>JAHRHZ010000069.1:19485504-19519658 GCA_024137785.1 Ginglymostoma cirratum | reverse complement strand
AGATAACAAGTGTGGGGCTGGATGAACACAGCAGGTCAAGCAGCATCATAGCAGCAGGAAAACTTGACGTTTCGGGCCTAGACCCTTCATCAGAAAAAAAAAGATTTCTCACTTTGTTCAGGAATGGTTGCTAATACATTTTTAAACCAAAGTACCCATTTCATTATAAAATATCTTTGCCGGGGATGGCAACCTTGATGGAGGCGCGCACTGGATCTCTGGAGGAGGCACATACCCTTCCCCGAGCTTTGACCTGCCAAACCAGTGAAACACGCTAGGCTGCACGCTTGATATGGACCTCCACCTCGATGGGTAAAGTCCCAGTGGCAGTAGAAGGAGGGTCTTAATTGGCCCATGAGTGGTGTGCATCTTGATACACCCCCAGCTGGTATAAAACTAAAGTAGGGTCAGACATGTGGGCACTGAGGCCAGCAACCAATTTATTGACTCCTGGACTCACTTGCCAACCTGCCCCTAGGACTGATCACATTTACATGAACAGTCCATGTATAAGAGAATGGGATAAACTGAAATAAAGAGAAAGGCACCTTTAAGTATAGATTCAGATGGGAAAATTAATATTTCAAAGGCTTGCCTATGTGTTGTTGTGTTCAAAGAAAGCCATCTGCACTGCTCGAACTTTGGTGCAGGCAGCAGTTTGCTAGCTGTTCAATTGTAACGCTTTCAGAAAAAAAAAATTATTCCGGTCTTACAACAGTTCAAGAATCATGCAATAACGTTCTAGCTATTGAATGAGACCAGGTCTTTTGTCTCACTCTGCCATGTTGGGTGCCTTTGCTTAATGACTGTTTGGCCATGTGTGCAATTCAAATATTTCTGTAAAGCCAAATCCATTTATTTTGAAATGGCTCTATTGAAATAGTATTGTGTGCAGCATTCTGACATATAATTGGATAACTGAATTATATCAATTATACAAAAAGAGCTAAAGTTTGTTTAGCCTTGTATTTTAAAGAAACCTCAGATGCCTGAGGCCTTTCAGATTTAGGTGGATGTCATTGCCAACTTCTAAATGAATAAAGGTAAGGAGTGTTTATACATCCCTATGGGAAGAGAGGGGTATCTATCATGACAGATGTAGCTTTGAGAGGTGGATGAGAATAAGGAGAGGCATCATGGGTCCACAGGTTTGGAGAGGGGAGACTAAAGACCCAGGAAGACCACCATCAGGAAGGAGTGGCAGCAGGTTGCCCAGAAAAGTCAACTACTGGAGCGCCTGGACTTGAGAACATAATGACCTTATATGATTGGTCAAGGGAGAGTGCAGGAGGGCATATCAGGAACAACACCAGGCTTACCTGAAGATGAGTTGTCAACCTGGTGAAGCCACCGAACAGGACTACTTGCACACCAAACAGCATAAGCAGCAAGTGATAGACAGAGCTAAGTGATCCTACAACCAACAGATCAGATCTAAGCTCTGCAGTCCTGCCACATCCAGTCATGAATGGTGGTGGACAATTAAACAACTCATTGGAGGAAGATGCTCCACAAACATCCCCATCCTCAATGATGGAAGAGCCCAGCACATCAGTTCAAAAGATAAGGCTCAAGCTTTTGCAGCAATCTTCAGCCAGAAATGCTGAATGGATGACCCATCTTGGCCTCCTCCAGTGGTCCCCAGCGTTACAGATACCAGTCTTCAGCCAATTCGATTCACTCCACGTGATGTCAAGAAACAGTTGGACACACTGGATACTGCAAAGGGTACCAGCCCTGACAACATTCCAGCAGTAGTACTAAAGACGTGGGCTCCAGAACTTGCCACTTCCCTAGTCAAGCTGTTCCAGTACAGTCACAACACTGGTAGCCACCCGACAATGTGGAAAGTTAGCATAGAATACCTACAGTGTGGAAGCAGGCCCTTTGGCCCATCAAGCCCACACTGACCCTCCGAAGACCATCCCAACTAGACCCACCTCCCACCATAGAGACTATGGGCAATTCAGCATGGCCAATTTGCCTATCCTGCACATCTTTGGACTGAAGGAGGAAACTGGAGCACCCAAAGGAAACCCACGCAGACATGGGGAGAACATGCAAACTCCACACACAGTCACCCAAGGCTAGAGTCAAGCCTGGGTCCCTGGTGCTGTAAGCCAGCAGTGCTAACCACTGTGTCACTGTGCCACCCAAGTATGTCCTGTACATAAAAAGTAGGCAAATCCAACCCAGCCAACTACTGCCCCATCAGCCTATTCTCAATCATCAGTAAAGTGATGGAAGGCGTCATCAACAGTTGTCATCAAGCAGCACCTGCTCAGCAATAACCTGCTCAGTGATGCCCAGTTTAGGTTCCGTCAGGGTCACTCAGCTCCTGACCTCATTACAGCCTTGGTTCAAATATGGACAAAAGTGCTGAATTTCAGAGCTGAGTTGAAAGTGACAGCCCTTGACATCAAGGCTGTATTCAACCAAGTGTGGCGTCAAGGAGCCCTAGCAAAACTGGAATCAATGGGTATCGGGGGGAAATTTCCCCAGTGGTTGGAATCATACCGGACACATAGGAAGATGATTGTGGTTGTTGGAGGTCAATCATCTCAGCTCCAGGACATCTCTGCAGGAGTTCCTCAGAGTAGTGCCCTAGGCCCAACCATCTTCAGCTGCTTCATCAATGGCCTTCCCTCCATCATAAGGTCAGAAGTGGGGATGTGTGCTGACGATTGCACAACGTTCAGGACCATTTGCGACTACCCCGACATTGAAGCAGTCCATGTTCAAATGCAACAAAATCTGGACAATATCCAGGCTTGGGCTGGCAAGTGGCAAGTAACATTTACGCCACACAAATGTCAGGCTACGACCATCACGAATAAGAGACAGTCTAACAACCACCCCTTGACATTCAACTGTATTACCATCGCTGAATCACCCACGATCACCTTCCTGGGGGGTGTAATGGACTCACCACATAAACACACTGGCTACAAGAGCAGGTCAGAGGCTAGGAATACTGCAATGAGTAACTCACCTCCTGACTCCTCAAAGCCTGTCCACCATCTACGAGGCACAAGTCAGGAGTGTGATGGAATACTCCCTACTTGCCTGGATGAGTGCTGCCCCAACAACACTGTCCGGGACAAAGCAGCCCACTTAATTGGCACTACATCCACAAGTATTCACTCCCTCCACCACCGACACTTAGTAGCAGCAGCGTGTACTATCTACAAGATGCACTGCAGAAATTCACCAAAGATCCTCAGACAGCACCTTCCAAACCCATGACCACGTCCATTTAGAAGGACAAGGGCAGCAGATATACGGGAACACCACCACCTTCAAGTTCTTCTCTAAGCCACTCACCATGCTCTATTGAAAATATATCACCATCCCTTCACTGTCGCTGGGTCAATATCTTGGAATTCCCTCCCTAATGACATTGTGGGTCAACCCACAGCAGGTGGACGACAGCAGTTCAAGAAGGCAGCTCACCACCACCACCTCAAGGGCAACCAGGGACAGGCAATAAATGCCAGCCAGCCAGCGACACCCACATTCCAGAAATGAATAAATTATTTTAAAAAATCAATTAATGTACCGTAACATGACATCACCTACCCACAGCATTACTAACCTCTTAATTACTTAATACACTGCAATCCTATCACTCTGCAATGCTCCCCAGCTCTCAGTTGCATGTCTAACATGCAACAGTTTCACATCATTCTCACACCGACCAATGCTTCAAGCCTCATAACCCACCTTTAACTGCCTCCACAAACGTCCAGCTATTCAGCTATAGCACACGCATCACCCAAAGGGTGTTAAATAATCACTGACATTTCTCCTCTTTTGCAAGAGATTTTGGCACTCAGTAGAAAGGAATAAAGTAGATGTGGTGGGAGACAAGGCCACTTGCCTCTCCTGAGCTATTTGAAAGCGATGATACTCAACATTATGGGCCAGGATGCATTGGGCAGTTCTTTACCATTGAAACCATTGAGAATGATGGAATATTCCTTCTTTAAGTCCCTTTTCTAACTAAGTCACCCTCATCCTTCTATCTATCATGAAGAGCAAATTGTTGATGTTGTAACCATGTATCTCTTGGAAAGTAATGGACATTCATGTTAGGAATGGCTTTCTGATGTTGTCCTCCCATCAAACAAGTTTCTTAGGGCCCAGTACTTACTGGAACCAGCAACCTAATCAGTGGAGGCAATCAAGGTAATTCAGGCTTGAATTAAGGACCATTTTTTTGAGACTGATCCAAGTTTGCCAATGTCACCCAAAGTCGCTTCCTGGTCCCCAGACCCCATTGTGTCAGGACCCCAGTAATACTTTGCAAGTGGCTTTTCAGCAGGAGCTCAGAAGCTCAGCAAATGCTCAAAGGCCGCTATTATGGCTAAATGCATTCTTGTGGAGGTGCCCTCTCCCAGCCAAGGAGCTGTACAGTTCTGGGCCTTGTTTTTTATTGCAGTCTCTCACAGTTCCTAGCAGGTATCTCTGTCTCCCATTTCTTCAGGAATAGTTCCCCCTTCTGGAGGGATTGTCAACTGGACATATCTTCAGGCCCTTCCGTTGGATCATCTGCATCTTCTCCTGCCTTCGTTGGACAGGGAATGCAGAGGCTGCCAAATAGTTAACCACCTCCCATAAATGTTTGATGGTGGGCACATTATTGGGAAGCACAGGTTCAGGAGCAGCAAATGCTTCCAAACCTGGGGAAATACAACTTTTTTTTTATCTACATGTTACTGATTCCTCTGTTGCCCAGACCCCTATCCCTTCTGCCTGAGGATGTATCTCTCAAACCCAGCCACCTACCACAATAACTCCAAAAAATACTCCAGTACTTCCAGTCCCTATTTAAATGAAGAAGTGCCAAGAGTTCCCTTACAAGCAATTGGGGTGCTTGGCCCTTTAAAGGAAACTACTGCAGAGCCCGTCCTGCAATGTCATGCTTTTATTTTGAATTGAGTAAATAATGCAGACACTATCTGGACATTCATTGCAATTGGGTTGTGTGACATTAAGTTAGTAGTGAATCAAGGCAGGGTCACACCAGGTGTGATTCCTTGATTCTCAAGGAATGCAATCTGTCCACTCAGGAACAACCAAAGGTGCAGGGCCCACAAGTACAACGTTGCGAGATTTCCATTGCATTACCATGAGGAACGTTCTGCAAACCAAGTTCTAGCTCAATTAGCCTTGGTAACTCTGAAAGTTACACTATCACAGCTACAATTTCATTGCAATTAGGGATGAAACATTTCAAAACATTTCATTTGCTTAATAAACTCTTAGAAGGCAGCTGAATGCAATCAATTTTTTGCAATCGTCAATTCAAATCAGGGAGTGTAAGGATTATTAAGTGTTGCAGTTAATATTATGATATTGGTATAGAAATAGGATTTAGAATGATGTATATGAGACTAATTTGATCTGATGTTTAGAAGTATGGTGAATATATCAAGTGGCAAATGATGAGTGAAAACAGAAACCAAGTAATCACTAGCAGTAACACAGGGTGGTTAGCTACAGGGTACAGGAAATATTGATTAATCTCATTTCGGTTTTGCTTTTACAAAATTTATCATGCTGTTAGTTCTCCTTTAATTGTAAATATTTTGTCCCACCAATGGAGCTGAGCTCCAGTAAATGCCACAAAACGTGTTCAGAGTACAGAATGGAAATAGTGAGTCTGTTTGCTTCTGCACAATGAGCAGCCTATCAATTGTCACATGAAATCATAGTCATATCAACTTACATGTCATAAAGGTCAAAAGAATGTCTACAGTCAACTAGAACAATGTCGTACATATGGTCAGAAGAGGGGTGTTTGCTCCCAGTTCTGATGAAGAGTCACTGGACCAGAAATGTTAACTCTGATTTTCTCTTCACAGATGCTGCCAGACCTGCTGAGCTTTTTCAGCAACTTCTGTTTGTGTTCCTGGTTTACAACATCCACAGTTCTTTTGGTTTTTATGTTCGCTGATGGTTGCACGATAATTAATAACATCCATGACATTAATGAAGAGCTAAGCAGCCAAAACCTCATGACATTGGAACCAGACAATAGTTAGGCATGGGATACTAAGTAGTAATTAACATTTGAGCCCTACAACTGCCAGGCAATGGCAATTCTCCAAGAAAAGATAACCTAACTATCTGCCCATGATATTCCGTTGTATTACCATCACTGAAATTCCAATCAAGATCTGGTGTTTACCATTGACCAAAAACTGAATTGGCCCAGCCTTAAAAAATTCTGTATTTACAGGAGCATGTCAGAGGCTGAGAGTTTTTAGTGACTACTTAACCTCCTGATTCCCCAAAGCCTGTCCACCATCTACACAGTACAAATCAGGAAAATGATAACATACCTTCTGCTTGCCTGGATGAGTGCAGCTCCAACAATATTCAGCTCAGTGTTTTTCTGGGACAATGAAGTCTACTTTATCATCACGACAGACTTCGTGGTAAACATTCACTCCCTCCACCTCCAGCACACAGTGGCAAAAATGTGTATCAGCCACAAAATGTTCTATAATAATTGGCCAAAACTTCTTGGTCAACAACTTCCAAACATGTGACTTCTATCATTTTGAAAGACAAGAACAGCAGATGCATGACAACGCTAGCATCTCCAAGCTCACTCCCAAATCACACACTATCCTAACTTGGAAAAAGATCATTGTTCCATCATTGTCATTGGGTTAAAATTGTGGAGCTCCCGCTTTAGCAATACTCCAAACATGCCTACACTGCAAGGCCTGCAGCTGTTCAAAAGGGCAGTTAGGAATGGGCAATAAATGTCATTTATATTGTAAAAGATGAGAGCACTGATTGATTGGCTAGTGAATGCTGATTGATAGAGGCATTGCATTGGACAATGCTCCAGTTAGAAGATGACTAACAGTTAACTGCCAAAGAAATAAAATTCAACAAAATAGGGACATCCGTTCCCTGATTCATTCCTCGGGGTAATGAATTGACACGTCAGAGTCAACCTTGCTGGTGTAAAATTCAAACCAAGTTTACTGCATCTTGGGGACTCTGATATTAAAAGTTATTCCTAAGCCTGAACTTGCTTGCTCCAGGAAAAGTTCAGCAATTTTATTGCAGGTAACCTGTTCACTGGGTATTGATGTATACTGTAACGATTTGAAAGGTTAATGTTAGAGATTGTATGGAGCTTCATCTAATCAAAAGGACATGGTGGGAAATGTCAGAGCATCTTAGAATCCCAAAGGAGACAGACCTATTGTCCAGGTGCCCAAATCGTCTTAGAAACAACATCTAACTTACTTATGTAACATTGTCCTGATTACTGTCATGAAATAAATTACATTTTGATTAAGGCAAGAGCCTCTTCACTTTAGACTGCCCAGTGGTTTCTGTTAGACTGAGGAGGTCCTGTGGGCCCAGTCAGAAAGAGGATGGTAGCAGGAATCTATCCAACATGATCAGAGGGTCAGCAGCTCTGAGGCCTATGTTGTGTCACTGAGAGAAGGGTTGTTCTTGACCCAGGCAAAAGACCTCAAGACTCAGCAGGTAAATATAGAAAATAAGTATCAAGAATCAGGACAGAATTTCCTCTCAGGAGATCAATGAGGCTGAGGGGCCATCCTTCCCAACGCATGGCCCCTCTTTGTGCAATGGTGCCCCAGGTTACCACAAGGAGGCTATCCACATTAAGCTGATGACATCCTCAAGCATTAAGCATTAGGGAAAGTGAGAGTGTAAGCCATTTGGTAAATGCAGGCGACTCTGTAAATGGTACTCCATTGGATATTTATGTTTGCAAACCTGTAACCAGTGGGAAAATGCCTTGGTGGCAGGGCTGCATTGGAGTATCATTCCTCATCAGATCCTTTATATTACATCTCCCACTTTCCAGCCTGCCACCTAGAAGCCATTGCAATGGTTCCTTGAGGAACTTCTGCCACACTTGCAGAATGATAAAATAGGAGTTGTCTCAAGGAAATTCTCAGCTGTTATTATGTTTGCATAAAGTTATTGCGTTTAGCAAAGGATTGCATATTTTGTAAACAGGCAAGAAATTCCATTAGAATAGCAAAGAAATATTGTATTTCCATCAAATGGTACAATTTCAAACAGAGGATGACGTGATATACCTACATTTTGACAACAGTAACACTATTTTAGCAATTGAATTTTTAGTTTTCTCAAAATATCATGATTCAGAATTTCTCATTAGCTGTGAGGTTAATTTTCAACTTACCAGCATTGCAACTTGGATTGTTTTTATAGAAACAGCCAAATTTGTCTTTCTATTGATTTGCATGGAAAGGAAGATCGGGTGGTTTTGTAATTGTTACCTGATCCATAATACCTGTTTTATATTTCAGTGATAAGTTGAAAATTACCCCCTGCATATTCCATAAGTTCACTTCAGCAATCAATATTGGAAATTCAGAGAACAGAAAACAGACCTGCATATTGTAAAGCATTTTATTGTGTGTGCAGAAGTTAAAAAAGCTTCAATAAATGGAGATCTGTTCAAAACTATAAATACACCAGGTACTAAAAAGAGAGAAATTCTGGAACACTTTAAATCACTTCACTAACATATAACATCATTTAGCAATGCTTCATTTTTTTTTATGTCCAACTCAAAGTGCAGTTGGTAATTAAGTTAAACTCTGAAATATTTTAACTTTTAAATTGAGTAAAGCAAGCAACTGTGTTTACCTATAATGGAAATTCATGAACTTTCTTTTCTATTTAATTATTTAGATCCATCCGAGAACTTAAAACCCAGACTCCAGACTTTTCGTAATGATGGAAGACAGCCATTATGAAGGACAGTTAGTTGAAACACTGCAGTCATATCAGAATTTACAATATAAAAAGTGTAGTACCATCTGAAGTATTCCTGGACCCACTAGATTTGCTACTTACACATTGACTGATCGTCACTGTTGCTGATGGTTGTACAACTACAATGTCAAGTACTCTATTCTTCAAGTGAGAAACAACAAGGTCAGATATCGAATGGTCATCGGCAATGACCTTTTATTCTGGAGTTGGACACGATGATACAACTTTAAAACTCATCATTAATGGGTTCTTTCTGATCTGGCATTGTTGTGGCACTGTACACTCAAAAACGCAAGTAGCCATGGAGTTGATCCAATTGCCATTGTCAGTAGGTATACATTGCTGACTGAATAAATCAAATCCTATTTCAAAAAATGCGTCACAGAGAAGCAAGCTGAAATAGGAAATAACATCCAACACACTTGGAAAACAGATACTTTATTTCTATAGAAGATGTTTGATTCTGCAATCAATTACAGCTTCTTACTAATTCCCATATGGTTCAATTCCATCAAGCACTAATAGCATGCTGGCTTTGCTCAAAATACCATGTCTGACCAATGTACGATGTTCAATGATATGAACCACACAACAAAAAAAATCACTTCTGGAATTCACATGGGATGTTACAGAGAACCTGTTCCAGCTTTTCCAGATGTAAAGTACCAGGGTTATAACCAAAAGATACTGATGTGCATTGACAGTACCAGTTACTTTCCGTGATCATTGTAATCCATGGATTTCTCTCTTTGTATTCAAGAGAGCTGTACATATGTCCGAATACTTTGTATTATTAGTATGGTCTACAGTAAATTAAACTGTTTACTCTTACAGTGGTTACTCATTTCTACTAGGAGATTAAAAATGTCGTTATCCTAAACTTGAAGTTTGAATGTGCAATAAATTATACACTACTGAATCACATCAAAAGGAGTCAATCTATATCACAACAACTTAGGAATGATGAAGTGATTCAAGTGGGACCATTTGACGGTGCTTTATTCACCCAGTACATTCACCAAGCAAGTTATTTAGCTTAATAGAAAGGTGATGTCCTGTGTGACATTTGTATTGCAAAGAATCAGAAAGCATATTTGTTGAATCAATATCATTTTGCAGTCTGAACTGTTCATAATATTCAAGCAAAGTTAAATTCTTTTAATTCATTTCAAGAAATTATCTCTTTTTTTCAAATTGAACATTTGACATTTTATTCTATTAAATGCAGTCAGACGTATGCCACATTCTAGACATTCATTTTATTCTATCTATTAAATATAAGGTTCTTGAAGTACATATTTAGTTGAAAATGCCTGTAGTACTTGCAGCTCCTGTAAGCAGAATGATGACAAGCATTTTCAATGTTTCATATATCTCATTGTGTGACATACAATTGCTACTATTTTATAAGAGAGCAATCATCCTTCAATTGCATAACTGGGCCACCAGATTCTCACAATTACTCAAAATGCTTTCTGACTTTATTTTTCATGCATCATTTTTCTCAGTAACAGAAATTTTTAGTGTCCAAAATCAATATTTAAACAGCATAAATGATTAATAAAATACATGTATCACAACAGCATGGTTACATTTATTTATTGTTTTTCAAATGTCTTTTAATGTGTTTATTAAAGTTTTGACTTGAAGTTATGGGCCTCTCCCAGAAGCTTGGGTTTGAACTTTTAATTGCTTGGCCGACCCAGGCACCCTGAATTTCACAATGTGAGCATGGATTGTGCCTAATTTTAGAGCTACATCAATAGCATTCAGGGTTAACAAGCATGGGGCTGGATGAACACAGCAGGTCAAGCAGCATTCAGTTAGTTATACAGACGAAATACATTTCTTTAACACTTAGTGTTATTTACTTACTTTTTTTTAGAAATGACATATTTCAAAAATGTTAAAATACAATGAAACAGAGTATGATTGAGAATGGTAGAGGCCTAATTAACTTTCTACATTAGGAATAGAAAAGAAGTTGGCGATTTGAAGGGACATGAGATATAATGGAATTGAAGAAGCTTGAGGAAACACAGAGATGGTGATGATGACATTCCACCCCTCCGAGAAACAAACACCAAATGCAGCATGACGTTACTACTAACCATCTGTCATCTCAAAGTAAAGGACAGAAGATAGAAAGGCAAACAAGGTAAGGTCAGAAACAGTACAGATATTTTAAGCTCCATATTCTTTCTGATCAGTAGCTTTTTCTCAACTAATTTTGAAAGACAAAGAACACTCCTCATTAACTTTAACAATGTTGCATATTTGAAAAGGATGCAGATTGTTTATGTAAGAGAAAGAAAATGACAAGTTTTCTGATTACCTTGGAACATTTACATTAATAGAAACATGGAAAGTTTACAGCATAAAAAGAGGCCAATTGGCCCAAGATGTTTGTGCCTGCCAGAAAGCGAACTAGTGAGCAGAATCTCACTTTGCATCATTTGGGCAATAGCCCTGCAAGCACACCACTTGGGTGTTTTTCCTTAAACTTTAGAGATATGTTAATCTTACAAAGAGAGAAAAATATGGAGCTTCATTCAGGAATGCCACATACTTGATGGGCTGAATGGCCTGTGTTGTTATGACTTTATGAGAGGGGTGTGAGAGGGAGACTGATAGCAGATAGAATGATGTCAAAGAGAGATAGGTGTGACAGAGTAACTAGAATCAGAGAGATGGGTGTGAAAGAGAGAGCATGGGTCAGAAGAGGTGCACATCGTTATAACCCACCGTGGAAAGTGTATAGATACACTCCACTATTCCCAGGGTCACCACAAAAATTAAGTGATTTAATAAAAGTACAAACGAGTCTCCAATTTAGCTATCTGATTGAATCACATTTACAGAAAACACTGACCAGAATCCTGCATTTAACAAAAATTGCTATTTATTGCAAATAAATAAGCACTAATGAAAGGCAAAACAGAACTTTTATTTTTGAAATTGTAACCTCCTTTCAAAACATCTGCATACTCAGCCTGGTAGACACAAATAAACAAAAAGACATCGGTGTTATGGCTGAAGGAAAGTACAGTTTAATAACACCAGTCCACAGGATTAAATAAGATTAACCTTCTGCCTTCTAAGAACCTACTTTCTCCAATCCCCTTTCTGAATTCTTTTACTCCTTCGCAAGAGCTATGCAGTGATTAGTCCACTAACTAAAAAGTCTCTTAGTTATTGATTAAAGGCAACAGCTTACAGCAACTGGTGAGAGAAAATAACTGGCTTTCTTCTGTCTTTGGTTCTTATTATTGCCGAGATATAGAGATATAACCAGTTTCTTCCACCCTGGAGAACTTGTGCCCATGTATTGTCACATACGGCAGCTGCTACGCTACCCAGGAACTAATCAGAGAGTTCTCTTCGGGCTGATGACCTCTGGCATCCACAACTGGTCACAATTCACAAGCTTATCAGCCCTCTGTTGCTGGTCAAATCTCAGTCTACGCGTATACCCAGTGATGTGCCATCTTATCTCATCCTCCCCAATTGCTTGCAAAGCAACAGTGTAAACGCAAATCACAATAATTTCCAGTAACTTGTTTTTGAATGTGCAGAATTGCCTTCCACAGTCCTTGGTCTTAAAACAGCTCTTTTCCCTTTTTTAGTCCTCATGCAAAAATAAAAACAAAACTTTAAAAAAGAAATGTGGACTTTAATAATTTGATAGAAAGAGAGACTGGAATGAAGGGGAAATGGGTCAAAGAGACAAAAATGTGCCCAGGAAGAGGTCAGTGTTTCAGAGTGAGAATCAGGTCAGAGAGGAGAGTGGTGAAAGAAAAGTAAAGATTGTTTTATTTGATTAATGCTGCTGTAATTTTTAATAACCTTTTATAGTTTTGTAAACAGAAGTAAACATTTTTGAGGTAACTAAATAGGAATGAAATAGAAGAAGAAACCAGTTAACAATGAGTGGACCATTACCCTCTCAGTATCCAACCTACGTGTGAGCAATTGGAATAGGGATACAGTGAATGAAGGCTAATGTTTCAGTGAATATCGAGTAAACATGAGGGTGAACAGTAGGTAAGGATTGTGATAGGTAAGGGAATAGCTAAGAGAAAGATGAGGAAATGGGGATGCCAATGAAAGCAACTGATTAATTTCTGAAGACCATGTATCTATCCGCAATTCCCAGCCTAAATGTGATCTCCAGCTCATAGTAATTCGCTTGGTCATTATACCATTCCACCCAATCACCTTACAGATAGAGACAAAACTGCAGGCGCCCTGAAGAGGACAGAGATATAAGAGTGAAAATAAGGAGAAAAAGCAATAAACTGTAGAAACGGAAAGGAACAGAGGCAGTAAAGAGACAAAGGAACAAAAACAGAAGTTGATTTGAAGGTGATCCGAAACGTTTACGCTGACTTTTTCTTCACAGATGTTGCCAGACCTGCAGAACTTTTCCAGCAAGTTCTGTTTTTGTTTCTGATTTACAGCATCTGCAGTTCTTTCGGGTATTTTTTAAAGAGACAAAGGAGTCTGATAATAACCTGTAGGTACCTTCCACATTGGGGTTTGAACTGTGTGGAGAAACTCAGAAGTCAATTGAATGGATCAGAACATACAACCTCAACTGTATTGTACTAATTAATTTTGATTTCGGGATTTTGCATCTCCAAGCTGTGTTGTGCGTATGATATGTGTCCAAACGAATTCAGCTGTATTTAAAGGGACAAGCTGTATTTAAAGGTACAAATAGAAACTGAAGGTATTCAGGATGGGTATCAAGGAGAGAATCCAGACATAAGGATGCTTGTATAGTTATTGCTGGCTGCAATATGAGGAAGAAACCTGCTGCTCCACCAATTCAGCATGGTTGGAGTAGCTGTAAACATGATTAGAATTAAAGTTGTACTCATGTTTATGATGCAATATAGCTAGCAGTTCGATGACCTAGCTAGATCAGGCCATGTGAGCAGATTTGCTGATGTACCTATATCCTGTGCTTTAAGCTTTGTTCCCTTTCACTCTTTCTGACTTAGTACTCGTTATCACTTCATTCTTCAGACACACTTACTGTTCAGCAGCACTCAACATTCAATTTTATCACTTCTCACCTCCTTATTTAACCATCTATCATTATAATTCACCCCAGTTCTTAAGTAGTGTAGTTCATGTATCTCATGATCAGTCTCACTAAATGTACTGCATTTATCATGGGAATACAGCAATTTCACCTACCCAAATTTCTGTTTATATGCCTTTTGAAGGAAGAGAACACAAAATACAAAAGGAAAGGACAGGACTGGAGTTGGACTGCCACGAATAGTGTTCCTTTTGTATCCAGTGGACAAACTGAAGATGCATGACACATGTCAGTCAGAGGTGGAGTGAAAAGGAAATCCCAGAAATTTGGTAACAAAATTACAAATTTCTCTGACGTACATGAGCTGATTTGATTTCCTCATTGACTGAGCCCTGTGAGAAAAAACGGTTGTGGCGATTTGTCAAAATTGTGACTTTGCCAAGTTGAAATCATATCACTTTGTCTGCTTTGTTTTTTCATGACCCTTGCATGTAGAGCAGGTGTTGGAGGACATCCCTGAGAGTAATTCCTCACAGGACTTCCTGCACCACCACAGACCCTGTAGATATTCAATCTTGCAAGCGCTCATACTTCAGTGTGTGCAACCAGAGATTTGTTAGTTTGATTTTCCCTGGTAATACATACCTCATATGCACAGATACTGGTGGCATGGAAAAAGATGGAGAATTCACATCCATTATAAGTTGGGCAAGGAAGGAAATTCTATCCAAGTTCTATGCAACTCGACATAGATGCAAAAGGCAGGGGGTTATTGCTAGAGAACCATCATCACCTTAGTGCGGTATTGGTATATCATGCCCACTTTGACAATACTGGAGGTGGAGTGGAGGTGTTGGTAGAATGGATATAACCACCACAATCCTGAGTAAATAAGTAGTGCAGGGAATTGAAGAATTATATATTATTGAGAGGGAAGCTGCATCCATGGTGTTAGAAGAAATGTTCTTAAGTGTTTCCATGCAGGTTGTGCAGAATTTGATGGCAATTTGGCTAATGCATTAACTATGATTACAAATGTGAGTAGAGTGCAGCTTTTTTATCCAGAGATAAACGTAGGTCCACAATTAGCCACATTACCAGTTAAGATCCTCAACCAATGATGTCTGAGTTCTCACCATTCAGGAAGGCCAACCAGTAGGACCCTTCATTCATAGGCACCTTGTTCTGAATTGAGTGATCCAGCATTAAGAAGGAAGGACTATCCACTTCCTAACTCCACTCACCTCAGCAGCAGTCCCCATCCCGCCCATACTTGACTCTGCCTGAGGATTCATGGCTCATCCCTCCTGCAGGCTCATTTGTAATACCAACAAGTAGCCACTGCACTAGGTGGCAGTGTGGGTGGAATTGCCATCCTGCTCAAAGCTTAAACACGTGAGAGGCCCCACACTGTCCAGGTAAGTGCCTAACAACCTAATAACTACATTGAGTCTTCCAGAAAGAACGGATGCAGGTCTTACAAGTCAACCATGAGACCTGCATTAAATTTTGTCTCTTACGTACAACCTTTCTCATGCAAGTCTGCCTGTCAATGACATGCACTGAAGCATTGCTGAACCACTGAAGTGATTCTACTTTTATCCATTGCTTCTATTACCCCGGACAAAAACTAATGGGTTGCTGTGTACTCCAATGGTCAAGTTTGCCATTGCATAGAAACAGGAAAAACTTTTAGAGATCTGTACAAGAATTCAAAAGAGGACATAAGCCAAAAGTATCTTGGCAGTTAGAGCAAGGAACGCAAAAATCTGCCTCCACAGCTACTGAAGCAAGATAGGATCCAGCATGGAGAATCAGAAGGAAAATGAAAAACATGTGGGTGTTTGACAAAATGTTACGCTTTCACTCTTTTTGTAATAATTTCAACGGAAACAGAATGACTTGCACCATGTTTAAATTTTGATTGTTATTATGTCCTGAGGGCCATTTTATCCTTTCACTTGTTTCACAATGAATGCCTGCAAATGGCAAAACCCATCTGACAGATGTGTAATGGGTGAATGAGCACAGAAAAGTTTTTTCAGGGCACAGGTGTGGTGCCGTTGATGGGGACAGACTGCAGGTATTTATTTGCTATGCTTCACACTAAGTAGATATTTGTAATACAGGAGTTAAGAGCATTGGGACCAAGAATGCAAGCATCTGGGTTGACATTGGGTGTTCTATATTCAATTTCCTCTTGTTCAAGGATGACTGATGAGCCCCTTTGTCCTCCTCAAACTGAAATCATCCTTACAGCTAATCACAATATAAGCACCATCATTCTGAGTAGCACACTTAGCTGGGCTGAAGGGTACCTCCAGATCTGTCTAGGCATCTTCATATCCCAAAATCTTTCTGAATGTCACAACTGGTAGTCTTGTAGCCTTTGTTGTAGCAACCCTGCACCTCATGGGTGAAGTTGCCCACAGGGATTATTTGAAGCGAGTATCCCTTATTTCCCAGCATGTGTGCTTCCAAGAATGAAATGGTCTGGGTTTGCCATATTATGAAACCATTAGAATATAAGAAGTAGGAACAGGAATAGGTCATTTATCTTCTCAAGCCCACTCTACCATTCAATAAGATCTTGGTTGTTCTGACTGTGACCTCAACTCTACTTTCCTGTCAGTTGCCTCATAAGCTTCAACTCCCCCACTGTTCAAAGCATTTCAATCTGATTTAATGACATAGCCACCAATGTTTTCTAGGGTGGAGAATTCTAAAGCTGCATAATCCTATGAAGAGAAAATTCTTCTTCATCTCCGTTTGAGCTGGGGTTGGCACGACTATCTTGTGAGGAGAGTTTGATTAGACTAGTTTTGTATTCAGTGGAGTTTAGAAGGATGAGAAGGGATTTGGTTGAAATGTATAAGACTCTGGCAGGCTGGACTGACTAGATACCCAGACAGTGTTTGCTGTAGTTGGGCAACATAGAAGCATGGGACACAGTGATAGGATGTGGTGTAGACAATTTAGGACTAAGATGAGGAAACATTTCTTTACACATTGGGTAATGAACCTTTGGGATTGTCTACCACAGAAGACTGTGGAAGCCAAGTCCTAACTATATGCAAGACAGAGATAGATACAGTTTTAGCTTTTAAAAGTATTAAGGATTATTTGGAGAAAGCAGCAATATAGCTTTGAGATAGAGGATCAGCCATGATCAGTTTAAATGGTGTGATTTCACCCTGTAGATCTGTAACAAAATTTCATCACTTTTATGCTATATCCCACTTGTAGTAAGGATCAACATTCCATTTGCCTTCCTAATTGGCTATTGTATTTTCATGCTAGCTTTTTGTGTTTTATATATGCAGACTCCCGAATCCCTCTGTACTGTTGCATTCTATGGTTGGTCTCTCTCTCTCTCTCTCTATCTCTATTTAAATAATATTTTGTTTCTCTATTCTTCCTAATAAAGTACAAAACTCCACATAATTGTAGCCATAAGTATATGTCCACATTCAAATCGAAATCCTGCATTTTGAGGAGCGGATTTATTGCTGGCTAGCAGCCATACCTCCTTTAAACTCAAAGCAAGAGAGGAAATAGGGGCAGGAGCTTGCTCCCCATCCAGCGTTAATGTCTGTCACCTTGAGCTTCAACACCAATTTCCAGACCCTCTCCCATATCCTTTGATTCCTTGAGAAGCCCAAATTTATCAATTCCAGCCTCAAATATGTTCAATGATAGTGCATGTTTACAACCTCCTGGGAGATAGAATTCCAACTATTCACAATGTTGTGAGTAACACATTTCCCTAATGCTAAATAATTGGCTCCTCATCCTAAAACTGTGTCTCCTTGTTCTAGATTCCCAGCCAGCAGAAACAACATCCAAGTATCTGCCCTATCATCCCTTCAGAATCTTGAAGGTTTCAGTAAGGTCACCATTCATTCATTTAATCACCGAAGAGTATAAGCACTGTTTACTCAGCTTCTCATGTTAGGACATTCCATTTCTCCCAGGGACCAATCTAGTATATCTTCACTGAACTGCTTCCCATGAGGTTTATGTTTATTTAAATAGAAAAATGGTTATGTTAGGGCTTGTGATGATGCTGTCACTTTAAAAAGGTCATTTTGACTTGGGTTTTTTTGAAGTGAGGTTGTAAAGGCAGATGATTCAAAGACAGCCCAAGTCAACAATTTCGGAGGCCTTTAGTTTATTTTAAAACATTTGTAACAGTGGAAGGGGAGTGGCCAGCTCTCACAGACTGGGCTTTCTAGTCTTTTTTCGCTGTAGCAGTCAGAATCTGTTTGGTGTGCCAGAAGAGTTGGAAGCTTCAGTAAATGATTCGTAGATGCTACTTTCTCTGAAATCTCTCTTAATGTTGTTTCCTCAGGGATTGCAGAACTGCATGTAAGAATCTGTGTCTGAATTAACATTTTTGCCAAGGGGTGTGTTGATGGGAGGTTACTATATTGGAACAGTTAATTAGTAATGAGTACTGTATTTATTATTCAGTTAAGTTTTCCACTCATTAAGTTATTTTAAGTTCTCTTTCTTTTGTTTGTACTTTAACTATAGTGTTTAAATAGATTGTGTTTTGCTCAATATCCAGTAGTTTAACCTGTCGCATCACATCTGGAACACGCACTTCACATCTACCTTTAAAATAAGAATAAGTTAGATTATAGGCTACCTTCTTAAAACATTTTGACGGGGCTCTGGTCTGGTCCATAGGAGACTGCATTACGTCCCCAGTGATTTTTAGACCCCAATCACGCCAACACTCCTGGGGAGGCTATGATTAACTCTGTGAAGTGAGTGGCCATGTTTTTTGACTACTCATATGCAATTCCATGGTGATTAATTGTTTGGTTTCAGCAGCCGGTGAGCAGGCCAGCAGTGAATATTTCTTTTGAAGAACTTCCATAATTTTCATGGTCTGGTCACATCATGATTTTACTGGTGAGCTGTGGAGACATTTCACAGAAACCACCAATCAAGAGGGACCTATGATACATCAACCCTGCCATGAAGGTCAACCAATCCAGATAAGGGAAGATGTTGTTAGAGTCTGTCATCACGTAGTTCCATTCTTGTAGAACCAGGAAGTACATCAGTGCTCTTCCTGACCTGACAAAAAAGCTGATTTTTAGCTTGTATTTTTCTGAATAAGACTGCTTTGTTAGGCTATCCAACATTGGTAACAATGGACAATACATGAGAATTACACACACCCGTCATTGGTAACTGAAAATTATGTTGGGCTATTATTGATGTTGTAGGACTCTGATTCATATGTACTAATGAGACCCTTGCCTATTTTTGATGAGCTCTTGGGCCACCTAAATCAAGGACTCAACAATAAAGCTAAAGATTTCCACTGTGATCCTCAGTATGCCACCTTTCAGATCATGAAGTTCATCTTTTCTATATATCCTCTGGGGATGATCATCACATGTGTCTTCCATACATAGTTGCTAGAGTTCCAATATTTAGGTAAGGCAGGGAAGTAAATTTTTCCCAGGTATTCCAGATATTATTAACTTCCTGGCCTGTAAGCTGCCCTGCACTTACCTTATAGTCTTCTTTACCTCCACTTACCTATTAGGTTTTCTGACGTCCAGGAAACAGAACTAACTCATATGTCTCCTGAGAGTGCCCACCCTTATCTGACAACATGCACCTCCCTCCACTCCAACTGTTAAAATCAGAAATCAAGAATGTGTGTAGAATTTAAATTTTGCACATTTTAAGCTCTGACATGTAGCTAACCCTCAAGGTCTTTGGATTAAATTTCCTCCTTATATGCTTTATAATTAGACATGATTATGCAAACCATAGCATCTATAAAAAAATCTCCATTGTGATCAGTTGCCATAAACTTGCACCTGCCCTCATGTGCTATCCCAACTTTGAGACAGATAGACGATTAACACATCAGTCAGAAGAGCATGGATATGATATGATTCTCTGTGGTTTTATGAAAGGAGAATCGGGCTTAACAACTCTGTCAAGGGATTCTAGTGGATATAGTATATTTGGATTTTCAAAAGACATTTGATAAGTTGCCACACAAAAGGCCATTACTCAAAATCAGGGCCCAAGGGAATGGTTACACTGTATTAGAATAGATTAAAGATGAGTTAACCATCAGAAAGTGGAGTGTAAGAATAAACAAGTCATCCTTTAGATGGCAAGTTATAACCAGTGGAGTACTGTTAGAGTTAGTCTTGGGCCTAATTTATTTACAATCTACATTAATGACTTAGCTAAAGGGACTGAGTATAATATGGTCAAGTGTACTGGAAATGCAAAGCTAGGTGTGAAAGTAAGCTGAAACAAAAACAGAAATTGCTGGAGAACATCAGCAGGCCTGGCAGCATCTGTAAACAGAAAGCAGTGTCAACGTTTCAAATCCAGTGACCCTTCTTTAGATCTCAAATTCAGATGCTGCAAACGCTGCCAGACCTGGTGGGATTCTCCAACGATTTCTCTTTTTGTTCCATACTTCCAGCGCCTGCACTTCTTTGTTTTTTGTGAAACTATAAGAAGAATGTAAAATGACCAAAAAAAATATTGATTAGTGGTTAGATAAGTATAACATGGGGAATATTTAATTTCCGATTTAATAAGGACAATAAAAAGCAAAATATTTCAAAATACGCGACGCCAGTGCTTTATAACAGAATAATAAAGGTTCAATATCATTGGGATTTAATTGCATGATTCCTTTGTCACTTGCTTCAATGTTAGGTTACAGCTAGTAACTCCAGTAATTCCAGAGAGCTTTCTTATTGGTCAGCAATCATGCATTGACTGCCACCAGACTAGTGCTGAGACTGGGTTCTGATATTCACTCACAGCAGGATTTCCCAGGTCCCAAGCTGCAATTTTGAGGTTGCAAACTCAGAGGTAGCAATTGGCTTCTATATAGCTTCACTGCTGTCATACTAACTTATGGAGTCATGTGTTCAGTGATGGAGTTCAGGGCTCTTTAAAATGAACTTTGGTTGTGGGCCCACCAAAGGGAAGGAAAATACTTCTCTGTTTTTTTAACCTTTTCTGAACTCATCTCATCTGCAGAAATTGTTCTGTTCAGATCTGTGTTAAAATTAGGTCTTGAAGAAGATATTTGAATACACATAACTGGAGAAGTTTCACACTGACTTTAAGTAAATGTCCTTCCCCTGTTCAGGAGCAGGTTAACAGCACAGGCTGTGGGTTATAGGTGGTTGCAGGACAGGTATGTATCTCAAAGCGTCCTACCAGCTTAAACACCCAATTTTATCCTTGATTAGTGAATAAAACTTTTCAATGTTAGTGTTCAACATATTGGTTATCCTGGGTGGAATCTTATAAGGGTCTGGGTGACATGAGGTATGGTAAGATTCATAGCAGAATCAAAAATCCAATAATGCCAATTTTGACATTGGGTGTACCTCTCTCCATCTTTTGCCTAGCAGGGAGGTGAATTTCTGGTTAGGCACTAGGATTCTAATTTGTCAAAATGCCTGATTGTCAAAATCAATGGCTTCTTTTGCCTAGTTAATATTCTGATTTCCTATTTTACTCAGCACTCAAAGGAAGCTACATGTCCAGAAGACTCTACATGGAAGTTTGAGTGGGAACCTGGCGACTTCATCTTGCCACTGACTGCTCAGTACAAAACAGCATCTCTGGGCATGATCCATAGGCACCAGCTGCGTGTACCCCTTGCCCACAGACATTGGAATCTGACAATTGACAATTCCTCATGACCATCCAGGCATGTCTCAATAAACTGCTTAGAAAGCACAGACGAGCATTGTACAGTGCACAAGGAACCAGTATTGAAAGGCTACAACAGTGACACAGTATGCTCAGACAGGCACCAAATTGAAGCGGTGGGCCAGGTTGCATCTCAGAGCTGCTGTCCAGCTCTCTAGCTCTCCAGCTCTCTTAGCGCTTGCCCACTTTGCACCTACCTGCATGCTCACAGAATTCTTGTCTTGCCTTGTGTGTTGTTTTGCGCAGTCACACAATCAGGCAGCTTACCTTACTGGTGAGCAGTCCTTGGTCAAGGGTGAATGGACATCTGGCTGTACAAAAATGCACTACCTCAATCTCACATCTACACTACGAGCATGCAGTTTGTACGGCAGACACACTTCACGTATAGCAAGCTGACAGACATGACTTAAAGTCTTGAGGAATGTCCTCAGTGAAGTCCATAGTGTCACACATCAGTCATAGGATCCTGGCACAGTCAGTCAAGGGCAGCCTCCCATACCAGTCCAGGGAATTGGCCATGGTCAAGCATTTGGTTGGTGTGATCGTGGTCAAGTGGTCCATGCCCCTGTAGCCTGGGGAGCATGTCAAGGTCACTCCTGTGCTACAGAGAGGTCTGTTTGTGGGATATATTGAATGCATTGGGAATGCTATATAGCCACCAGTCAGGGGTGTGGGCAATTCTTGCCTGCGGCTACCTGGTTAAGTCACTCAGTGGGGTGGGCCACAGTCAGTCTGTTGGGTCCATCCACAGAAAGTAAGTGGGATTGAGGTGCCAAGAGGTTAGGGTGGGGGCACTGTCCAGCGGGCACGACCTATTATTTGGGCTTGAGCCTGCAGACTAGGGGGAAAGGGATATGACAATTATGAAGGAGTTGCAACAATACCTGCAGGGGTTGATATGGGGAAGGGGATCATGCAAAAGGGGAGTTCATGCATGCACAAGAGTACCTTGGTTTCAAAGGGGTAGGGGACACTGTATGATCATACTTGCCATGGTCACCTGATATGCCAGAAGCAGGCTTCTGTAGATATGTTGGTGGGGACTTGGGGAGGTGTGAAGCCTAAATGGTTCATGGAGAGTGCTATCAGGAATGAGATCTGGATGTTCAAGGGCTCACTGACATGTAGAGGCATTGACTGCAAATAACTGGCCAAAGAATACTCACTGTCATCTTCCATTCTGCTGGAAATTGGAAATACCGGGAAAGGAAATGGCTACAGCCACATTTAGGCTGTACTTTCAAGGCACAATATAGTAAAGGTGTGGCAGTGTGTGTTTAACTGTGGTGTACAATGATTGAGACTGAAAGCAGAGTCGCGTTTAAGCGGAATGCAGTATGGAACTTACTTGGTTGGTAGAACATGGATGTCTCAGCATTCCTGCCAGAATGGTCCTCAGCTTCTCTTCTGAGGGTCAGGATTCTCACCTCCTACAGGCTGAAAAGTCTTACATCTCGCAAACCCTCCACCTGGCTTGTTTCATATTGCCTGACTGTAGCTGCCTTCCCCTGTAATGTGAAACAGGGAAGGATTGAGTACGGTGAAAGTGGCTGGCACAACTGTAAAGCCTGGTGCATTTGGTGGAAAGGTGGTCAGGTGTTCCA
Organism: Ginglymostoma cirratum; assembly: GCA_024137785.1. Classification (NCBI taxonomy): domain Eukaryota; kingdom Metazoa; phylum Chordata; class Chondrichthyes; order Orectolobiformes; family Ginglymostomatidae; genus Ginglymostoma; species Ginglymostoma cirratum. The sequence continues at coordinate 19,496,468 of JAHRHZ010000069.1, read as the reverse complement.
AGGGACCAGGCAGCACAGAAGCATGGTTGGCAGTGCAGGAGGCTGGGTCGGAGTGTGGGTGGTGAAAGGAGAACTGTATGACTGAGTGAGCGAAGTAATAACCTTGGCAGAAGGTGAATGAAGTAGCAGAGATAAAGTGAGTGGGAGCAGTAAACAGAAGAGTGTGCCATTCACTGTGGCAGGGTGGAGAACTTCCTCACAGTACTCCTGGCCATTCCTGTGGATCATCGAGACCTCATGGCCTCCTGTGCCAGGACTCTGGGAAGATGACTCTCCCATTTGCATTACCCCTTTGACCAGGACTTCCAAGACCCTCTTGGAAAATTGTGGTACTATCTTCCCTTTCTCCAGCATCTTCTCATTCTGTCCTTTACTGAGCAGGGCAGCTTTAGAATGCCAGTGTTTTTCTGGGTGCACTATGGTTCTTTCGGAAATGGTGCAAGGGCTAGGGATGCTGGTCTTTTGGCAGATATTTGCTGAGTAGCGAGTTGTTCTGGGAATGTTAGTTGCAAGAGGGCTCTAGAATTGGCAATGAGACACATCATGGGCTAATATAGGTAGTTAATGAGGTGTGATTAGTAAGAGATAGTGAGAAATCTCACTAGGCCTCATACAAGAATCTCTAAAAAAATTGACACATTTTGCACTTCGCTAAAAAAATGCAAGATTTAGCCCACCATTCACTGGATTATATAGATGTCCTGAAATAGTTAAAATTGTAGAAGTTATTCAAGAAGGTGCTCTTTCAGTGAAGTTTGGCATCTTCCTCTCCAAACTGAAACAGTGGTCAATTTTTTCCCAGCATCCGAACAATGGTGAGAAATTTCAGAAATACAGTAAATTACATTTTTGACATTGAGACGAAAGGTAAAGAGGCTGAGTTTCCCCTTAAGGTTTCATAACCTAGTTGAGAATCTTGCTAATAAGGAGAGATGACCCTATTTTCACACATTAACATTTAACTAATAATTATCTAATATTCTCACCTCATTTATAAGCAGACTGCTGCAGACCCAAATACTGGTGAGAAATTGCATGGCGCCAATTCCCACTTTGACAGTCAGAATGGTAACCTGGCTGTTGCAGTTCACCCATGTCCTCTCCAGGCATCCATCTTTATTAGCATTCCCCAACACTTCAGAGTATATTTTGTGGCCAGCATCCATCTGCATCCTCCATCCATTGAAGTCAACATTGGCAAAGAACCAACATCATCACATAATGAAGGTATATGCAAACTCATAACATGGGCCAACATTGCATTACTGTATTTTAGAGCTCATTATCACTTACATTGCAATGCTGCTGCTATGTCTCTTTGCAAACAGGAACAGGCAACGTTTCACGCGTTCTAACAGGATGTGCCTCAGGGACCTTAGCTTGCTTTCTTTGCATTCATTCATCTTGCACATATTTGGATGGTCACTTTACCTTTTCGAACATTTCCACTTCATCAGGCTCTCCGCCCTTCTGACTTGCTGGGCTTTTCAGTACTGACAGAAAACCAGGCAGATTGTCCCAGTTGCCAGCATTGAACATTGCTGTATGGCACCTGCAACATGTGCCAGGAACCTACATGGCAAACACACTGTATGTGCTTCAACCAAATACACATGCCTCAGATTCTAAGGAGAGTAGTCCCTAATCGTCAAGGAAGACTGTCTTCATTCATTGTTTACCCACACAGTAAGTCAAGGGTTTTGGCTGATATCGGTCTAGGTGTTTGGTGCTTAGACCAAACAGAGTCAGGGGGTCTGCATCACATGGGTCCTCAGACCAGATATTAGCGTTAACCCAGTGAAGGAGCTGCACAGAGATGAATCGGGACTGCCTGTCCAAATCAATCAGGGGCTGAGATACAGTCAGTCTGGGTGGTCAGTTCACTGAAAGTCAAGGGATTTATCAGGGGCCACTGGTGTGGGAGGAACATTGGAGAAATCAGTTGTGGGGAATGGAGGCAACACTCTGGAATGCAAAGGGGACAATATTTGTGAAGAGGGACAACTCAACATCTAAGGGTGGGAGATGATGAGAGAGCAAGGGATATGCAGGGAGCTGGGTGGGGTTGGTGCTGGGGTGGGGGTTAGTGAAATCTTTGTTTCTGACTACTTCCTTAATGGGTGAACAGTGTTGATTGATTGATTTATTTCATGTGTACCAAAGTAGAGCTTTGTTTATGAGCAGTACAGGCAGATCATAGTAAGCAAGGATGTTCAGATCAAAAAGACTTAGACAGAGGCATACAGGCTACATTGCGTAAGGTTTGGGCTAGGCCAGATCAACATTAGCTAGATCAGTATTATTTGAGGCTAGAAAGTCCATTCATCAGTCTAGTAACAGCCGGGATGAAGCTGTTCCTGAACCTGCTGGCACGGGTGTTCAGGCTTCTGTATCTTCTGCTTGACGGAAGAGGTTGTAGGACATCATTACCAGGCTGTGATGGGTCTTTGTTGATGTTGGCGCCTTTCCGCAGCAGCAAGCCATATAATTGGAGCCCATGGATGAAAGGTTGGCTTCCGTGATTGTCTGGGCTGTGCACACCACCTTCTGTAGTTTCTTACGGTCTTGTGCAGATCCGTTGCCATATCAGGCCGTTATGCACCTGGTCAGTATGCTTTCAATGGTGCATCTGTATAAATTAGTGAATGTCCTTCTGGACATGCCAAATTTCTTGCCTTCTTGACCATCGCATCTACGTGGGAAGTCCAGGACAGGTTGCCAGTTATCATCACTTCGAGGAACTTGACACTCTCCACCCTCTCAGTCTCAGTTCCGTTGATGTAGACTGGAGTGTGTTCTCCTCCTCTCTTTCTGAAGTCAATGATCAGTTCTTTAGTTTTGCCAATGTTGAGAGAGAGGTTGTTCTCGTTGAACCACATCGCCAAGCCCTCTATCTCTGTTTTGTATTTTGACCTGTCCTTGTTGGATATCCATCTTACTACAGTGGTGTCGTCAGCAAACTTGTAGATGGCAATTGATTGGAATTTGACAACACAATTGTGAATGTACATAGAATACAGTGGGAGGTTGAGGACGCATCCTTTGGGGGTCTCCAGTGTTGAGTGTTATTGTGGAGGAGGTACAGTTGACTATCTTCACTGATTGCAGCCTATGGGTCAGAAAGCTGAGGATCCAGTTGCAAAGGGTGGAGCCAAGACCAAGGTCACACATTTTGAGATCAGTCTGGAGGGGATAATGATGTTGAAGGCAGAGCTGTTGACACTGAGCAGGGGTCTGACATAGGTGTCTTTGTTATCCAGATTTTCCAAGGATAAGTGCAGGGCTTGGCATATGGCATCTGCTGTGGACCCGTTACATTGAGACAAATTGTGGAGGATCGAGGCAGGTTGGGAAACTAGAGTTGATGTGGTCCATGACCAGTCTCTCAAAGTACTTCATGATTACTGAGGTCAGAGTCACTGAGCCATAGTTATTAAGGCTTTCCACAGGATCCAGGAGGGCACTGACCCAACCCATGACCCTGTGTATAACTGTTCCCCATATCCAAACTGTACGCTCGTAGCTTAGGGCATAAAGTGGGGAGATGGGCAGTTAAATCAAAGTGTTGGATGGAAATATGGGAAGAATAAAAGCTGCTGATGTTGACAGGGAGCACAAGGCACAAAGGAACGTAAAGATTTAGGCTATCACCTGGATTGAGAGACGGATCCTACAATTCAACCCCATGAAATGCTCCCTGAATTGCCTTCAATCTTTATCTAAATCACAAATGCACAATAGAAATGAAAAATGCTGCCACCACACTGGGAGGGGATGTAACAGGTGTTTTATTTCTCTGAGGGCGAGTGCTTTACTTTTTTTCGATGTAAGGACCTTGAAGGGGGAAGAAGGTGAATAAGACACTCATTCACTGCAGATTAAAGGTATCTAGATCATTTTATTTTGTATGTGGACCTAACTCATCGACCTGGCCACAAGTAATCTTGACTGCCTATTCATCATTGCAAATTAATCCTAGTCATTGCTGTGAAAGACAAGCACAAGTAAGCCATAAAGATGCACCTTCTTTTGAAAACTCACAATCAAAATCCATGGTGCCATTGCCTGAAAAAGGTTAAGGAGCTTCTCACTTCACCCCTTGCATTATGAAATGTCCACACCATCATCTTATATGCAATGCTGCCTCACTTAGGTAATGTGAGGTTTGGGAAGGGGTATGGGGAAAGGTTTTCATTACTGTAGCACACAATCTCCAGTTGTATATGTACCAGAAGGCTTGTACAGCAGACACCTAAATCTGGTCAATGATGTTTAAGGTCCAGGTAGCAGCATTTCATTACCCTGTTGTCAAAAGCCACCACATAACAATATCCATTATATCGAGTATCGAGCCAGAGGAGACCTCAGGATGTAGTGAAGATACAGCAGAGCCACAATTACTCATCTTCCATGGAATGTATTGCAGATGAGAGAGAGTAGTGGTGATATACTCTGTTTAGAGGTGGCAGTCAGAACATATCAAAAGATCCCACATATTGGCAATGCAACACTTTCTTCAAGTGGGGCCAATGAGATCGATAAAATGACTCCTCCGTATCAAGTTTCCATGTCGATCATCACAGAACAGTACAGACAGAAAATGCTGCTTAGTTCTTGGTTTCTTTGTTCCAGATAGCTAGAGGACATATCAGGTCTATTTGATGGATCTGTGAAAACTGTAGCATTGCAGTGAGTAAGAAAATTGGAGTTTTCTTCAAAAAGAACATTCCCTTCAGCATCCTACAGTGTAGCAGCACCAGCCAAAGTAATGCAGACAGACTTTCTTTGTGAGTCTTGTTCAATGGAACTGAGTGGTGTCAATGCCTTGATGCTGCAGCCTCTGTGTTATCCCAACTGCAAGTGCCATTTATCGGTTTGATCTTTTTATGTTTTCCCTGTTTGGCTGAATAACTCTCGGGACATTTGTGGCCAGAAGGCCCAGACATGCTGACAGTGTCCTGTCTAGACGCAGACTCGATCCCTTCAGCCCTCTTTCACAAGGTTGGGAATGTAGTCAGGCTGCCGTTGACGAATCATTTATCATTTATTGTCACATGTATTCAATATAAAAATACAGTCTGACTTTCCTTTCCACTGTAACAATCCGACTCCGGGCTTTCCAGCCCTCGCCATGCTGCTGCCAGTGTCCCGCTCCGGCTGCCTCACTGGCCCAATCTCATAGCCACTGCCTCACCAGCTTGCTGTTGCCAGCCCACTCTTGATCCACTGCCAACGCTCCTGCCCATGCTTGATCCTCCATCGCTGTAGGACACAACCCGTGCATTCAGCTCCTGCCACTTAATTTTCCAGTCGTGACCCAGCTCCTTCCCGACTCCTTAGGTAGGCAGTTGAAAGGGGTGGTGGGGGAATAGAATTACTACAAGAGGGAGAGATAAGACATATGCCACTGAGAATTTTTGTGATTGTTGGCAGTTGGTCATCTCAGCTCCAGGACATCACTGCAGGAGTTCCTCAGTGTACCGTCCTAAACACAACCATCTTCAGCTGCTTCATCAATGACCTTCATCCTATCATCAGGTCAGAAGTGGGGATGTTCGCTGATGATTGCACAATGTCCAGCAATATTTTCCCCTCCTCAGATACTGAAGCAGTCTGTGTTCAATTGTAACAAGATCTGGACAATATCAAGGCTTGGGCTGACAAGTGGCAAGTAACATTTGTACCACTCCCTCCACCACTAACACCCAGTAGCAGCAGTGAGTACAATCTGTAAGATGCGCTATAGATATTCACTAAAAATCCTCACTCAGCAGCCTCCAAACCTACGAACGCGTCCATCTAGAAGAAGGAAAACTCAATCGCTGATACATGGGAACACCACCAGCTACACGTTCCCCTCCAAGACACCAACGACACTGACTTGGAAATATATCGCCATTCCTTCCCTGTCACTGTGCCAACGTCCTGAAATTTCCTCCCTAAGGGCATTGTGGGTCAACCCACAGGACATGGACAGCAGTGGTTCAAAAAGGCACCTCATCACCGCCCTCTCTAGGGCAACTAAGGGCTGGCAATAAATCCTGGCCAGCCAGGAATGCCATGCCCATGAGGGAATTAAAAAATCCTACCATGCAGCGATTGACCTGGTATCTAGCTAGGGCCTAAGTACTGGGTTAGGAGTGGGAATCTGAGAGGGATCTGGCAGTGGTAGGTACTTCTGTCACTGGTGAGCGCAAGATTGTGCAAGAGCAGCACATCAGGGCATAGTGTTTATATAAGTGCATTATTTCATGCATATGGAAGAGCAGCAGAGAATTGCATGAGGTAACTCACTGGAGCTCATGGGGAGAAACCCTTCACGAAACTCTCAAAAATTGTCACTTAGCTGATTTTTGATAACATTCAGCACAGTGTGTTGCCATCTCTTTATGTTACCATTCTGTTTCTGATTACAATTATCTGGATATTTTTCATAGATACACTTGTTATGAGTTAATTTTATCAGCTCTCAGCTTTCAATTTATTTTTCCATAATTTCTCAGCTGAATTGTCAAGTCCAACCAATCACTAACGAAGAAATCACTGCTTGGCTGGCAGTACAGAATTATGCTTCATACTATTGATTCATTATGATGTCAGATATCATTATAAACTATTCAGCTTGCTTGTCTCTACTACACTAAGAGTAGTGTAAATTGAGTGGTTAGAACCTATAAGGGAAAATTATAAATGGCACCAAAGTCTACAGAATGATAATATAGTTGACCCTGACTGATTGCCAGATAAAGAACATATGTCAGTGATTGAGTTTTCCTTCTTTCTGAAGAGTTAGCTGTGAGCAATCGGTTTGTTTTTGAGCTTGTTGCAATTAGCGTTAGTGTAGGAAATGGCTTAAAGAAAGGAGAGTCAGAAGTATTACACCAGAATCTTCTATAATGCAAAGAACAAAAAGACTGTGGAGGCTGGGAAGTTGTAAAAAGAAAACAAAAACTGCTGGAAATATGCGACATATCAGGTCATATTTATGGAGGGAAACTACAAGTTGAGGTTTTAAATTTAGACTCTTCACTAGAACTGAAGGTTATTACAAATGGACAGCACTTAATTAGAACCAGAACAAAGGAAAGGGTTAAAACTCGTGCACCCAAAAGAAAAAAATATATAACCTGTAAGGTAGTAAAGAAGAGATGGCTAAATGATCAATATCACCTTAGCATGGGATGACAGGAGACAACTGGCAGAGTGCGATCCAGGCTTGTGAAAATATCAAAGCAAGTCAGCACCAAGGAGGCACACTTTTCTGATAATCAGGTGCTCCTACAAAGGAAAAACACTCCAAACACCACAATAATTATTATCTGCCTGGAAAGGTCACCACATCAATTCCATATTATCAACACTTCCTGTCACTGCCTCATCTTCACCCAACAGCTTGTCATGCAAGCCCAGAAGTAGTAGCTGTCCATTCATCTCTATCACCATTGTACGCTGTCAAAAACACTCATTCCAGGTGAAATACCAATTTACATACTTCTTACAACATAACACACTGCTCCTGAAGTCTCACCTATACATCTGTTGGAATAGATGGTTGGTTGATGACAGGTGTGGACACAAAAGAGTGTCTTTCCATGCTGCAAACACTCTCTTCCTCTGTACTGGGAGGCCAAATATATAACAGGTATCCACATGTAACCCTCAGCTGTCTTGCCAGTTCAACCTCTCTCATCTTTCACTTTGACCTTTCTGACCTTGGCCTGGTCTGGTGTTTCCATGAAGCTGAATGCAAGTTTAAGGAATAATACATTTTGGAGAATTTTAATCGCCGTTCAATTGAAAGAGAGCAAGCACACTGTTAAAATTGCTCCAAAGAGACGTAATGTCCTAGTTCTGCACAATTCCAATCTATCGATATTTTAACCAGGACTTGACTCAGATATCAACCTCAGTCAAGTAATCTGCAAAAAAGACAAGGTTCGTGCAGTTCCTCTATGCACCTACCTTGGCCTTGTCCAAATTTGAACTAAAGAGTGAATTCCAGAGATGAGATGCGAGTGACTACCCTTGACATCAAGGCCACATTTGACCAATTGTGGCATCAAGGAACCCAAGCAAGAGTGGTCTCATTGGGTATCAGAGGTAAAATTCCCTACCGGATGGAGTCATGCCTGGCAAAAAACGTTGTTTGGAGCTGTTTTTTGTGCTGCTTGAAGGTCAGTCATCTCAGTTCCAGGGTATCTCCAGTGTAGGTTTCTTGAACAGTGCTCAAGATTTGGCCAAAACTGGAGTAATATCTTCAGTTTTGGTTGCCAGAGTAGCTATTTTCAATCATCCTGTTCAGAGATTTTATGAGATACTTCTGGGGCAGGTGAAACTCAAACCAGGCCTTGTGGCTCAGAGATAGGGACATTATCAGAGCACCACAAGAGCATTTAAAACCAGTAACCCCTTGTTGTTATGACTGTCAGAACGAGTCCTTGTTTATTTCTCTCAGAGTTTCTCAGCATAGTGTTCTTGGTCCAACCATCTTCAGCTGCTTCATTAATAACCTTCCCTCCATCATAAGCCCAGAAGTGGAGATGTTCACTGATGATTGCACAGTCTTCAGCACGATCTGTGATTGCTTAGATGCTGAGGCATTCCATGCCTAAGTGCGGCAAGTCCTGGAATATATCCAGGTTTAGGCTGACAAATGGCAAGTAACATTCTGTCCAAACATGTGCCAGGTAACATCCATCACCAACAACAGAGAATTTAACCATTTCACCTTGATGTTCAGTGGTCAAACCATCACTGATCCTCCCAATATCAAACCCTGGGTATTACCATTGACCAGAAACTGAACTAGATGGTTATATAAGTAATGTGACTACAAGAGCAGGTCAGAGACTAGGAATTCTGTGGTAAGTAACTCAGCTCCTGACTCCTCAAAACTTGTTTGCCATCTACAAGGCACAAGTCAGGAGTATGAGGGAATATAGTCCACTTGCCTGAATAAGTACAGCTCCAACAACACTTGACACCATCCAGGACAAAAGCAGCCTGCTTGATTGGCACCACATCCACAAACATTCACCACCTCCACCGCTGACCGTCAATAACAACAGAATACATCACTTGTAAGATGCATTGCAGAAATTCATCAGGGCTCCTTAGAAACACTTTCTAAAACCATGACTGCTACCCCCAGAAGGAGAATGGCGGCAGAGACACAGGAACACCATCATCACCAAGAGATAACAAGGTACAGAGCTGGATGGACACAGCAGGCCAAGCAGCATCAGAGGAGCAGGAAGGCTGACGTTTCGGGCCTAGACTCTTCTTCAGAACACCATCAACACCGAGTTCCCTTCTGAGCCACTCACCAGTCAGACTTGAAGATATATTGCCTTTTCTTCAGTGACACTGGAACAAAATCCTGAAACTTTCTCCCTAACAGCATTGTGGGTCTACCTACAGTATATGGTCTGCAGCAGTTTAAGAAGACAGTTCAAGGGCAACAAGGGGCAAGCAATAAATGCTGGCCCAGCCAGCGACACCCACATCCCGAGTGAATTAATGTTTAAAGAAGACATGAATTGCTTCTTGTTAAGGTGCACTAGTGATTGTTTCTAAACCAATTAAACCAATTAATCCATAGATCCTGTCAAGTAAAGAGGAATTGTGGTACTATCCCTCTACTGATAAAATCACACAAATTTGAACTTGACAATCTCTTCACCATGCTGCCTGGTTTGCTGACCGTTTCCAGCTTCTTTTTTGTTTTAATTCTCGAAGCATATCTTTCACTTCACAGTTCTATGATTTAACATAAGAACATAAGAACTAGGAGCAGGAGTAGGCCATCCGGCCCCTCAAGCCTGCCCCGCCATTTAATAAGATCATGGCTGATCTTTTTGAGACTCAGCTCCACCTACCCACCCACTCACTATAACCCTTAATTCCTTTACTGTTCAAAAATTGATCTAGCCTTGCCTTAAAAACATTCAGTGATGTAGCTTCAACGGCTTCACTGGGCAGGGAATTCCACAGATTCACAACCTTTGGGTGAAGAAGTTCCTCCTGACCTCAGTCCTACATCTGCTTCCCTTTATTTTGAGGCTATGCCCCCTAGTCCTAGTTTCACCTGCTAGCGGAAACAACCTCACTGCCTCCACCTTATCTATTCCCTTCATAATCTTATATGTTTCTATAAGATTTCCCCTCATTCTTAACAATTCACCGACATCAGCAAAGCTCTTTTTGTTTGGTACTTCAGTATTTTGCCAATGTTATCTTAATTAAGATCTTAGTGAGTAAAATCTCATTTGAGATAATAACTTGTTCCAGTGCAGTTAATTCCTGTTAAACACGATTAATCATTTGATCAAGCCATTATTATCTTGGTTAAGTATTGATTCACTGCATGTGGTCATTGCTACAAAGGCCAGAATTTACTGCGCATATCTAATTGCCCTGACAATGCAGTGATGAGCTTCTTGAACTGCTGCAGTCCGTATAGTAAAGCTGTTACTTTGGTGTTTAATTTGATTTGATTTGATTTATTATTGTCATATGTACCTAAGTACAGTAAAAAGTTTTATTTCGCCTGTGGAACAGGCAGATCATACCATACAAAGTACGTAAGGGTAATAGAACAGAACAATTAATGTTGAGGCTTCACAGAAGGTGAACAGAAAGTGAGAAAAATTTGAGATGCCCATTCAGAAGTCTAATAACAGCAGGGAAGAAGTTGTTCTTAAAGGAGGGAGTTCTAGCATTTTTACCGGACAATGAAAACGTTTCAGCAGTGTATTTCCAAAAAAGGATGGTATATGACTTAGAGAGAAAATTAGTGTCAGTGCCTTCCATGATAACAAGCATGGGGCTGATAACAAGCAGGTCAAGCAGCATCATAGGAGCAGGAAAACTTGACGTTTCGGGCCTAAACCCTTCATCAGAAAATGAAGAATCATCAGAATCATTTTCTGATGAAGGGTTTAGGCCCGAAACGTCAAGTTTTC
>JAHRHZ010000069.1:19474870-19485104 GCA_024137785.1 Ginglymostoma cirratum | reverse complement strand
GCAGGAAAACTTGACGTTTCGGGCCTAAACCCTTCATCAGAAAATGAAGAATCATCAGAATCATTTTCTGATGAAGGGTTTAGGCCCGAAACGTCAAGTTTTCCTGCTCCTATGATGCTGCTTGACCTGCTGTGTTCATCCAGCCCCATGCTTGTTATCTCGGATTCTCCAGCATCTGCAGTACCTTTTATCTCAGTGCCTTCCATGTCTGCCCCTACTAGTACCACTTGACAGCACTGCCAATGACACCTTCCATCACTTTGCTGATGGTTGAGAGTAGGTTGATGGGTCTTGAATTGGCCTGATTGTATTTGTATGACTTATTGTGGCCAGGGTATTTTTAGGCAATTTTCTACATTATCAATTGAATGTCAAAGCTGTTCTGGAACAGTTTGGGAGCTAGTTCTAGTGGAATTGTCTCACATTATAGCCCAGACGTTATCATGGCCATAGCCTTTTCAGTGGGCACAATCAATTCTTGAAATAAGGTGGAGTGAATTGAACTGGTTGAAGGTGATGATGAGAACTTTCGAACACTGAGATAAATCATTCACTTGACACTTCTGGCTCAAAATGATGTGAATTCTTCAACTATGTCTTTTGTTTTCCTGTTGCAATGTTCCACCTTCAATAATTGACAAATGGGTTCATGGGCATCATTACATTCTTAATGTCAGATATATTACCGAATTCAAATTCCACCACCTGCCATGGCAGGATTTAAACCCAAGTCCCCATAACACTATCTAAGTCTCTGGATTAAAAGTCCAGCAATGGTGCCACTAGGCTATTGCCTTCCCTGTATGAATCACTGGAACTATTTTCCCGTTGCTCCCACCTTTCTAACTAGCCTACCGTGTGACACTTTATTTAATGTCTTCTGCAAGCCCATGTTATAAATTTCCTGAACTGTCTTGATCAACCTTCTCCCTTACCTCAACAAATAATTCCTTCAAGTTAGCAATATAATTTGCCTTTAACAAATCTTTCTGGCTATCATTGGTTGATCCATGCCTCTGTTAATGGTTTCCAATAACTTTATCACCACCTATATTTCAGTGATTGGCCTGCGGTTTCCTTCAGGTTCTTTTCTTGGATAGTGGCATAGCATAGCAATCATCCTGTACTCTGGGTCACAACATTGTGACCAATGCTTTTCCTGCCGTTGCATTTTTCAGCAACCCAGGATGGGTTCAATCCAGATCTGGTGACTTACCAACCTTAAATCATGCTGAATAGTTTTAGTAGGTCGACTCTATTTCTTATTATACAGGCTAAAGTATCTCTTTTCTCTTATAGCGTACCCATGACATTATCCATTTTCTTTATGATATCAGATGTGAAGGACACGTTTTTATATCATAACTGAGATATAATCTAATGTTAAAGTGGGTTTAAGTTAGTAATTTCTGTAGTAATGTGAAGTCTACAAACTTGTGAGCATGCAAAATATAATTGATACATCAGTTCTGAGATCCAATTTAAAACTAGTTTCTCTGTCCATTATTTCAATCCCTGCAAACAAAAACTCCTCACAGAATGTTGTTGAATCTTCTATGCTGCCTTCTCAGACTTGCCCCCAGTTGCTCTCTTTGCACTCATGTTCTCTATAAAGCTATCTACATTGGGTATTGTTGGTAAAGGAGGTAAAGGAGATTTTCTGATGAAGGGTTTAGGCCCGAAACGTCAAGTTTTCCTGCTCCTATGATGCTGCTTGACCTGCTGTGTTCATCCAGCCCCATGATTGTTGGTAAAGTTCCTTTATGACTTGGATCACACCTTGCTACTTCACAGGCTTGCAATAAGTCTATTTTTTAAGTGATAGTAGGAACTGCCGATGCTGGAGAATCTGAGATAACAAGATGTAGAGCTGGACGGCCTAAAGGCCCTCCGCTTCTTCCTGTCCTGCAGGCCCGACCAGTCTCCGTCGACTAACACCCTCATCCGCTTAGCTGAACTTGTACTCACCCTTAACAACTTCTCTTTCAATTCCTCCCACTTCCTACAGACAAAGGGGGTGGCCATGGGTACCTGCATGGGCCCAAGCTATGCCTGCCTCTTTGTAGGATACGTGGAACAATCCCTCTTCTGAAGCTAGACTGGCACTATCCCCCACCATTTCCTCCGTTACATCGATGACAGTATTGGCGCCACCTCGTGCTCCCACGAGGAGCTTGAACAGTTCACCCACCTCACTAACACCTTGCACTCCAACCGTAAGTTCATCTGGACCATCTCCGATACCTCTCTCTCCTTCCTGGACCTCTCAGTTTCCATCGCTGGCAACCACCTGGAAACCGATATCCATTTCAAGCCTACCAACTCCCACAGCTACCTAGAATACACCTCCTCTCACCGACCTTCCTGCAAAAATGCCGTCCCCTATTCCCAATTCCTTCCACTCTGCCGCATCTGCCCCCGAGATGAGGCATTCCACTCCTGGACATCCCAGATGTCCTCATTTTTAATGAACCGCAACTTCCCCTCCACAGTGGTCGAAAATGCCCTCGACTGCGTCTCTCGCGTTTCCTGCAACTCATCCCTCACACCCCCTCCCTGCAATAACAACCAAAACAGAATCCCCCTTGTCCTAACATACCACCCCACCAACCTCTGGATCCAACGCATCATCCTCCGGCACTTCTGCCATCTGCAATCTGACCCCACTACATTTTTCCCTCCCCACCCTTCTCTGCCTTCCGGACGGACCACTCTCTCCATGACTCCCTTGTCTACTCCACACTCCCCACCAGCCCCACTACCCCCGGCACTTTTCCCTGCAACTGCAGGAAGTGCTATACCTGCCCCTGCACCTCCCCCCTCACCCCCATTCCACGCCCCAAGAAAACCTTCCACATCAAACTGATGTTCACCTGCACATCTGCTAATGTGGCAAACTGTATCCGCTGTTTCCGATGTGGCCTCCTCTACATCGCAGAAACCAAGCGGAGATTTGGAGATCGCTTTGTGGAACACCTATACTCGGTTTGCGACAAACGACTGCACCTCCCAGTCGCAAACCACTTCAACTCCCCATCCCACTCCTTGGATGACATGTCCATCCTGGGCCTCCTCCAGTGGCACCCGAAGGTTGCAGGAACAGCACCACATATTCCGCTTGGGAACACTGCAGCCCAATGGTATCAATGTGGACTTCACAAGCTTCAAAATCTCCCCACCCCCTACCGCATGACAAAACCAGCCCAACTTGTCCCCACCTCCCTAACCTGTCCGTCCTTTCTCTAACCTATCCACTCCTCCCACCTCAACCCCCACGCCCACCTCCTACCTACCAGCCTCATCCCCGCCTCCTTGACCTGTCCATCTTCCCTGAACTGACTAACCCCCACCCTAACTCCCCACCTACACTCACCTTTACTGGCCCCATCCCCACCTCCTTGACCTGTCTGTCTCCTCTTCACCTATCTGCCCCTTTATCCATTTTCCATCTGCCTCCCCCTCTCTCTCTATGCATTTCAGAATCCCCTTCCCCTCCCTCGTTTTTGAAGAAGGGTCCAGACCCGCAGCATCAGCTTTCCTGCTCCTTTGATGCTGCTTGGCCTGCTGTGTTCATCCAGCTGTACACCTTGTTATCTCTGTTTTTTAAGTGTTGTTTCTTCACTATCACTGTTAAGATGCTCATTTCTATAATACTTTGTGCACTGTGTCCAATTTATTTCTTCCTGTTACTAACCCCATGTTTTGTCATGAGTCTTCTCTGCTTTCTTTAGCTTCTACACAGGCTTTCCCATTTCTCAGTTGAGTGCCTATCTATAACTCAAAGTCCATCACCAGCCAGCCCCTACCACTGCTCTCTTTTCGCTGCGGGTAATCTTTGTCCTTTGAGTTTGGATCACCTGGATAGCTTGTAGTCTAGTGCCATTGGGCTTAACTTCAGGCTTTTACCACCTGCTTCTTGGTCCAATATTTTGGTTTGTGTATTAATGTGAGATTTACACTCGCGTGAATGAACAGCAAAAGGCTTTATTGAACATAATTATATACAGAGAATGATAAGACAGCACATCTTGCTTGAAGCCCTGCAGACTCAGTGGCATCTAAATGTGATCTGACGTCACTATAACATACTCCTTTTGCACATGTTTAGTAGCTATGCTTCGCGTAAATGTACAATATCAAGCATTCTCACGGCATTAGTCTAAAATGGCACTCATAATACAGGTGTATTCACTTTTCAACATGCGTGGACACATTTTAATGCAGAACTGAAAGAGAACTGAATTGTAATTTGTACATAAAAAGTGCATTCACATAATTCCCTTAAGATTAGAGCATTACTATTAGCAATATATTTGTAATAATTAGAAATTTTTGAGGTTTTGTAGAAGAGTGTGAGCTATTTATCACAATACTGGTTAAAACATACTAAATTACCTTTCACTTCATACATTTCAGGTACATCAATGTTAACCAGTGCTGTAGTTGACAGCCAACTAACTTCCAAGTACAAATTAATCAAAATTAAATAAGCAATAAATTTAAAATACGGGAAAAGGTTGGGCTAAGACCAGGTGTGTGCTTCAAAGAGATGCAAATTAAAAGTGTGTTAATTTGAACACTTTTGAAACTCATGTGGGAAACCTAAACCAAAATGATCTAATTTACCAAACACACCCCAAAACATAAATTAACAATAAAATTACTCTTTTTGTGGCTTTTATATCTGTATGAATCAAAAGTCGTGTAAGGTAGAAAGGAATTAACAGGCAAACTATTGTCAAATAGAATTAAAAATTGCACATGGATACATCAAAGACTATCTCACAAGGTGACTAACATGTATATCACTCCTCATACAAATGTAGTATCACATGCAATCTCACAGCCTTTCCAATTTGGCTTCCAGAATGTAGGAACTCTAATTATTCCTTCTCAATAGATTTATTCCATCAGCCATGTACAGTAGCAGCTCTAATCCATCTGCGTCTCTGGATGCAGTTGAGTTCATTATGGTCTTGATGGAACAGGTTCGTTACTTGGTTCCTTTTAAAAAAAAGTTAAACATTCATTCCAGTTCTAGCAAAGATAAAGGATAGCCAGAAAATTGACACATTGATTATCTCTGCTCTAACCATGTCTTCAGTTTTCTGTTTCTTCAAACGTTATCATTAAATACATTTCTTATGATATATGCTTTTTCTGGTCTTCCTTAGTGCACCTTTCCCTTTGTGTATGATAGCCATATAGCTTTTAGTCTTAAATCCCTTTCTACTGCTATTGCTTCAAGGTCAAGAGTTACCTAACAACATGGACCAGTCTTCCTTGTTATTCAAGAAAAGCACATTTGATCCCTTTCAAAAGTGCAAACTTTTAAAGGTCTTTGTCAACTATTTTAAAAACAATTAATGCTTCACAGATGTTTTAAAGAAACTACAAATTGCCCTTATTGTACTGCTTCAAGAGTTAATACAATCACCTCGAAAATTTGCAAAGCATATCCAAATCTTACATCAGATGCATTCTGAAACTATTCCATCATAGCTCTCATTTTGCAGCATTGCCCACTGAGTATCAAGATCACAGTGAGCCATTGGACAATGTGAATCAATTCTTATATCTTGGAAGCTTCCTCTCAGTGAGGACAGGTATTGTGATGAAATTTAGCATTGCCTTTAGTTTACCAGTGCGGCTTTCAATCATCTGTAGAAAAAAAAGCAATGACAAGGTCTTTAAACCTGGCACCAAGCTCATTATCCATAAGGCTAATGTGTTACCTGCTGTCCTGTATGTGTCAGAGATATGGACAATATATAGCAGATACCTCAAATCCTTGAAGAAATATCAATAATGATGCCACTGTAAATCCTTCAAATTTGAGGGCAAGATAGTGTCAATGTCCTCTCCCAGGCCAACATCCGTTGCATCAAGGCACTGGTTATGCTTGTCAGCTGGGTTGAGTGAGCTACACCATAATATGTCTGACACATGACTCCCAAATCAAGCTCTCAGCTCTGAGCTTCATCACAAGTGATGACCAGGAGGTCAGAGGAATTACTTCAAATTGCCCTCAAAGTCTCCCTAAAAGAATGTGGTTCCCTGTGGCCACCCAAACTAGAGAAGACTCATCCACAAAGCTGCCAAACATATTAAGCATCTCCAATAGGCCCAGGTGGCTGTCAGGTACAAACAGCAGAAGAGGGTGTGTACAAAAGCAAACATTATGCCCACCCATTTAAGCAAGCATCATCTGTCTTACCTATGACAGAGTGTGCAAATTCAGCCTTAGACTGTTTAGTCACCTTAATACCCACAACTCTGCAATGGAAGCAAGTCATCCTTAGTCCCAGATGACTGCCTAAGAAGAAAAGTAGTTTATTTCTGTAACACTGCAGAGGTGCTGATTGGAACTTAGCTTTGTTTCTTGATTACTATTTCCTATATAGTAATAAGGCTAAGAATTGATTGGAATTTTTCTAGACATATCAAGGTAATGTGATTATCCTCTGAGGTTAGCAACTGCATTTCTCTACCATAATCTATAAATTAATAAATCTATGAATTAAAGCAAGAAATCGGGTACTGTAATAAAGGATTAACCTGGTGATAATTTGTAAACCAGCTAGATAGCTCTCAAATTATGGTCATGTATTTGCTGAGACCAAAAATAGACTTGAAGAATTTGTAACGATGTCTAACAGTCACTGATAGTTTATCATAAATTAGTGAAAACTCCAGCAACACGATGCTCAGCTTTTTAGATGCAAATAAATTAAGAGACCGCAAAAACATTTTTTTTTGACTTATCAACCTCTTTCTGCTCAAAACTGGAATGATTAGCAGATGATTTTTTTATTTAGAGGAAGACCTTAACACCCAAAATATTTTGATATCAATCATGACTTTATATTTTACAGTGAAGCCGTACCCCTGCATTTACAATTTAGTTTTAACTCACTTTTGAAATTTCTATCTGTATACTCTTTCCTGTGTTATATTCTTCCATAACATCTTTTAGTGTCTACTTTCAGGGCTGAAAGGATTAGGATGCACAAATTCACAAGAGTGATGGTTCCATGTGTGAAAAGGTCTAAACCATTATGGGGCCTCTTTAAAATGCCACCAGCAAGTCAGGAAGAAAAGAAAATCAGCCTTCTGAGCTGTCCTGCAGTTTGGGTCACAGAGTTCGATTCAATCACAGTCAGGGTGATAAACATGTCAACAGTGAGCTATCATTTTTTTTTGGATGCTTGCTTCTCCTGAGCTCACGAGGCAACATTTCCTGGGCCTTTTTGAGGAAAGCTGCTCAATGCTCCACTTTCCACCCATTTGTACCTGATCTTTGTCATCAGGTACCTACTCATTTCATTTTGCTTCCTACTGAGTATTTTCTTGATCCAGAAATGCCGACTTTATCTCACATAATAAAAGGAAAGGAGTGTTGATATTGCGGTATTATCAAATCTAACAGACATTTATTATATGTAGCAAATATTCAGAAACATGGCATTCACAGGTATATAGGTATGTGAGCTAACATTAAGCTTTTAGATTACAACAGAGAGCAGCATACTTTCTATTTTGTGTCATGTTTCAAGGGGTCCAAAGTAAAATGGTGCATGCAATCTTCATATAATGAGGTCACATGCTATGATACAGAGATGACCAAGTCTCTTAAAGGTATAGTGACATAAACATAGAAGCATAGAAACTAGGAGCAGGAGTAAGCCATTCAGCCCTTTGAGCCTGTACCATCTTTCAATATGATCATGGCTTATCTTCCATCGAATGCCATATTCCTAGTTCCTCCTCATACCCCTTGATGGCTTTAATATCTAAACATTTATCAATCTTTTTTCTTGAATATGCTCTGACTTGATCTGCACAACCTTCTATGGTTGTATAATATGTAGTGTTATTGACCGTGAGCCATAAAACCACTTACCACTGGCATAGGAGCCAAATGTGTACATTTAAACAGTCTAACTTGTATTTCAAGTGGGCCCCCCAAATGACTAAAATTTTACCGAGTTAGCATCAATCCTTTATATTCCACCACAGACTAGGTACAACTTTATAAAGTGAAGTTCAAAGATCCAATGCTGATTTTGAACCTAAATGAATGGACAGTCAGGAATTGAACTTGGCACAACTGCATCAAGATATTGGTAAAAGTTCTCTACTGGCCTGTTAATTGGAGTGTATACTAGAAGGGGTGTTCCAAAAAAAATGCTGATGAACATGTTGTTAATCTTGGAGTCACTTACACCAAAGATGCAGCCTCCCTAATCTCCAATAGGGAGTCTTGATGAAATAAGTGCAGAAGTTAGATGCACTTGTTGCAACATAATGATCCAGGCAGCATCTGGTCTGCTTAGAAAAACAAACTTTTAAAATTATGTTGTTTAAAGAAAATCACCAAATTAATCCAGCAATTAAAGTGTTAAACATAAAGTAGTATTAGGAAGTCTAAGACTAAAATTTTTGCTAAAAGTAAACTCATAAACTCTCAAACGCAGGCACAATAACCTCGAGACAGACAACCACCTGCAATACAGATACATACAGAAAAACATCTATTTTTGACCTTCAGAATTCTAGACAATGAACACATAACAAAGAAAATTGTTTTCTGAGTGCTGTTTTCAACGTGACTAGGACATTACTTAAAGCAGCAATGTACATAAATAAACAAACCAGAACAGTCATTTTCAACTGAATATAGAGTTGAGGTGTGCGCAGATTTCCTCTTAAACAGCTCTTAAGAAAAGGTGGAGGAAAAGTCTATTTTATCTACTGCAAAATCATAGTGGGACTGAGCACAATTACGTTGACATATTTATTTGAATGTCTAGTCAATGTCCAGATGGATTTGAAGATTGTGTTAAAGTTTAAAGTAGAAATTTCATGTTATAATTTCCTTTAGGTGAACATCTGTTCAATACTCCTTGTTATATAGAGACATTTCTGAATGTCTACTTCCACGTAGATTGGATATTATATGTAAATGAACTGATTATCCTTAATTACCATGTACTCTATGATATTGTAATCATAACTATAACTAAATGTATTGTTATAATAAATATTTTTATGCCCTTAAGAGTGGAGCAGCCAGGAACAGTAAGAGCAAATACTTGTTCAGTATTGTCCTTTTATAGACATGCTGGTAATCATCTGCTGAACTGACAACATTTAATTGTGGCCTATAGAATCCTAGCTTGACGTTATTTTGTTGGGCCAACAATTTAGAAGAGGCAACGGTGTTATGGTATTATTACTGAATAGATAAGTCAGAGATACAGGTAATGATCTAGGGACCTGTGTTCAAATCTCACCACAGCAGATGATGGCCCAAAAATAATTCTGTAATTAAAAGCCGACTATCTACCACTGAAAGTCTACTTTTGTCAATTGTCAGGAAAAATCCTTCTGGTTCATGCATGTCCTCTAGGGCGGGAAATCTGCTATCCTTACCTATTGCGGTCTACATGTGATTCCAGACACATAGAAATGTGGTTGACTCTTAACTGCCCTCTGAAAAGGCCCAGCAAGTTACTCAGTTGTTTCAACCACTGAAAAGTCTCAATAAAAGAAAAGAAATGAAGTGGACAGACCACCTGACATTAACTAAGGAACCAGAAACAACAATGTCAAGTATTGCCCTCGACCCTACAAAGTCCTCCTTAGTAACATTGAGGGCCTAGTGTTAATAGTGGGAGAGCTGTCTCACAGACTGGTCAAGAAACAGCTTGACAAAGTCATTCTCACAGAATCATGCCTTACAGACCAGCTCCCAGACATCACCATCATCATCATCCCTGGATACGTCCTGTCCGACTGGCAGGACAGACTGGTGGAACAGTGGTATACAATCAGGAGGGAGCTGCATGGGAGTCTTCAACATTGACTCTGCACACCATGAAGTCTCATGACATCAAGTTAAACATGGGCAAGGAAGTCTTCTGCTGATTACCATGTAACACAATCACTCAGCTGGTGAATCATTGCTCTTCCACATTCAACACCACAGGAAGCAGTGAGGGTGGTGAGGGTGTAGATTGTACTCTGGGTCGGGGTTTTCAATGTCCATCACCAGAAGGGGTTTGACAGCAGCACTATTGATTGAGCTGGTTGGGTCCTAAACGTGTTGCAGAAACCAACAAGAAGGAAAAAAAGAGATAACAAGGTGTGGAGCTGGAGGAACACAGCGGGCCAGGCAGCATCAGAGGAGCAGGAAAGCTGATGTTTTGGGTCGGGACCCTTCTTCAGACCC
>JAHRHZ010000069.1:19453834-19474470 GCA_024137785.1 Ginglymostoma cirratum | reverse complement strand
TCAGCTTTCCTGCTCCTCTGATGCTGCCTGGCCTGCTGTGTTCATCCAGCTCGACACCTTGTTATCTCGGACTCCAGCACCGGAAGTCCCTACTCCCTCTAAGAAGGAAAAAAATCAAACTTGGCCTCATCACCTCTCCTATCTGCCTGCCACAAATATATCTACCAATGACAGTTTTGCTAAGAGTGACTACCAACCAGTCCGTGTAGAGACAAATTCCTGCCTTTACATTGACAGTACCCTTCATCGTGTTGTGTGGCACTATGAGCATGGTAAATAGTATAGACTGCAAACAGATCTAGCAATTCAAGACTGGGCATCCATGAGGCACTGTGGGCCATCAACAGCACCAATACAATTCTCAACCTCATGGTCCAGACTACCATTACCATCAAGCCAAGGATCCGTCCTGGTTCAATAGAGAGTGCAGGAGGGCATGATAAGAGCAGCACCAGGCATACTTAAAAAATGAGGCGTCAAGCTATCAAGCTACACATAGGACTACTTGAGAGCCAATCAGCATAAGCAGCAAGTGATAGACAGAGCTAAGCAATCCCACAACCAATGAATCAGGTCGAAGCTCTGCAGTCCCGTTGCATCCAGTTGTGAATGGTGATGGACAGTTAAACAATTTACTGGAGGAAAAGGCTCCACAAATATCCCATCTTCAATGGTGGAAGACCCCAGCACATGAGTGCAAAAAATAAGGCTTAAGCATTTGCAGCAATCTTCACCCAGAAGTGCTGAGTGAATGATCCACCTTGGCCTTCTCTAGTGGTCCCCAGAATCAGTTGCCAGTCTTCAGGCAATTCAAATTACTCCATGTGATATCAAGAATTGTTTGGAGGCATTGGACACTGCAAAGGCTATGGGCCTTGAAAATATTCTGGCAATTATGCACCAGAACTTGTCGTACGCCTAGCCAAACTCTTCCAGTACAAATTCAGCATTGGCTTCTACTTGACAATATGGAAAATTGCCCAGAAATGTCCTGTATGCTAAAAGCAGGACACACCCAACTAGGCCTGTCACTGCCTCATCAGTCTACTCTCGATCATCAGTAAAGTGATGGAAGGTACCATCACTGGTGCTATCAAGCAGCATCTGCTCCACAATAACCTGCTCAGTGACACCCAGTTTGGCTTCTGCCAGGACCACTCAGCTCCTGACCTTACTACACACCTGGATCAAACATTGACCAAAAAGCCACATTCCAGAGGTGAGGTGAGAGTGACAGCCTTGACATCAAGGCTGCATTTGACCAAGCATGGCATCAAGGACCTCTAATAAAACTGGAGTCAATGGGAACAAGGGGTAAAATTCCCTGCTGGCTGAAGTCATGCCTGGTGCAAAGGAAAATGATGGCGCTGGTTGGAAGTCATCTTAGCTTCAGGACAGGAGGAGTTGCTCAGGATATTTTTCTTGGTCCAACCATCTTTAGCTGGTTCACCAATGACTTTCCCTCTTTCATTAGGCCAGAAATGAGGACGTTCTCTGTGACTACACCATATGTTCAGCACCATTTACCACTCCTCAGATACGTAATCAGTCCATGTCAAAATGCAGTTAAAGCTGGACAATATTCAGGCTTGGGTTGAAAAGTGGCAAGTAACACTCACACAACACAAATGCCAGGCAATACCAGTTCTCAATAAGAGAAATCAACCATCATCTCTTGACATTTAATGGTAGTCCCTCATTGAATGACACACTGTAAACATCTCGGGGGTTATCATTGATCAGAAACTCTGTTGAACCAGTTATATAAATACTGTGGCTACAAAAGCAGTTCAGAGGCTATGAAGCCTGCAGCATCTTTATATCACATGGAATATTTCGAATTGGCTGAAGACTGGCAGCTGATACTAGGGACCACTGGAGGATGCCAAGATGGATCATCCACTCAGCACTTCCGGTTGAAGATTGCTGCAAATGCTTCAGCCTTATTTTTCACACTGACTCCCCAAAGCCCGCATACCATGTAGAATGCACAAGTCAGGAGTATGATGGAAAAGCCACCACTTGCCTGGATGGGTGTAGCTCTAATAACCCATAAGAAGCAGGAGACCATCCAGGACAAAGCAGCCCACTGAACTGGAGCCATATCCAATCCCTCACCACCACTGCTCAGTAGCATCAGTGTACCCTCCACAAGATACATTGTAGAAAATCACCAAAGTACAGCACCTCCCAAATCCACGATTTTGATTTAGAAGAGAAAGGGCAGCCAATACATAGGACTTGGAAATACGTTGTCATTCCTTCAGTGTCATTGGGTCAAATTTTCAAAGTCTGTCTCCAACAGCATTGTGTGTCTATCTACTACACATGGACTGCAGCAATTTAAGAAGGCAACCTGTCACAACCTTCTCAAGATCAACTTAAGATGGTTTTACATATTTATGTTGTCCCAGCCAGTGATAACCATATGCCATGAGTGAATAAGAAAAAACTAATTAAACAATTGTAGCCTACATTTATTTCCTCAAGAACCCAAATAAACAAATCCGAGAATTCTTAAGTTATAGCTCTTTTTGATTATGTTAGTGAGTTCAGATGAGTTATTTTTATTACAATATCCTTGCTGATATATTCTATACAAGATATTTTTGCTCGTCTGAAAACTCCAAAGAGGGAGGGCATTTAAGCATAGGTCAAAGTCAATAGCTAGCAACTCTGAGAAAATTCATTTTAAAAATCTGAAATCTCTCCTACTTGAAGTTTCAGCCTGGCAATAAGTTCAACCGATTTGGTCTACTTTGTCAGGAGTTAAATAAAGGAGAACCATTAACTGTTTCCATGTACAAGGTCACACTTTAAATGCTTTTGTGGGTCCTCGGACCAAAAGATTGAGTTCCTAACTGTGGGATGTTAGAAGTCTAAATGTTGTAATTGGTCATTATGCCCCAGCCCTGGCCTCTCTCATTCCGCTGTGAACACCCTTTGCTCTTGAGTTCAGCTGCCTGGTGATGGCAAACTGCAAGATGCTCAAAATTTGGAGAAGATCATTTCTAAACACCATCCTCCATTTCCCAGTCCATTCTCCATAACCACCAACAAATTAGCACAGAGTGCGTAAAAATTCTGGGACATTAACTTCTTACCTAAGAATATTTTTAACTGTACTTTGAAAGGTAACTTTGTAGTGCTACAGAGGCACAAATTAGTGAAAGGCTGCAAGTTATGAGGCCAGGTTGTAAGCTTCAAACTCCTTTCTATTTTATGTCCAGTTGTATAATGCTTCCATCTACATGACTGAGCAAGATTATGGAAAGAAACAAGGCAAATATGTAATTATTTCTTTTATGCTACATATTCCATTCAAGTATAATAACATCAAATGATTCGTCACTTTCCTTATAATGCAATATAATTAGCAATTTTAAGATCCATGAATACATTCCAAGGCTTTTAAGGGGCTGGAAACCAAAGAGGGCCAACTGAATTACAATTGTTTTGTATTCAAGTGCAAAATCTGGTGATGCCTTTTAGAATACAAAAATTAGTTTGCTTCTTACAGTGTCTAACTAATTATCAACCAGGTCTAGAGGTGGGTGGGAGTGGGTGGTAATTACTTTATTTACAAAAAGAGATGTTACTTTAAGGTATTAAATAACCATCAGGGCTTTAGGTTTTCTGCAGATCTAGCTGAGCCGATCAGTATAATGAATAGTTGAGGTTTTCATGCTGCAACATGTCATTAACAAAGTTTCACAGATTTCAGCTCATTAGGTGCATTGCAGGCACTTAGCGACTCAGCAGCATTATTGCAGGTGTGTTCCAACTGGTTCTTTAGTTATGCATCTGTTCTGAAACATTCAAACTCCCGTAGGATCGACAGAATGAAATAGCACAATACAGAATACAAGTTTTAATCGTGGATGTAAGGAAAAAAACATGTTAGCCCATATTTAGTATGCAAATAGAAATTTCTAGTGACTAATCCTGATATTCATAATTATCTTAAATATGTTTCTGTTATTAGAACACACTATGTGGCTGAAATAATTTATATTGTCTCAAACCCAATTGGCATCATGCCTTACACTTCTAATTATTCAGAAATAACTTCTTAAGCTCCAATTTGTCAAACACTCTGAGAATTGACAGTGAGGTCCGTTGAAAACTTTGAAATGATACTGAGGAATTTTTTTGCTATGCGACACTGTTAAGAGATATGGAACCAAGGAAGGTGGGTGTAGAATGCAGAGCCGTAGTGTAACTGAATGGCAGAATGACATTGAGGGGCTGGATGGCTTTCTATATAATTGAACTATTGCGTGTGTTCACAACACAGCTGACTTAAGGATCTCAAAGCAGGGATTCTTTATTCAATTAGCATGAGAGAAATTAAGGTTAAACAAGGAATTATTTACAGTATTTACACTGGATAAAACCTGTCAGTTACATTTGTTTGAGGAATCCTTTTCTCTGTCAATTCCTTCTTCCGATGTGCCCTCCTTTCCACAAAGATATCATGTTCTTCCAGAAAAGGTCCATTTAATTGTCCCAGCTAATCCTGCTATCCATTGCCAACTGCTCATGAATATCTGAGCACAACTGCTTGTGCTTCTATGCTCAGCACCCTCCCCCACCATCGCCACCTGCTGCTGGAAGTTCTGTTATTCTAATTTCAAAAGACTTCATGCAGACAAATCTATAAATATTGCTAAATTAAGAGAAATGCCATTCAAGATCTTCATCTTGCAAACACTGAATGCAGGAATTCTGACATTTAAAGGGTGAAACAATTTATACTGTATGAGAAAAACTGTATGTTTGTTTGGCAAGTTAACATTGATTAGATCAAAGCATTATCAAGAATAATGCCCTGGGTACCACTGTTCCCTCATGCTTTTGGTTAACTCAAAAAGTGTGCAAAGGCTGGACATGTTCTTATTACTTGTGTAGTGTAGGTTCCTACAAATGAATGCACATAATTCAAACAAGCTTTAGTGATACAGCATTATCAGAGATTGCTGAATTTCAGCTATGCTAAGAATTACACTAACAATCATTTTAAAAATATCAGTTGGGGTAACAATGTTGTTTACTGACTATTACTGGAAATTACACATATTTATTTGAGGGATTGTGTTCTTTACAAACAAAAGGAACATGTCCAGACATTGTGCTTTTCTTTGAAATAAACAAAAGCACGAAGGATTGTTGTTCTCTGTTGCCTTCTCCAACATGATGCCTCACCCAATAATTATGTTTTTATCATACAGTGTAAACTGTTGCTCTCCTTAAAATATGGCATTCTTTTGTCCGCCCTGAGGATTTCAAAATGTAAATCTTTGACAGCATTTGTAATACTCATGTTCTGTATTACCATGTATCTATATGCTGTAAACATTTTCAGTAATGAGGCTTGTACTGATTGTATTCCCAATACTGGTGCAGATACATATCCATTTCAATATCAGGCTTTGTATCTTTTGCAAGTAAGAGATTACAGTACTCAAACACAAGGTTACAGTTACATTTTATAACAAGGAACAATAAAATCTGTGTTTCTATAAACCCAAGCATTAGTTATTACCTCAGCTAACATAGATCTTTTTAGTAAAATATAGGTAGTTGCTCTTAAGCAGTTATCCAGTGTTTAATAGTGCAGTTAATCTTGAAAATAAAACCCTGGAATGTGTATTGAGGAGAAATACTGCATAAACTTTGGTAGATAATCTTGAATTTACCTTGAACATTAGTTTGCATCCAGATGGAGTAATGAGTGCACAAACCATATTACAGACTAGCTAGTTTGAGAGTACAGAAGGCAGTAAAGCAGGTACTACAGCCTAGAAACCTGAGGGTATTATTATAGCATAGTTAATAAGTCTCAGGGGAGAACTAACTGAGGTTCAAGGCTCTAAATAGTATAGACTGAACCATAATATTATTGTTTGATGTGCCATAATCTTGACAGTCAGAGGCCAAGAAATTGAGCTGCTTAACATCAGAATGAATGTGTCAAAAAGAATGCCTTTGCAAACAATAATAGTGAATTGTGTGAGCAAATTCAACATGGTGCTGCATCATTTTTTAATCGAATTAATTATTGAGGAATACAAGCGTCTGGAGATCAGAATAGTGACTTTTTTAAGCATTGCAATCAGCCTCACGGATTTGCAAAAATCTTTTCTGGACCCACTTTTTTATATATTCATTTGTTATGCTGTAATACCTCAAATGATCATCTATAAAATATTCACATTGCACCTATTCTCTGGAATAATATGGGGTGTGTATGTTTCCTTGGATAATTGAAACTTCAACTGTACCACCAAGTTCACTACATTAAAGATTACACTATATTTCCTATCCAGTCTTCCTACTTAAAGGCACTGCAACCTAAAAAATTGTAAAAGGATTCTAATTCTTGCAGTCATAAAAATGAATGAAAATCAGAATCTTTTTATGTTTTTGGTTGAGAACAGAACAGTAGCAGAGGGAAAATGACATCTTACCTTCCTACTGTCATTGTAATCAATCTATTATTATTTCCATTTAACCCCAGAGATGAGCGAAAAGATTGTCCACATGTTTAAAACAGCGCTTCATTAATAATGCAAATGGTTAAGGATCTCAATGTACTTTACTGCTAACAATGGGTGGAGCATGTTATTGGCGCTGAAAAATTGGATTAATGCTCCATTGTGAAGTCATTAATCATTAAGGATACAAAGATGTATTTGTGAACATCTTGCAGAATGTAACTGTTATTTTACGTGGGGTTCTTGTCCACTGGCAGCCTGATTAATGGCATAGAGGTGGGAAACCTTCTTCACAGTGCAGAAGTCCACAACAACAGGGAAGTGGAGGAGGGAAAGAGATTGCAGCAACAGAGCCCAATCACCACGAGAGAAAGGTCACAGGGAGGATGTTCAATTGTAGCCTGGAGGGAACAGTTAACATTCAGGGTGATCAGGGACAGAGGTCAGATTGCAACAGGATTTGGGATGGTAGTTGGGAGAAGTCACATGTTTGGAGGGGAGACCGAATTGCCTTCAAAAGTTCCAACTGCGATGAAGGGGAACTGCTAAGTGTTCCAATGTAGGTGTAGAAGAAACAGACAGATCTTGAGGATCTTTTGGGAGAGAAGTTTTACTGGGCATCTAGTATATAAGAAAGAAGCATTCCTACTCCTCCTGGCCTGCATGTAATGCTGTAAAAGAACTTATATCATGGGTTTAGCCTCCAAGGCCTGGGAAATCTGACTGTGGTTAAAAATGGAATGACAGTTAAAAGCCACAGAGTCTCATAGTGAGCAAGTTAGACACACTAACCCCTCATTCTATCTCCTTTGAAACTGTAAATGAGTGGGTTCATGACAGGATGGGATCCCATTTCAGATTTCTGACATTTTAACTTCTGATACAACACTAGCTTTTGGAATTTAAAATGCAACCCAAAATATTCACTTTTCTTCAATCAGTGGGGACCTTCTAAATGAACGAAAGCAGTCTTTAACTCTGAGTAAATTCTCCAAATTAATAATAGTTTAAAAGGTTGAAAATCACAAATGTTGATGTTAATACTCTAGTATTTGGAAAGTGGGAATTATTTCATGTTTTGTTCTTTCATGGGAGTTAGGAACATCTGGTTAATCAGAATTTACTGCCTAATGCGAATTGCACTTGAGAAAGTGATGTGCAATGTTCTTGGATCACTGCAGTCCATATGATGTAAGCACACTCATAATGCTATTAGGAAGTGAGTTCCAGGATTTTGACCCAGTGACGGTGACAGGAATGGCAATATAGTTCCAAATCCAGATTGTGTGTGACTTGAAGGGAGTGTAGTTTTTGTTTTCTTTCTGTTTTCCTTTCTGAATATTAAAAAAAAATTGTTTTACCAATTGAACTGGATCTTTTAGCTTGCTATTTGGATGGGTGGTATCTTGGAGATTTCCAATTCTGATCTGAACTGAATGAATTGTGCCAAGATTGTTGGAGTGCCAATGTCAGTCTCAATTCTGTGTTAGGAACTGTAATGCCTCATTGGGGTAGAACACTGGAAATCAAGCTCCACTATTCATGGAGCCCATACAGAAGTGAAAGAATTTTGAAAATACGCTAAATTCACCAATTTATCAGCCTTTCAGACCCAAATTGACCAAAAACAAAGGACCACGTTCCTGTACTTATCATGCATTTTATAACAAATGCATTCTAACTCCAGATCTAACAATTGGGAATTGGTGACATATAATTCCACTAGTTAAAACTCTAACACACCTATGAACTTCCATTCTATTGACACATACAGAGAGACACAGACTGACACACACCCAGGTGTCCAGGTGGAGGGAAAGACTGGGGAGGCAGTTCACTGGTCTCTGTCCACAGGGTTTACTGAGATGATGCTTTTTCTCATTGGAATATTGCTTCTCAGTCTTCCTTCTCCAGATACTTTCCTTTGGTTTTAGGAAGTACAGAATTACTGGTTCACACTTACAAAGATCTCTGACTTATCAATTAGAATTACATATTATAGCAAACAGCTTGAAATCCTTTATTGCACAGCAAAAATAGCTTCTTCCTTTCCAAAGGTTTGATGGCTTTTGACCTAAACATTCATGTACTAAAACTCTTCAGCTATCTGAGAGTTAATCACATAGGGGAACAAGCAGGAGCTCTTTGTCTTAAATAACGGATCATCATTTCACAGACCCCAATCAGCTACTTTTTGTCGGCTAAATTTCCATTCATACATAGCTTGTCTGTAACTAAGCATTCCCTATTACTTGAACAAGTAACTGTATAAACAATACTTACAATAGGTGACAAGTAATTCATTTTCTTTTATTAAATGCAGCAATCCTTCAGCAATTCTTTGCATTTAAACTCATCCTTTTCTCATTTCAGTCTATAATCAAAAATACAGAAAGGGTATGGCCTTTACAGGCATTCAAATTGACAATGGCAGGAAGTCAATTGTAATATTCGCAGACAGACTAATTATGAAGCCATCTCTGGGAGCCCTTTCCAGTTAAGGTAATCAATACGCCCAATGGGGGGAGGCCCACATCAATGTCTAGCCAATGGCCGCAGTAGGAGAGATAGGTGCAGTCAATGTAGGTAGGACAATGTAATGACACCCTGAGGTGCTGCTACCCTCTGAAGAATTATAAAAATGTAAAGAAAAACAGTTGTCACACAGTCCAGTCAATGGGATGGTCTGTAGATGCAGCTAATGGCACCCCTGGTACCAATAGATGCAGGGGCCTTAAAGGAATGAACACTGGCCACTGGTAGCATGCTGCCAGGATACAGCCTCCAGGCAAGCACCTGGTTTTGGAACTCCATACAGGGACTGTCTGCTATCAGGTAAATCCTGACAGCATCATTAATTTATTCCCAAGAGAGTATCAATGGAACTGAACCTGCTATTGATGGGAGGACAGTCAGTGCCAGTCAGATCTCATCTGAGGCAAGGTTGCTCAGGGGCAGAGCTTATCAAAAAACCACCTCAATGCAAGATTCTCTGACTGTGTTCCTGACTTCTCCACTGGGGGACCAGGAAATTTCAGCAATGTGAGACACACAGCAAATTTTCACTGGTACCTTAACAGAAAATTTGGGAAATTCACATCTTTGGAGAAACAGAAATGTGGCAGTGAAATAGACCAGGTGTGAAGCTGGATGAACACAGCAGGCCAAGCAGCATCAGGAAAGCTTGACGTTTCGGGCCCAGACCAGGCCCGAAACATCAAGCTTTCCTGCTCCTATGATGCTGCTTGGCCTGCTGTGTTCATCCAGCTCCACACCTTGTTATCTCGGATTCTCCAGCATCTGCAGTACCTATTATCAGTGAAATAGACCAATTTCGTTTCATTATTCCAGGTTCTGCTGCAGTCCATGGTGTAGTCAATGGCATAACTGTCTAAGATTCCTCTGTGGGATCACTGCTCAGATCCTCTTATCAAGGATAAAAAGACAAAAGAGTTGGAGTTTCAATATCTTGGCAAAAAAAACCTGACTACAAGACTTAAGAGGGAGATTAACAGCCAGGCAATGTAGACATGACTTTCTCCAGCTTGTACTCTGTCATTTTAGCTACATAGATCTGTATTTTATTCTTTTTGTTAATTTCTGTCTTGCAGTGATTGAAGATGTCCAGGCTAGAGTCGACTAAAATCTATGGATCTATTGACCGCTAGAACTATTTCAACATCATTCACTGAGTACTTAAGCCACCTATTCTTTTCTCACTAAATACAGCACTTGCATTTGAATATGTGAAATTGCTTCTGCACTATTCTGGACTCTTGCATATTTTGCCCATGTCAATTTGTCACTCCTGAACTGTTGTTTCTGATTCTGCTCCCCCTTTCAAGTTCAGTGTAAACTGCAATACTGACCTGTTTAAAATTCAGCTTCAAAATTCAATCATCAGATAATAAAACATATCTCGGAATGATCCCAAGGTCAGCCAATGAGCAAGGCACCCCAGTATAATTCCTGCAGGAATATTCATTGCTTTCCACTTTGTCTATTTTTAGCCATACTTACACTGTATAGCTGCTGCTTTAGTCTGATCCAATCTTTCACATACAACTTTTGTCCAAAACCTGACCTCTATTTGAAAATTAAGAGAAATAAAACTGACCTATTTCTGCTATGATTTTTTTGTGATCCTATAAACGTCATAAGGATGTATATTTATGATATTTCTAGATGGAAAAGGTTTTATCTGTGGTTTCTTGGAAATAAAATCAACTATTTAATTTGTGCATTTGTTTACTTGCTATTTATGGAAAGTCAAGTAACTTTGGAGAAAAGGATAAGCAAAGCTTTTCGAGAAACATGAGATGGGATTCTGGCCCTTATTTGCTGGAAAAACTGGCTTTGAAAGTTTATGGTGACCTAATTTTCCATTTTCAGAAGCCTGCTTTCACCAAGGTGGGTCAGTAATTAGCACCACTGTCTCACAGCACCAGGAACCTGAGTTCAGTTCCAATCTTGGGTATCTGTCTGTGTGGTGTTTGCACGTTCTCCCCATGACTGAGTGAGTTTGCTCTGATTTTCGCCCACAGTCCAAAGATAAGCATGTTATATGGATTGTTCATGGGAAATGCAGGGTATTAGGGATGGGGTGGGATGCTGTTCAGTAGGTCTGTGTGGACTTGATGGGCTATATGGCTTTCTTCCACGCTGTAGGGGCTCTAAGTAGTCAGTAAGCACAAATACCAGGAGCTGCATGTTTATAGCTCTCAGTAGACGTTCTTGGGAACGTGATAACTTTCTTAAATATCAATATTTCTGACAATCATAAATACACTGAAAAGCTAAACTATGACTGCTTTCCAAACACTCAAATCAATTTGATTTCAATCTGAACTTAAGATCTACATCAGTCTACAGCTGTCAGTAATTCAGTTTCATCAACAAGAAACCTGGTGGATTACAAAAAGTTATCAAATTCTGTCCTTTATTGGCAAACAGGAGTGTTTATCCTTTTGACTTTTTTGTAAACATAATCTATACAGGTAGTTCTGCTATAATGCTTGTTTTGTTAATGCAAATTGGCTGTAATGTAATTGATGAATAGTGGATGCTGTTTGGATAAACCAAACTTTTTGCTGTACAGGTATAGCAATTTTCTATAGCGGTTTCCCTATAACGTGATTTTCTACGGCGATTTTCTATAGCATGAGGTCATGCATGAACACAATGATCGTATTATAGGAGAACAACCTGTACAGAGTCTGTTTTTTGTGTGTTGTATGAATATGTCATGTTTAGGATTAAAGGGATATAGTTCTAATTCCAGGCAATAGTTTAAATATTAACTAGTGTTTGCCAGTTACTTTAATAATCAGTTTTGTGTTATAATAAATAAATTATTTTGATTTCCCTAAAAGAAGATTAGTGAAAGTCACTTTTATTCTGAATAGTAGCTGGGATTTGTTTGGTCATTTTGGTGATTGAATCAACGTATTTCTATTATTGGCGTGGCTAATGGTGCAGTGGAGCTTGATTGCCAGTGCATTCCTTCCATCACATCCATAACATTGCCTTCAACTACTAGTTTATAATTAAATTCAGATTGAATGCATTTAGATAACTAGCCAGATGAATTATGAAAGCAATAGTCTTAGAGCTACAGGCCTGAGTAGACATTTATCTTAGACATTAGTGCAAAAAAGCTGTACCACACTGGCTACCTCTTAAAGACCTTCCTGATGTTCAATTCTACTGACTTCAGCGCTCTGAATATTGTTTGAGCCTGTTAAAAGTGGTCAATATGGTACTACCTATTGTGTGTTATAATCCAGCTCAGGTTTCTACCTCACAGTGCTAGACAGAACTCATTCTCAGCAGCTAAATAAAATTGTGCTTGAGATAGTAAAATTGACCTCAAAAATCCATGAGAAATACAACTGCAGTCCAACTGCGTATATATTCAACTGCAGTTCGGAAAGGTTAAATGGCAAACTCATGCTGTAATTTTACAGATTGTTAAAAAAAATTATGAATAGGATTTAGTTTCACCTACTCTTGCTCCACACATTCATTTCAATAGGAATCTTGAGATGCCAACAATTTCAAGGCATTTTCTTCATTGAAGTTCAACAACAACCATATCAGTTTGCCATTTATAGAACCTCCAAGGAAAGTATTAATTTGACACGCAGCTGGCAAGACAAAATACTTTGTCACTATTGCCTTATTTCTGCCTGAGCATCTGTGCTGTGTTTTCATTTCCTTCTCCAGCAGTCATAAGCTTCACTAATTTTACTCTGTAGAATGACAGGAGGTGTGCTTGAGGCAATGCAAGAAGGAAAATGTCACATCTTTGCTCCTCCCAAGGTGAAGCACTCTTCTATCTTGCAGTGTTCCACTTAAAGTGGTCCAGATTATCTTGTAGAAGCAGTCTGATTTACGATGAAAATGCTTTTGGTTGAGTTGAGATATGTTTTGAGTGCCTCTCAAGGCACTTAACCAGGACTGTAATGGGTTGACTTCACCTAGCATCTATCTACAAAAGTGCAGTGAAACAAGAATTGTCAACAGAACTGTATCTCCAAATTGTGATGTGATTACATTTCGATTAGACTATTGAAGCACTTCAAAGTGCTCAAAGTCCCACGACTGATTCAGGGTGTTCAATTGCATTTAATTGCAGTTTTTAGCATACAGGATAATGAAAAATGTCAACCAATATTTTGGAACAAAATTGCCATCTGCTGCCTGTAGTTCTCCCTGTTAATTTGTTGCAGAAAATGTTCACTCTTGCCATGGTGTTGGTGGGGATTCCTCTCCAGTATCAGTCCCAGCCGAAAGTCATAAACATATACCGTGTATGTTTAGTTACAGTAGTTGTAGTGCATGTGAATTAGGTATACAAGACCAGGAAACAGCATCAGCCTGATATGTACATGCTCTGATCCATCGGCTGTTTCTATCCATATGCAGACCAAAAAAAATCTGTCCTCGCGCACCAGGGCTCTCATCCTCAGGAAGGGCAAAACAAACAAAAGACTTGCAGCCATTTTCAGGTGTTGGTCAGCAAAATGGTCTTTCCAAAATCTTACACCCAGATCAGGCAAGCCCCAGGATGCCTCAGATCCATTAATTATTATGCAGAAATTATTTTCACTTGTCTTCCATGCATGACAATGATTTTTCTAAAAGACTGAAAAATGCTTTTGTAAAGGACTTTAAAAATGAAAGATATAAAACTATTCAAGTGTGGAAACAAGTGCAGGTGTTTCAATGAATAAGCTGCTACTGGAATAGGTTTCAGAAGAGAGCATAAGAAAGAGTATCATGAAATTATAATGCAACATGACGGAGATCATTCCCTGACACAGTTCTGAATGCCTCAGAGGCAAGAGGCAGATGAGAGATGTCCTCTATTCACAGAGGGACAGAAGACCCATCCAGGAAATACAATGGGTACAGATAACCACAGTGGAACATCCCAAAGTCTGGTCAAGAAGACCTGGAAGCAGTGCCAAAAAATTTCAACAACCTCAAATTTGCGTTGCCCACCTCACTTACATTGAAACAGAAATTGCTGGAATAATTCAGCAGGTCTACCAGCATCTGTGGAGAGAAATCAGAGTTAATGTTTTGGGTCCAGAGACTGTTCTTCAGCTTCCAAAGGTATTGCGTCCAACAACTCTGCCTTCAACGAATTCTGCTTTCAAAGCTCCACGGTCACAGTTGTCTACTAATCTACTAATCTACTAATCTACTAATCTATGAATAAAATGATCAATGGATTCCGTTGGATTCTGAACTCTGCCTTTTAAGAAATTACGTTTTAAAAAAGAAGACTCTCACATTAAGGTAATTATCAAAAGATATTAGAATGTCTTCATAATTACATGAGCATTTTATAATTTAGTAATTTATAATGTCATCAACTGTAGAAGCTATTCAATATGATAGTGTATTTATTTGTTCATCTTAAGATTTAATACTTAATTTTGAAGTAATTCTCTATCACAACAATGTAAGATATCAAAACTTGTGCTCTGTTTGGCTCTTTAACATTAATCTTGGTTGTGATATTATTTTTCCTGTTATTTCTTCTTAATGTGATTATTTATTAGTATTACTTTAAAACTGTTGTCAACTTTGCAATATCTAAACACTGCTTTATTCTATTTGCATCAAAGATTTAAAGATGCTTAAATGGTTAAATGCATTAAATCAATGCTGTTTGAATCCACTTGGGTGGTAATTCGCACCAGTAGTTTAGAGGTCTTTCTAGAGATGTTGAAGAAAAGAGAACTCAGAATGTTCACCAGCAGAAGGTATGGAAAGAAACGAAGGCCTATTAGATCCATTAATGGACTACAGTGGTGGCCTAGCCAGCATTAGACATGAGTGCAGAGAGAGAGAGAGGTGTTTCAGAACAGAAGCAGCTAACAGCTTAACTTTTTCCCATTGTGCCAGAATGAAGAAGCAATAAATAAGAAAAAGGAAGCAATAATGAGGAATATATTCATTCACCACTTTTCCACAGTAAGTAAATAGCAGAAATCTCAGTCTGCTAATGTCAATGTCTTTCAAGCAGCTGACTGTAGACAGCAAATGTCTTGTACATTCTCCAAGAGAGCTGGGAATATTGTTAGAAATTGACCACTCATGCAAGAGAGACTTGAGGACAAGGTTTTGGGGAGCAGTGATGGAAGGGATGGGGTAAAGCTCAATGAAAACTCTGTAAATAAAAGATGAGGTTTAATTTTTTTGTGGGAAGAGAACACTTGAGGGAAGATGCAAAGTAAGGGATTATTTATACTTCTACCCTAAAATTTACGTAATGTGTGTAAGTATCTATGTCATAGTGATGTCATATCACATGGACTTGGAGCCTCAGTCTTTAGGGTTCCAGAGATGTTCACTCTTATCTTTTATACAGTTGGGTTTGATAGAGCCTATTAGTGTTCAATTATCTGAGTACAGACTAGATAAATTATCACTTTGCGGGATTCAGTGCAAAATAGTGTTTTAATAGCTAAACTAAGTCACGAAAATTGAGTGCAGTGGCACATTCACCTATGTCCTGCTGTATGCATATTCCAAATGCATTTTCAAGCTGCTTAATTGCATTATTCATCACTTGGAAACCCCACTTTGCTTGGAGTTGCACCATCCCCATCATTCTGTGCATTTTCATACATCGTCATCTATCAATTTGTCACTGACACTCACCCTATCCTTAAGCAAACTTTTAGTCATTCACTGAGATAAGCACATTCCACACTTGTATCAATATAGTGTGGAGCTGGAGGAACACACAGCAGGTTTCTCAAGCTCCACACTGTATTGACTCTGACTCCAGCATCTGCAGTTCGTGCTATCTCCAAGGGACTAAAAACCCTACTGCAAAGCCTCTTCCAAGATTGCCCACCTTGAAGACATTGTTCTGTTCCCCCCAAAAAGATCTCAGTGGATCTCTCTCCCACTGAAAACCTGACCTGCTGTGTTCCTCCTCTGATGTGGAGGTGCCAGTGTTGGACGGGGCTAGACAAGGTCTGAAATCACATGACACCAGGTTACAATCCAACAAGTTTACTTGAAAACAAAAGCTTTCAGAGCTGCCCTCTTTTTTCAGGTATTAGTGAGAGAGATAGTATCAGACACAAAATTTGTAAGTAAAAGATCAAAGGGTCACATCACTGATGAGGGTGTTATAAACAAACTTAAGATGTTTTTAAATCTTTAATCAGTTGACACTTTGATCTTACTTACAAATTCTGTGTCTAATACTACCTCTCTCACTGACACCTGAGGAACTGGTTCTGAGACAGAGAGGAAGGGCCACTCGACCCAAAATGTTAACTTTGATTACTCTCCACAGATGCTGCCAGACTTGCTGAGCTTTCCCAGCAATTTCTGTTTGTGTTCACCAAAATCCTGTTGGGTTAGTGACAGAACACAGATCTCGCGCTTCCCCAAAATACTTTCTTCTTTGCCTCTGCATCGTAAAACAGCAACAGATTTTTCTCTGATGGAAACTATGTAATAGTGTTAAAACTGATACTCAACACTTCAATGACTTTCTGTTTGTGTTGTTCTCTCTATCACAGGCAGACCACGTAGGCATATCTCTGAGCAGAAGTGTTTATCCTGAATTTACTGTTCTCGTTTTCAGAACATTTTGTTTAAACTCAGGTTTAAGCAAGTCCAAGGATGATGTAACTCTGGACAAAACTTTTCAAGTTGTGCTAGAAGCAGAACCAGGAAAACATATATTAACAGGAGAGACACAACCTTACAACAGAGCTGAAACAGAACCTATCTTCTTTGTAAGGTACAGACACTCTACCCACATGCAAGACAAGCAGTACAAAGTATAGGTGATATTGCAGATGTGAAGAATCAGTGTCAATGCTGTGGAACAAATAAGTCTCACTGCTCAAGCAATATTCAGCTATGACAAAATATTTCTACATCTGTAAAACAATAGGTCACTTCCAGAGAATGTGCATCAGTAGGATAGACTTAGAGTTGCAATATAACCCCTTTGAATGATACTCAAGGTATTCCGGGAGAATTTTAGAGAATTAATTGACTCAAATTTGACAGACGTGTGTATGTCAACAGATAATCTGCTCATTGTAAGCATGATATAGCTATTAGTGTCACTGTCTTATCAGATCAAAGAGCTTAAAAAACAGAAGTTACAACCTACAGAAATGAAACTATGTGATGCAGGTAGAATATCTCTCAAGAACAAAGATACAGTGAACCTTTCACTCCACACTGTACTTCTGTTGTTCACTCCTCAGCCATTAAAATGTCTTGGTCTCAGCTGGAGATTCTGTTCTTCCATTATTAACATGTAATATTGCACCCCAGCCATCCACCCCCAATTCGAATTGCTGTGACAGAATAGTTACTGAACAATTGTTGAAATGGGGTGCAGCTTTGGCACATCTCATTTTTATTCCTCAACTTACTCCTACCTTCTATTCAACTTCAATACTTTCAAATTGCACCTTTGCAAAATATCTACAAATGCCAGAGATGAGATAACGTTACTGGGTCCTCATCATTCCTGCTGTTACTCAATGAATGCAAACTCCAGAAGTAAAATGAAAATGAGGTGTGGCATTGAAAGCCACCAGCAGTCATACTGAACATACATCTGAGTTTCCCCTGTAATAGTAGACACGCCACCCAATGCCACACCTCTTCCCTCTCCCAACATGCACCCAGCTTATCTCTCAGACAAGATCAGGGTGACTGGGATAGTAGGAACTGCAGATGCTGGAGAATCTGTGATAACAAGGTGTAGAGCTGGATGAACACAGCAGGCCAAGCAACATCAGAGGAGCAGGAAGGCTGACATTTCGGGCCTAGACCCTTCTTCAGAAAGGTGACTATGGGTCATCATATGTGAAATCAGGGTGACTGTGTGGTTTTAATGACTAAAAGTACTGTATCAGATGCTGGTATATGCATTTGTGTCAGCTTCTTAGGACATAAATAGTGCACATTTTGTGTTCAGTACTGGAGATACTACAATACTAACATTACTCACAGCATTATAAATTAATCTTCTGCTTTTCCTAACTTAATAAGACCTAGTCAGTATATATGACTTGAGCTCTTATCTTAAAATACAAGGCATATGGTAATGAAATATTTTCAGATGCAATTATCTTTGTAGGAAAGAAAAATACAGAGGCAATCCACTACATCACATTACCTAAATGAAAATGTGTTGATGCAGCAATATTGGATCCCAGAATTTATAGAATAAAGTACAAAGTTCAATTGTATTCCCCTCTGCAAGATGGGTATGTGAAGTGTATTAAAGATTAAACTCAGTGTAACTTCCTACTTGCATATACAGTAATGTAATTTTTACAGGCCCAACACATCAGGCCTTCACAGCAGGCAGGCAATGATCTCCTTGAGTTGCAAAAGGTAGAATGTGGCAATGCAATGCAGATACTGATGGGATTTTTACCGCGTAGTCATACATTTGGCACCAGGCTCACTAGGCCAACCTGGCATGGTGCACAACCAGGTTCAGAAGATGATCAAGAAAGGTAGGAACTTTTTTTTACAGTTTCCTTAAAGGCCAAGAAGACCAGGCTTGATCTAGTGGCCTGGGATACCCTTCTCTCTTACCAACTATCACTGGACAACCCCCCAGTAAAACCCCTCAAAGGTTCAATGTGCTTACCTAGCCTACTGTTTCCTTGGGTCCCTCGAGACCTGCTGCATAATTTTCCATTCCTGCCTTTTAATTTCTGTGGCATTCCTACGGGACTCATGCAGGAATCAATTTTAGGATAACGGAATGAAGCCTTATGTCAGTATAGCCACATGACCTTATGATTTGTCCTGCTGCACTTCCCACACCACATTCCTGCGCTGAGTTAAGAACTGGACTTCAATCATTTAAAAATGGGTACTCAATCATAATGAACCATGTCACAGTGCAAATCCACTGAAACAGCCTTGTTCCACTTACAATCAGTCAGTGCAATTCTTAACATAGCTGATACAGACAATTTATCCAGCAACATAATGGTGTGGATGTCCAGGATAGTATGCCATTAAAATCCTAAGAGACTGAGTTGAAATCTAATTGGGTTTGACTTGCATAACCTGTTGTACAGTTGATTGCACTCCACAAGGGAATCATTATCGGACAGGTCCAAATCACATGGAAGAACATGTCATGCTGTGTGACACTGCTGGGACAGCAAGGGATATTTTACTCCAGATAACAGATGTATAACAAAATCTGTAAAGTAACTTGAATTCGATTTCCATCTGCTCAATACAAGTTGAAGCATTATGGACACAGAGCGGCATTTTCTCCAATCTTTGTTTCCAGTCATGACAGTTCTGCCTTTCTCTTATTTTCCTCTCGGGGAGTTGTTAATAGGCTCTGTACTTGATTTGAAGACAGAAAGTGACAAGGAATATGCCATAGATTTTATATTGTATTTTTGCATCACTCATTAGAATAAATTTATCAGTGAGATGTGACAGTGCAGAGAGACATGGAACTTAGCAATTTGATGAAGGGAGAAATTAAAGCTCATAATGACAATTTTGAAATTGTGAATGATTTTAATGCTGACAGTTTTACAGCATAGCATCATGCTATCTGCTTTCTCTCAATTTAATGAGCCCTACTCAGTGTCAAAGAGCTGAGATTCTTTTTAGAATACCAGTCCAAACATAATTGATTTGTGGCTCTTTTTGAAATTTTGTATCTAAAGATTAGGCTTACTGTTTTATTAATTGTGTTTCCTGCACAATCCTACAAAACTTATCAACATTTTCATTTAAAAAGAAATTCCAGAGACAGTCTATGCCCTCATTTCCACTCCAAAACAATAACACCACATGTTAACAAAGCAAATTAAAATAGCAACAATTGTGAAATTTATGAACTGAAACTCATTATGAATTCTTTCTCTTTATTGTAGATCAATGATATTCATGAACCTGAACTACACTTGGGCATATGGAAAAGGAGGCGGAAGAAAGTGACAGGAAGAAAATCAAAAGTATAGTCTTGAAATTAAGAAATGCAAATGTGATCAGCAGACCCTGCAATTCACACTGAACAGTGACTCCACCAGTAATAAAATCAAATCCTTATAAAATGATTTAAGATGCTTCTAGCATGCAATTTTCTATTTAAAATATTGGCAAAATTTTATTTTACAGTTGAGATGGAAAACAACTATAAGTACACTGTGTGGTTTTCCTGGAATACACCTTTAGGAGGTAATCTAATTCTGCTCATTCCAAT
This sequence comes from Ginglymostoma cirratum, assembly GCA_024137785.1. NCBI lineage: Eukaryota > Metazoa > Chordata > Chondrichthyes > Orectolobiformes > Ginglymostomatidae > Ginglymostoma > Ginglymostoma cirratum. Next base: position 19,454,220 of record JAHRHZ010000069.1, on the reverse strand, counting down.
TTTCTTAATTTATCGGGGTGGGGGTTATACTTTCTAATGGGTTTCTAGATAAGCAGGTTTATTTGCAGTGAAAGCCTTGTTTTGCTGCGAAACTATTTTATTGGCCATATAGAATGTTATGTTATGTGTTCTTAATCAGATCATTTGAAACTGTAGTAATTGTAATAGGTCAGCCAGGTGGATCCCAGAGAATATGAGTTCCCTGATTAGAGCTGTTAATCTGATCCAATCAGGGAACCCTGGCTGACAGATATAAACAGGAGCATCAGTGATTCTGCTCACTCTGAGGAAGCTGGACTAGTGTCAAGTACCAGGCATGTGTAAATTAAGAGTGACTTGGACACCAGACACCAGACACCAGACACCAGACACCAGACACCAGACAC
>JAHRHZ010000069.1:19424685-19453824 GCA_024137785.1 Ginglymostoma cirratum | reverse complement strand
ACACCAGACACCAGACACCAGACACCAGACACCAGACACCAGACACCGTGGAGTTATATCAGTGGGAATCAGTGAAAAAAAAGGTCCTGGAGAAATTTGCTCACAACAGTTGTCTTTAAATTGGGGGTAAGCATTTCTGGAATCATGCTTTTATTTGCAAAGCTTAAGTCATTTGATCATGCTGTTGAAGACTGGCCCCAATACATGGAAAGAATCTGTCATTTATTTTTTTTCTAGGCAAATGACTTTGGACAGATGGAAAGCAACAAGTAATTCTCTTGACAGCTTGTGGATGTGCAGCTTTTTCTGTTATTATGAACCTGACACTTCCTGAGGCACCAGATATTAAAACCTTTCAAGAATTGATGGATTTAATTCAGGAATATTCTGACTGCAAGCATACTCTAATTCTAAGATGCTATGGTTTCTCTCAGTGGTCTAAGAACCAGGGGAATTTGTGTTGGGATTTTTGACAAGGCTAAGATGATTGGAAGAGGCATGTGACTTTTGTTTAACCTTTAATGAGAGACTGTTTAGTATGTGGGATTAACGATATAACCATGCCAAAGGACCTATTAGCTAAAGCCCAAATGAACTTCAAACAGGCACTACGACACTGGAAAATGTGACAAGTGGAGATGATGAGTTGCAAGATATTCCAATGGAAGTGGACACCCTCACCAGGCCAACTGAGCTTGGGAAACACCACTTGAATAAAAGAAATTGCACTCAGGACATTTCCTGAACAGAGGGACTCTAGGTCAGCCCTCAGCAAAACCACAAGACAAAACCGAGCTTTGGCCAAATGGTTAACATTTTTGTCAGGATCTGAGCCAGCAAGCCATTGCAGTTGCTGTTGGTCTGTGGACTCGAGACAGCAACAGTCTCACTGGGCTTGAATTCTGGGGTTTACCCAGCCATTTCCTTATTTTTTTTTGGTGAAGTACTAGTGGCATTTTTGTCCTTGTTGGCATTCTGGGCACTGCATCAACAATACAGCTAAGTCTGCATCTAATCCTGGCAAACAGACATAACTTCTTGCCAACATCTTCATTTTGGGCACTCCTGGATAACGCTGGTGGAGTTCAGCCAGTATCAGGTGATAACATTTGCCTGGAACGATCACTCTTGCTCTCCGTAAAATATGCCATCCTCTATTGTGATCTGGTCGTTCCAGCACCAAAAAGGTTTTAATTCTGGTTGTGGCAACTCTAGTGTTTCCCCCAGCACCACTAGCTGTTTTAGTTTTGCCAGGATCTGATCTTTTTGTGTCCACAGTCAATTATTGTCAGCAGTGAATGGAAGCGTGTCCAGAGAGTTTAAAACCAGAATGGGCTCTTCAAGTGCCAGCACCAATGATGGGGTGCCTGCCAGTGTGAAGCATCTCAAGGCATCAGCATTTGCCACTTGGCCACCTGGACGGTGCTTCAACTTGTAATTGTACACTCTTTGACTTTAGCAATGCACTCTCATCCCATCTGAAGCTATGGGTGGCACGGCTTTGTCCTCTTTGCCCTAGCAAGGGTGTATGGTCTGTTATTTTATAAAGATCTCAAACAATGATGAGACAGAATACAGGAAGGAGATTGTTGTCTTTAAACCATGCTGCTAAGCACCCAATGTCTCCATCCATGTCAGCAAAACAATGGAGCTGGTCATTGACTTCAGGGGGCAGACTGGAGGGCACGCCCCTGTCTGCATCAATGGGTAATCAAGACCATCAAGTTCCTGGGAGTAACAATCACCAACAATCTGCCCTGGTCCACGCCATGGTCAGGAAAGCACAACAGCACCTCTTCTTCCTCAGGAAGCTAAGGAAATTTGGCATGTCCATGAAGACTCCCACTAATTTTTACAGAAAGCATTCTATCTGGATGCATCACAACACTACGGCAAGATACCAGGACCACAAGTAATTAGAGATTCATGAACACAGCCCAGTCCATCACATATGAGTCTTCTATCCACTGACTCCATCTATATTTCCTGCTGCTTCAGTAAAGCAACCAATATGATAAAAGATCTCTCCCACCTTGTTCTGTTAGGCAGAAAATATAAAAGTTTGAATACACATACCAACAGATTCAAGAATGGCTTCTTCCCTGCTATTATGAGACTTTTGAGCAGATGTCTCAAATTTAAAGCCAATCCATCTCTCTGCACCTTCTCTGTGGCTGTAACACTGTATTCTGCACACTCATCCACTACTTGATGCACTTTGTATGGTTCAACCTGCCTGTAAAGCACACAGAACAATACTTTTCACTGTATCTTGCTTCACCTAACAAAATAAACCAAATCGTAATGCAAGCTTAATGAGTGGCTGCCATCATTTATTTGTTACCAACCCAAAATCCAGTTCAATATCTGAAAACAAATTATAGACTTTGTGAAAAAAATAAATTTGGTTCTTGCAGTTAAAAATTTCAAACCAACTGGCAGAATGAATTCAGAGGTTTACATCTTGAAAAAGAAAGACTTGCATTTATATACACAGACAACACAGCATGGAACTGGACGAACACAGCAGGCCAGGCAGCATCAGCGGAGCAGGAAAGTTGACGTTTCAGTTCCTGAAACGTCAGCTTTCCTGTTCCTCTGATGCTGCCTGGCCTGCTCTGTTCCTCCAGCTCCACACTGTGCCTCTGACTCCAGCATCTGCAGTTCTTGTTATCCCCTTGCATTTATAGTTGCATTTTTCATGACACTGGACATCTTAAATGCTTTAACACAATGGAGGTAATTTTTTGAAATGTAGGCACTCTTTTAATGTAGGGAAATATGACCTCTAACTCTCATGAAGAGGAATGTGAAAAATGACCAGTGAGTGTTTATTTTTTGTGACAAAAACAGAAATTGTTCAACACAGACACTCCCTGACTTCAACACATTGACCACCTTTTCTCAGCTGCTATAGTTCTGAGAAAGGGTCACTGGACCCGAAGCGTTGACTCTGCTTTCTGTCCATGGATGCTGCCAGACCTGCTGAGTTTCTCCAGCAGTTTATTTCTTTCAGATTTCCAGCATCCACATTTCTTATTTTGTTTTTGCAATGTTGATTGAGGAATAAGTATTAGCCAGGACACTAAAAATGACACACGTCTTCTTCAAATAGTTGATTCTTCTGAATCCGCCCAAACAGACACTGTTTAATGTCTCATCTGAAAGACAGCACTATTGACAGTTCACTACTTCTGACACTGTTATGTGACCCACGAATTTAATGCAAAAGCCCTGGAAAACAATTTAAATTCAGTCTCAGATAACAAGCATGGGGCTGGATGAACACAGCAGGTCAAGCAGCATCACAGGAGCAGGAAAACTTGACATTTCGGGCCTAATCCCTTCATCAGAAAAACAAAAAAAAATTTCAAACCAACTGGCAGAATGAATTCAGAGGTTTACATCTTGAAAAAGAAAGACTTGCATTTATATACACAGACAACACAGCATGGAACTGGACGAACACAGCAGGCCAGGCAGCATCAGCGGAGCAGGAAAGTTGACGTTTTTTTTTTCTGATGAAGCGTTTAGGCCCGAAATGTCAAGTTTTCCTGCTCCTATGATGCTGCTTGACCAGCTGTGTTCATCCAGCCCCATGCTTGTTATCTCGGATTCTCCAGCATCTGCAGTACCTTTTATCTCTAAATTCAGTCTCATGTGATTTAGAAGCTAATGTGCTATCAACTGAGCCTAGCTGACAGTTTGGGACCAGGTCAGCTGATGTATGATCTCCACCAATCTATTGGCCCCACCCACATATCGAGGGTGGGGTGAAGATTGTGGCCAGTCAGTCATGACTCCGGTTACAGAGGGTTTTCCATTTGACCCCCTTTAATATCAGTTTTACAAGGGCTCGATTTTGTCATGCTCGGTTTTGTACGCTGCTTTGATTTCACTTTCACCTCTCCTCGAACACTAACAAACTTATCTTGTTTGGTGAAAGTTTCTTGTCTGAATGTAAGTTAGTGAGGTCTGAAACTTGTTCTTGCAACATCCAGGTTGCATATTTAGTGAATATGTTATTGGTGAGTAGATATTGCATTGATGACTCCTTTTAACACTTTACATGTGAATGAAAACATATGAATGTTACAGCGTGGGTTATATTAATCCTTCTCTTTTGAGGCTGATGTATCCAGTCCATCTGCCATGCAAACAGCTTGGCTGAGGGAGTGATTAGCTCAGATGTGCAGGTCTTTAGCAATACAACCGGAATGCTTCCAGAAACAGTATATGTTGCTTTGTCCAGTGCACTCGAATACCTCTTGTCACATGCAGTGGACTATAATGCTGGACACTGGCATCTGTAATGGTGCAACTTTAGGAGGATTATCCACTTGGCACTAATGTTGCTGCCAGGATGTGCGGACCCATTACAGCTTGAAAAGTCTTATTCTGTTACAAATAATGTGTGCTTCCATTCATAATTAAATATTAAAGGAAGTATAGCACAAAGAAAAGGATAAAGAAAGTAATGACATGCTAGAAGTAGTACTGCTTGGCAGCTTTGTTTGAAAAGGTTTGGGAATACTTCAATTTCATCTTTATCTCTCACGTACTGTTCTCTACCACGTCTGAGCACGTGGATGTTTATAAAGCCTTGCCTATTATTTGCCTAGATTTTCCACTACAATTTCTGGACTGGTTATTGTCCCGTTATAGTGTATTAAACTGCATCATTGGTTGTGTCTTTCTCTGAATTGTGTAATCAAAAGAATGTTAATGGTATTTAAAATTGGTATTTGTTCTAACAGATCATTGTCATCTTTTTGAAAGCCATATGAAACTGACAGGTCAACGTAGAGGATGTTGAAACAGAGTTAATAATTTATCAGTGAATTGCTTATTCTGTACCTGACAGTTTTCTGAACCATGATGTTATCAAGCTCTTGAAGGAGATGCAGTGAAATAAAAGCAGAGAAAACATTTTGAAAGTTGCAAGCTGATAATAAATATGAAAGAGTATGATAAATATTACAGAAACTCTGATCAATTTTAGTAGAGAAAATGACCAAATTCACATTGAGTCTCAAGATAATGTGCAGGAGAGCCACAACTCCACTTGTATTCCCTTTTAGAACATCTTCATGACAAATGCCATAAACACGACAGTGCAGAGTGATTCGAAAACACATTATTCAGCCATTTTTATTTGGAGAAATCAAAAATGAATCCAAAGTGACCTGGGATATATACTTTTACAGTGTCTTTATACCATTGATAGTAAGGCTAGCTGCTTTGCTTACAGAAAATGGAAGAATCATGTAGTTAGAATCAAAGTTGATACAACAGCAAAATCATTTAATCCATGAAATCCATGCCAGCTCTTTGGTAGAACTATCCAAAAGAGCTACACCACTGCACTGCCCACAAAGTCCTGTAATATTTTATTTTTCAAGTTTTTACCCAATTCCCTGTTGACATTTGCATTTGAATCTGTTTCCACCATCCTTTTGGGCAAGACATCACAGAACGCAATAACTTTCTGCATAAAAGGTGGTAGTGTTCCCATGTATCTGCTGCCCTTTCTACATGGTGGTGGTCATGGGTTTGGAGCATGGAATTCGCTATCCACCAGTCTATTGGCTTTACCCACACATCAAGGGAGGATTGAAGATTGCAACCAGAGCCTCTGCAATTTCATGCCTGTGGAATGGTAAAAAATGATTTGGATGTGAACATGGGAGATATGGTTACTAAGATTGCAAATGACACCAAGCTTGGTGTCGTAGTGGACAGAGAAAAAGGTTACTTAGAGCACAACTGTACCTTGATCAAATGGGCCAATTGGCAGAGGATGGTAGATGGAGTTTAATTTAGATAAATGTAAGGTGCTTCATTTTGGTAAGACAAATCAGGACAGGACTTATACACTTAATGCAAAATTCCTGGAGAGTATTGCTGAACAAAAAGACTTTGGAGTGCAGATTTATAGTTCCTTGAAGGTAGAGTCATAGGTAGATAGAATAGTGAAGAAAGCACTTGGTATGCTTGCCTTTACTGGTCACTACATTGATTATAGGAGTTGGGAGGTCATGTTGCGTTGTACAGGGCACTGGTTAGACCATTTTTGGAATACTGCATGCAATTCTGGTCTCCCTGTATAGGAAGGATGGTGTGAAACTTGAAAGGATTCGGAAAAGATTTACAAGGATGTTGCCAGGATTGTAGGGGTTGAGCAATAGGGAGAGACTGGATAGGTTGGGGCTATTTTCCCCAGAGTATCGGTAGCTGAGTGGTGACCTTATCGAGGCTTATAAATTCATGAGGGGATTGGATAGGGTGAATAGACAAAGACTTTTCCCCAGGGTGGGAGAGTTCAAAACTAGAGAGCATAGGTTTAAGGTGAGAGGGAAAGATTTGAAAGGGACCTATGGGGCAACATTTACATTCAGAGGGTGGTACGTGAGTGGAATGAGTTGCCAGAGGAAGTGGTGGAGGCTGGTACAATTTCAACATTTAAAAGGCATCTGGATGGGTATATGAATAGAATGGATTTTAGAGGGATGTGAGCCAAATGCTGGCAAATAGGACTAAATTTATTTAGAATATTTGGTTGGCATGGACGAGTTGGGCCGAAGGGTCAATTTCCATGCTGTATAGCTCTTTGACTCTAAATATTATTGAACCTAAATCCATGAACATTTTCTGTCATCACAGTTCTTGCTTTTGTTTTAGCTTAATCTTCTTTTTCTTCTTTTTTTCATCACTAAAATTTTCTTGTCGAATTGTTTGGTCAATTTGACAGTCCTGTAGGTGATGCATTCCGAGACTTGCCACTTCAAATTTGGAGGAGAGGTGAATCTTCGGATAGCAGGATAAAAAGGATTGGATTCTGCATGTGTTTTCACGTTTGCATCAGTGTGAAGTAATTTTGGGTGCGCATCAATGCAGAAGTGGTCGTGAAACTCAGGATACCATTGAGCACATTAAAATTCTGAGGCATAAGATCACTTCAAGAGCCCTACCCAAACTAAAATGAGCTCCCACTGAGTTTGTATTGCTCTACCCTTAATCAGCTCTTCTTTTTTCCTCTAGCTATCCAAATTATCCGTGATTTTTACATCTTCAAAAGAGGGGTTATTTTAGTTTCTTTAGGAATAGACACTTCTTCCACGATAAATAATTCTGCCAATTCCCGAAGCATTTCCAAATCACTAATGCAGCTCTCAGCACACTATGTTTCAGCATCTAGGACCTAAATATTAGAGCAGCAACATTTCTTTCTATACATATGCACATATACAGACAAACACATGGAACATACGCAAGTACAGATAGCAACCCACTTGTTAGTGGCAATAAGCCTTTTAAGATAATTATGAAATCATTTAGTTCAAATTAAAAATGGGTAAATTAAGTTTTGTAAGGGTGAAGTAAAAGGACCATAGCTCTACACGAGTCTTTGTGAAAAGAGGCATTGAAGTATTACATGCCTACATTGGTTATTGAAATATTCTAAAGTATTATACATAAACCATAATGATTGTGAAATGTTTTCTTGGAATGGTAGCAACAAACCGTGTTCACATCAAGAAGAGGTTAGGTTAAATCTATTGTTACAGAGATAGTAGGAACTGCTGATGCTGGAGAATCTCAGATAACAAGGTGTAGAGCCGAATGAACGCAGCAGACCAAGCAGCATCAGAGGAGCAGGAAAGCTGACGTTTCGGGTCTAGACCCTTCTGAAGAACAAATGTATTAGGAGGAGGAAGAAGCCATTTGGCCCACCCTGTCTGCTTGCTATTCAATAAGATCATAAGTGATTGATTTTGATCTCATTTCCACATTTCTACCAACACCTGATAAATTATGAATTCCTTGTTAGTAAAGTATCTTTCTACTTCTGCCTTAAAAGTACTAAATGACCCTGCCTCCACTCATCTGTGAGGAAGAGAGTTCCAAAGAGACCCTCTCAGAAAGAGAAAAATAATCTCCTCATCTCCATGGGAGCCTCCTTGTATTTAAAGTGTGACCCCTAATTCTAGTCTCTTCAAGGGGAAACACTCTCACTATCCAACCTGTCAAATCCCATCAAAATCTTCTGTCTCGATAAGATCACCTCTCATTTCGCTGAACTCCAATAGATAATGGCCCATCCTGTCCAACCCTTTCCTGTAAGTGACATTGCCATCCAAGATATTGGAGAACATTCCCTAATCTGCATCTAATGCATTTACCTGTTTTCTTAACTAAGGAGACCAAAACTGTATGTCGTACTCCAAATATGGTCTGACCAAGGCTCTATAAAATTGAAGCAAAACATCTCCATTTTTGTGTTCCATTCCCTTGGAATAAACAAGAGGATTAAATTTGCCTTCCTAATCACTTGTCGTATCTGCATACCAACTTCTTGTGCTTCATACCAAATATGAAACACTTTGGATGAAATCTTCACAGCCCCTGCACAATGAGGGCCATGAGAAATATGGGAACAACAGATAAGACATCAAATGAGACCATTCTATACAGATCAAGGAGTTCCTGTTTTCCATCAGTGTCAGATGTCATGGCAAAATTCACATTAATGTGTAGCAAGAGGCCTATTAGCATGGATTATCTCTCATTAACAGTCACATTTTACTTAATCTCATCACATTAATGTGTGGTCCGTCATTCTAACATCCGCTGGATTAGACCTAGATGCAAACCTAGATCTCAACATGAAAGTCAGACTAAGTAACTGGTGACTCCAGCTCCCTGCTCCTCCAGACCTCCATCTTGATCACAGGGCACCAGCATCTCAGGGTACTTTCTATGGTTAATGACCACATGCACCACATGTCCATGGACACGGGCATCAGATAAATACCACCCTCATTACCACAACTCCAAACCACTGACAGTACAGCTCTGTAGTTCAATGCTGCACTTTGGAGCACACTGGCACCTTTCATTACGATGCTGCTGCAAGTACATTTTATGCATGGATCAGAACGAGCTGCATCCCAGGAATGCTCACTCATTTTGTGCCAACATTGATGTTGACAACAATGCCCTTCCTTGCTATGCCATCTGCTGCTTTGTCCCCTCAGCTGCATCTTAAAGGCTCACTTTTTTTCTGTCTTGCCGCTTTGCTTACCACAGACACAAAGCAAGGCAGCTTGGCATGCTTCAGTAATCATCAGTCAAGGGGGTAACCTTTTTGCAGCATGGCACAATGTTATGTTAATCTCACACCTACAGCATGGGCCAGTAACCCACGTGGCAAATTCACAGCACATGTTTCAACCAATTGACCATGTGTCAAATTCAAACGGAGCTAGTCCTCAGTGAAGTCAAGAGGGGCTGCTATCAGTCATAGGGCCCCAGCAGTATCAGTCAAGGGCATTGTCTAATCTCAGACCGGGGTGTGGGCACAATCAGTCACTGACAATCAGTGGGGGAGCAGCGTCAGCTAACAATGACAGTTGCAGTCATAATTCCAGGTGGTGCATGGGAACATGCGAAGGATTAGTTGTGATGTGCTATCCAGGGACTGCCAATTAGAGAGGGATATGGACGTTCAGAAGCAGATGCCCTCTCGATCACCAAGCAGACTCACGGTGCCAAGCATGACCTGCACTTCCTTCCATATTCTCTCAATTCTTAAATGTAACAGAAAATGAAAAAAATGATTGGAGTGGGTGGGATCAGTGCTTTCTTTTGCTTTTGTTTGAGCACCTGGTCTTCACTTCTGAATGACAGCAGGCTCTTCTAGGAGCTATAGCATTAATCACACACAAGTAGAGTACAGATTCAAACCATTTCAAATCAAATCATTGTGGTTATGAAATGTATGTAGTGTAAATGCATATGGGGTGCAAATGCTGGTCACAACAAAACTCGACCATGTCATTTGCCATTGCAGCTTGGAGGTAATCATCTCTGAGAAGCAGGACTAGTCACAGGAGACATTAAAACAGGTACCTGCCAGCCACGAGGTACAAAGCTAATGCAAGACCTCATAGACTGTGCAGGGACACCGAACTGATTTCCTATCACTGTGAACTGTAACTGGTCAGCATCATGCTTTTACATAAAATGATGTCTTTCTTTTTTATTCATTCACAGGATGACTAAGCCAGCATTTATTGCAACTAGAGGGTTGTTAAGAGTCAACTACATTGCTCGAAATCAGGTTATGGTAGCAAATTTCCTTCCTTAAGGAACATTAGTCAACCAGATGGATTAGCAGTCCAGCAATAAGACCAGTAGGCTGTCACATCCCTCTTAGGTGATGTGGGGCTGGGAGCATATTGTATCAGGAGTCATACAGCACCTACAATCTCCTAATGTCTCTTCGTGATATGAGTGGTGCTGTACTCATTCAAATTAGATACAACATCAAAGTCCCACATAGAGGCATTCCATGGTCCTTCTTGTCAGAGTTCTCCATCTCTCTCTCTCTGTATGGAGGAGTAGGCTAAGTTGCCATTTGTGACTGATTTGGATGCTGACAGTCACATTGCAATGGACTTGTTCTGTTTGTTATTCTACTACACAGGTTCATTGGAAACGTGACTGATGAAACTACCTACTCAGACCTTCAAACCCTCCTGTCATTCTTCTTGAACATCACTGATCTGCCCCGGCCTTAATTCTTCTTTCATGCCAGCTTAGCGTTGCCAACAATTCCTCATTGATTCAAAAATCTATCTACCTCCTCTTTATCTTTAAGTACTAAAGAAAAATGTGAGGTTTTCCACTTTAGCAAGAGAGAAAGATGTGCTGCGTATTTCTTAAAAAGCAAGAGTTTGGAAAGTGTACAAAGGGACCTAAGTGGCCTTGTCAATAAGTCACTGAAGGCTAATATGCTGATACAACAAACTATTAGGGAGACTAATTGAACGTTAGATTTTATTGCTATTTAAGTGTAGGAGTAGTGAAGTCTTGATTCGATTGTATAACAGCTTCTTTAGACCCATCTGAAGTATTGTGTGCAGTTTTCATTTCCTTGACTTAGGAAAAGATATTATTGCCAAAGAGACAGTTCAACACAGTTTCACCAGATTTGTTCCCAAGATGGCAGAACTATTCTACCGAGAAACATTGTGCAATCTCGTCTTGTATTTTCTAGAGTTTCAAAGAATAAACGGTGATCTCACTGAAACATACAAAATACATAAAGTCATCACTACTACTAGGCCAGCCTAGGATCACTGGTGTGGCACCATCTTTGAACACCAGCCAAACGCCTCATTAAGTGTTGGCAATCTGGAGTCACCCTTCGCCATGAACATAATGGCACAGCAGCCACAAACTAACGCTTTCCACACCACACAAGTGGCACAGCTGATACTTCCTTGCACATACATCCTTCACGTATTGTTGTTTCGGTATCAAGCCACACAGATTACCTGTGCTATCTTATAATCTTTTCAAAGTCATTGCTGTTCATTCCCCAGTGCCCAATGTAGATCAGCATCTTCTCATTGTTCAAAGTGGGACCATCAAATACAGGAAAGCCTTCAACTATTTCACACCTGTCACGTTTATTCACCAACAGCAGAAGTGAACCAAAATTGAGCATGAGGAAACTGCGTTTGCCTCTTTGAATAGAAATAGAAACTCTTATCTACTGGAACTGGGTGTTAAAGTCCTGTCAGGTTGACAGCACCCTACATTGATGCACTGTATCATGCAAACGTAATGTTCCTCCTACTCAAGGTCCTCACCTTTTTCCTTGTGTGACTGTTCCCACTTTCCCAACTCATCAGTGTCTATTTCTTCCTGTTGCCTGCTCCAATTATGCAGAACACAGTATGTTAGTATTATGCAGCACAGTAGGTCCAGATGTACTTCTCAGGCTGATCCAAGCACTGGAATGGAATCTTCAGTGAGCTTATTGCCTGCACCACTATGGCCCTCCTTGAAGAATGGGCAGCTTGAAGAATTGTATCTACAGTTGCCTCAGTTGAGAGTTGCAGGGAGGTCTTGCTACAATTTTACAGGGAGTTGGTGAGGCTACAACTGGAGTAATGTGTTCAGTTTTTGTCCTTGCACATAAGAAAAGATGTGCTGGTTTTGGAGGCTGTTAAAAAGAGTTCGACTTGGCTGATTCCTGACACGGAAGGATCGACTTATCAAGAATGGGTAAACATGCTAGGCCTTTATTCATTAGAGTTTTAAGGCATGAAGGGTGATAATTTTGAAACATACAACATTATGAGGAGGCTAGACAGGATAGATGTTGAGGAGACGTTTCCATTAGTCAGGGAACTTTGAACTAGGGGAGATAGTGACTGAATAAGGAGACACTCATTTACAACTGAGATGCAATGTATTTTTTCTCCCAGATGGTACTGAATGTCTAGACTCTCTACCTCAGAGAGATATGGAGACTAGATCATTAAAGGGTAGGCCATTCTGCTCATCAAACTTGTCCTGCTCTTCAATATGATCATGGTGAATGAACACTTCAATGCCTTTTACTCACCCCCATCCCCATAACTCTTTACAGCACTGGTAATCAGAATACTCAAAGATAGCCCCTCCGTAGCCTTTCAGGGTAGAAAATTCCAAAGGTTCACTTCTTCTTCAAAGGTTCAATCATTTCTTCTCATCTCTGACATAAATGGCATCTTCCTTTTTTTGGCCACTGGTTTTAGGCACCTTAACTAGGGAAAACATCGTTCCTGTGTCAACTCCCTGTAAAATTGTAGCAAGACCTCCCTGCAACTCTCAACTGAGGCAACTGTAGATACAATTCTTCAAGCTGCCCATTCTTCAAGGAGGGCCATAGTGGTGCAGGCAATAAGTTCACTGAAGATCCCATTCCAGTGCTTGGATCAGTCTGAGAAGTACATCTGGACCTATTGTGCTGCATAATACTAACATACTGTGTTCTGCATACTTGGAGCAGGCAACAGGAAGAAATAGACACTGATGAGTTGGGAAAGTGGGAACAGTCACACAAGGAAAAAGGTGAGGACCTTGAGTAGGAGGAACATTACGTTTGCATGATACAGTGCATCAATGTGGGGTGCTATCAACCTGACAGGACTTTAACACCCAGTTCCAGTAGATAAGAGTTTCTATTTCTATTCAAAGAGGCAAACGCAGTTTCCTCATGCTCAATTTTGGTTCACTTCTGCTGTTGGTGAATAAACGTGACAGGTGTGAAATAGTTGAAGGCTTTCCTGTATTTGATGGTCCCACTTTGAACAATGAGAAGATGCTGATCTACATTGGGCACTGGGGAATGAACAGCAATGACTTTGAAAAGATTATAAGATAGCACAGGTAATCTGTGTGGCTTGATACCGAAACAGCAATACTTGAAGGATGTATGTGCAAGGAAGTATCAGCTGTGCCACCTGTGTGGTGTGAAAAGCGTTAGTTGTGGCTGCTGTGCCATTATGTTCATGGCAAAGGGTGACTCCAGATTGCCAACACTTAATGAGGCGTTTGGCTGGTGTTCAAAGATGGTGCCACACCAGTGATCCCAGGCTGTCCTAGTAGCGGTGATGACTCCCACCTACAGTGAGTGGGATAATCCAACTAGCATTGGATGATTAGGGTACCATAGGAGCATGGTACCTCGATATTGAGGTAAATATGCAAAATAGCATGAGAAAATTCACTGGGCCTTGTGGAAATATTTCCTCAATGAAACAATGACAAAAATGTCATTTAGTCAATTTCTGGCAAAATTCAGCCACTAGTGACTATATTTCTCTTGACTAGAAGTTTAAAAGCTAAGAGCAATGAAAAGATTTATGTCACAAGATTTATGACGTTCATATTTGCTGTTAAGAATATTCTATAATTATTTCAATTAACAATAAATATAAGCTAAATACAGCCTTTTTTGCTGCCAGTTGGGAAATACATGCATTTGTTGCAAGTTGTTCGGCAAAATTCAGTGACAAGTGGCAAAAAAGATCTGATTAATAACATGACAAGTTTAATTAACTTGTCTCTAGTTCAATACCCAGGCCCTGAGAAAAGTATCTTGTCTTATTTACATAATCCTTTAAGGAAAATTCTACATCAACTCACTTTGTATCTAAGTAAAACAATAGTTACTAAATTACACCAAGAGACCAACATTGGATACATGTCACAAATACAGGCAGATTGATTGTTCTCAATGCAAAAAGCAGTAATCCAAATTCCATTTGTTAAGTAGCTGCTCATTTTGAAGTTATATTTTAGTTTACAACTAACTATTTATCGTCTTTCTAAAATGAATATGCTGCTAGATTCAGGATATTTATTTTCAAGCGCACTTCCTACGTCGATATCACAAACCAATAATCAAACTGAATAAGATCTAAAAAGAACTTCATGCTGCTTGCTCATGTACAGGTTAGAACACATTGCCAAGATTAAGCGCAGAATGAGCAATGGAGGTATGGTTTGGTTGGAGGGAGGTTTGGAGGAAGAATGACACAACATGGCAAAGCGAGGGCTTCAAGATTTTCCAAAACTCCATCGGAGGCCATTGATTCAGGAACTGGAGAAAGGAGACAGATTATCTATCTGAGGGGCCCCCCAGACAAACTTTTAGATGGTGCTGAGTCAGATGATGGTCAATATCATGAGTCTAGTCCTAAGAACCTGGATACACTGTCACAAGAGTTTAAATGACCTCACACAAGGATCAAGATCACTGCATGGATTGAGATATGCCATATCCCATAAACTGTGCCAGCAGAACTCCCTCACTGTTCAACACACCACATCTCCATGACTGACCAATTAACAATCTCTCTGTCATGCCTCACATTCATAGCACCATGTGCTAGCCTTGCTGCAAACCACACAGTCACGTTTCACAACTTGCGCACATTTCCAGTTATGCATGACAGCCACATCACCCAAACACATTGCTACAGATTCATTAACACACTCACTTCTCTTTCAGGATGACACACTATATAGCTGGGAACAATAGCAGATAAGTAGTGAGGCTAAATAGGGTAGCAGGCTTGTGGAGGAAGCTGTGCTGGTCATCAATGAAATTACTATCACTGAGTATGTGACCAGCAAAAGGTCTGAATCCATCAGAGATAATATGTTCATAGCTAATCTTCTTTCTCATAGCCCATTTCACCCTCATCCCATAATCTATACAGATGGTGTGAGCATGTATTACTTGCTTTTCCCTATACACATATCACCACAAACCTATCTCAAATGTCTTCATCCTTCCAGGTCAAATCTCAACCTGATGTCACGCAAGCTCAGCTTGCTGCAATAAAGTTTCAGACTAGACATTGGTGTTCAGGGTTTGCAGAGTATTAGACCAATCCAACAATCTGTCCTCGAAAATATTGGTAGGATTGCTAAGTATCACAATGGTACTGTGGGACACAGAGTTGCATTCAGCCTCCCACCTCTGCCATCCTACCAGTGCTCTTGTTATTGCCTGTCAAACTGCCAGCCCAGACTGCTGCTATTTAACTTAAGGTGGTGCAAGCTACCGATGCACATTCTAGGATTAAAATTGTTCAAGATCATCCTGAAAATTATTGACAGTGCCTATCACTGGGAACGATTGCAAATATCACCTGACACAGCTAGCCTCATCCTGCCCCTTGACCTGTCCATCCTCCCTGGACTGACCTATCCCCTCCCTAACACCCCATCTACACTCACCTTTACTGGCTCCACCCCCGCCTCTTTGACCTGTCTGTCCCCTCTCCACCTATCTTCTCCTTTGTCCACCTTCTATCCGCCTCCCCCTCTCTCCCTATTTATTTCAGAACCCCCTTCCCCTCCCCCATTTCTGAAGAAGGGTCTAGGCCCGAAACGTCAGCCTTCCTGCTCCTCTGATGCTGCTTGGCCTGCAGTGTTCATCCAGCTCCAAACCCTGTCATCTCAGATTCTCCAGCATCTGCAGTTCCTACTATCTCTGAAACAATTTTAATCCCACTGTGAAGCCTCTTCTAAGGATGCCTACCTTGAAGAAGTTACCCTCCTCCCTCCGGAAAGACCTCAGTGGATCTCTGTCCCACTGCAACTCTCTCGTAATATCTTCCGCCCTGAAACTGCTCGACCACGTCCTGAAGCATCCAGGTACTGCAGCCACATTACCTTTCTTGGTACCTGCCTCTTCACCATCCCCCCAGACCTCCCCATTACTGAGGGCAAAAGGTCAGTTCTCAGCAAAGGGCTCACCTTTGTCCCCCTCCACTGTAACATCAACGAAAACCGCTCACGCTTGGACGTTGAACAGTTTTTCCGCTGCCTCCGCCCCACGCTTACTACTTTAACAGTGAGCCTAACCCTCCCCCTACTGACCCCTTCTCCCACCTCCAACATGTCCCCTCCTCCTGGACACCACCCCACAGCCTCCTACCCTCCCTCGACCTCATCGTCCTTCCTCCCACCTATCCCCTCCTCCCACCTCAAGCCCCACCCCCATCTCCTACCTACAAGCCTCATCCCATCCCCTTGACCTTTCCGTCCTCCCTGGACTGACTTATCCCTTCCCTACACTCCCCACCTACTCTCATCTTTACTGGCTCCACCCCTGCCTCTTTGACATGTCCATCTCCTCTCCACCTACCTGCTCCTTTATCCATCTTCTATCTGCCTCGCCCTCTCTCCCTATTTATTTCAGAACCCCCTTCCCCTCCCCCATTTCTGACGAAGGGTCTAGGCCCGAAACGTCAGCTTTCCAGCTCCTCTGATGCTGCTTGCCCTGCTGTGTTCATCCAGCTCTACACCTTGTTATCACAGCTCAAAATGAACCAGATTCAAATATGTTCATAGTCGCAGTCACTTTTATAACCATCAGAAATAACATCTCAGCCTTCTGAAATGACAGCAAGTGATTGATTTCAGTGAAGTCATGATATTTAACGTACTATTCCTCTCTGAGCTCAGGCAGGAGAGTTACTCTCTGAGAGGACATAGTTGAGAAACTCTGTCCTCACTGTACCCCTCCAACCTTCCTCTTCCAGTACCCTATCAGTTTCTGTGCCACTTTTGTTCATTCTCCCTGCCAAATGAAATGCAAACTACACTATTCATGTCTGGAAGTAACCGCTTTGTGCCAATGTCTTCAAGCTGGGCAAAAGACTTCAGCAGATGCCAAACCAACACCCATAGACATCATCAACTTTAAAGAACTCGAAATCAACCAAAAATTGTCACAATCACAACAAGTGGAAATCAATCAGTAACTAATGCATATAATTGGTGTTCTCTATGAATAGTGCTAATGAGGGATTCCTTCCTGCTGCTGAAGACTCAATATTTAATATCAAGGCATTTACTGGAGTGTTGACATCAATCAGTGCTAAGCAGGGATTGATGTCATACACTCCCTCCTTAACAATCTGGTGGATATACCCTGTTCACTGTAATACCTGCACCAAATTTGCATCTTGTGCATCCTCCAGAACACCATCGGCAGTATTAGAACTTGCTATCGTTGGTTCTAGAATGCAGATAAATTAACTTAAATAATGAAGAGAAGGAAATTGTTTCTAATCAAAGTTGCCATTGGACAGAAATTTGTTTCCAACATCACCTGTTAATAATAAAAATACTCTGACATTGCAGTGATGATCCACTTTCCAGGTCTCAGTTTCTGTGTGCAATTTGCAGGATGATCAGTCCTCTCTGCTAGATTACACTAAAAACTGACTCCAAAGGTGCAAAATCTTTCAGCTCAGGCAGTGTTATAATTAGGGCTTGGCTTCCCTTTGAGGCATACTTAACAATTTTCATGTAGACTTCCAATTAACATGGGCTTTAATGCAAAGCAACTGGAGTAAACCCTTTTAATTAAAATTTATGGAGCCATTAATTAGCACATTGACCACTTGGATGTTTCAATTACAAACTTTAAAAAAGCTTAAATTAAATAAAACCTGTTATATATTAATTTAACTAAACATTGTATAAATGCAATTATTTCTTCGTCACCCATCTCATTAATGTTACTGTTATACATTTATTGATAAAATTTTAAAAATTGAAATATGTATATTTGATAACCATAAGAAGATTATTGCATTAGTTATTCAAAGCATTATTGAGTATTTCTCAAGAAAGAGACATGCTGTCAATGCATCTGTCCTGATGAATACAAGATGAAAAGCTTTGACAGCATGTCTCTTTTTTATAGCAATGCTCAATTTCTGCACTACCATGGGATTTAAACTGGGATTGTGTGATTGAATGACAAAGCATACCTGGAGCAGCATCATCAAACATCCAGCAACAACTTCAAAATATGCACTTAGAATTAGATGTGCTTATCATTACTTTCAAAATAAATATAGCAAAACTTCTATGATGAATGTTAACTTGCATCTTTCCTTTTTGGTAGTTTTAAATTCATTCATGTTGTGTGGGCTCCACTGGCAAGACCAGCATTTATTGGCCAAGGAGGAGGTGAACAGTTGCTTTTTTAACTACTGCAGACCATGGATTTAAGGCATTTGTTGCTGACAGATCTGAGACCTGGTGGATATTTTCAACAATTTTGTTTTCACTTTTGATTTCCACTATATACAGATTTTCTTTTTTTTTTAATTTAACCTCAATAAGCAGCGTTAATGTGATAGGCCTTCAGGAGATATCAATCAGTTATTTTAAAATTAAAATTCACTAAACGGAAGCATAATAAATATGTCTAATTGATTTTCTTGGAATTTTGTTCAGTTGGGAAATACTGTGTTTCTGATGATCAGTGCTTTTACCAACTAAGGTAGTGAAGAACTGAACGATATAAACAAGGAATGTCCTAGATTCTACATTTGTTCCATGCTGAGCTCGCTCATTTCAGACAGATCAATGGTACTAATACCGCAAGTGTCCTCAGCATCCTTGGAGCCAGAGCATGTTAAAAAGCATCACATAGGTTGTCTGATTCTTATCCAGTTGACTACTTCTTCAAATGTAACCACCTGAAGATATGAAACGAGGACAGGATTGGGGTCTGTTGTGACGCCCACCTGCAAAGCTGCCAATGCGCACTGTCACAGCTGGGGGCTGAATTATCATATTTGAAAAGGCATGATAAACAAAACAATAATCCATATAAGGTAGCCAAACAAGAATGGCAAAATCCATCATGGTCTGTTACAATCTTTTGAAATCAAAGTGTTCAGTGTGATGGCTATAATTGTTATTTGTCACAGATACAACTTGTTATGAAACAAATTATAAAGATCATGATAAAACTTGAAAAATATAGACATACACTATAAGTCTCAATGTAGAATTTCACATAGTGTAGGTAGTGGAAAACTGTCTGCAATGATTGGCCAGCAGTTATATACCACCCCCCAGTCCTCCATTTTCATTTTCAGTGGCTAAAATAGAAGAAATAATTGGAATTAGGTAAATATTTATTTCTCAATGATAACCAAGACAGGATGTTCTAAACAAAAAAAATCAAATTATGGTACGGTTTGGATGCAACATGGAAGGTAAAATGACATTGGATTGCAACTATATATCAGTTATATTCCAAATTGTGCTCCAATAGCCTTTCAGCTTATGCATCTAACGATATCTTATTTTAAATTCTGAGTAACATAGCTATCAGATAGCTTATGTCATAGATTGGGTATTTGGAAAAAAAACACATTAACTTTATTTTCGCATCAGTGTTCATTCTTCTTCTGTATTACAACATTCAATTTACCATAGAATGATAGAATATTACAAGAAAATGGAAATGCTCAAAAGACTTATATAGGTTGTACTTTATGGTTTGCAGTTATCCAGTTCTTAATTTTCCAAGCTTCACAGGTGACCAACATTCTCCACAAAGCTTTGTATACAGCATGAACAATTCAATACTTTTTTATTTTCATTCATTTTAACAAGGACAATGGAACAATTTATCAATTCCCCTGTCCAATTAATTCAATAACCTTTTCTCATGATGAAAAACCTGCCTGCCTGCATATGTCTGCGTTTAACAGTTTTTGTCTCTTGTAGAGAAGCACTAATGCCAGAATTGTTGAGTCTTTGTCACACTCCAATGAATAATTCTAATGTTTTATTGAAGGTTCACACAGCTATCTTCAGCATCAGCCCCCTGATTAATTGGTCTTATACTATGCTCCTGGGTGGATTCTCACTCATGGCATTGCTGAAACACTGAAACATTTGTGGTACAAAAGCACATAAAGACAAGTTTGCATTGTGACCTTTCATGTGACAGAAATCTCAGTACGAAACTGTAATTCACATAAATTTATGACATAGATGTCAAGCTCAATAATGCTTTAAGTTTACATAATTTGTCACAAAGTTTTCAGTAATAAGACCTTAACTTATATTTATCACCAATGGAACATAATGCAACATATTAGCAATATTCAAGTTAAGTTTCTTTAATATGTACAATGAAAAGCTGACTTTCCCTTCCACAGAACAGGAGCACAGAATCAGGACATTTCTTGACACCAATCCAAAAGAAAGTGCCATGGAATTTTGAATTTTCAGTCTGTGGGGGCTGGTGTTTTCTGTAAGCCATGAAGTCTCAAATGAAACAAAATGCCCCGTGTGGAGGTGGACTGGGAGAAGACCTGCACTGGCATTTAGTTAAAAATTTCAGGTTGTTGACTTGCTCACTGAGCTCAGCGAGCAAGTCAACAAGTTCATCCACAACCCGAGCTACAGACCTTTGCCAAAACTTTAAACAACTAGAGGTGTAACAACTAAAAATTGCCAGATAATGGGAAATCTTCACCAACCGACTGAGCTCTACACATGAACAACTTCACTTCCTCCACAAATCCCTCAGGAACCAGGTACTGCCCTGCAGCATGAAATACAACCGTCCACTCAACATGAACAAAAACAAGCCGGAATAAGGTGGGTGAACTTGCAGCATGGGTTGGTACCTGGGACTTTGATGTTGTGGATTTCGGAGACATGGATAGAGCAGGGGCAGGAATGGTTGTTGCAGGTTCTGGGGTTTAGATGTTTCAGTCAGATCAGGGAAGGTGGTAAAAGAGGGGGTGGTGTGGCATTGTTAGTCAAGGACAGTATTACGGTGGTAGAAAGGACATTTGATGAGGACTCGTCTACTGAGGTAGTATGGGCTGAGGGTAGAAACAGGAAAGGAAAGGTCACCCTGTTGGGAGTTTTCTATAGGCCTCCAAATAGTTCCAGAGATGTAGAGGAAAGGATAGCAAAGATGATTCTGGATAGGAGCGAAAGGAACAGGGCAATTGTTATGGGGGACTTTAACTTTCCAAATATTGACTGGAAGCGCTATAGTTCGAGTACTTTAGATGGGTCAGTTTTTGTCCAATGTGTGCAGGAGGGTTTCCTGACACAGTATGTGGATAGGCCAACAAGAGGCAATGCCACATTGGATTTGGTACTGGGTAATGAACCAGGCCAGGTGTTAGATTTGGAGGTAGGTGAGCACTTTGCTGATAGTGACCACAATTCGGTTACATTTACTTTAGCGATGGAAACGGATAGGTATATACTGCAGGGCAAGAGTTATAGCTGGGGGAAAGGCAATTATGAGGCGATTAGGCAAGACTTAGGATGCATAGGATGGGGAAGGAAACTGCAGGGGCTGGGCACAATTGAAATGTGGAGCTTGTTCAAGGAACAGCTACTGCGTGTCCTTGATAAGTATGTACCTGTCAGGCAGGGAGGAAGTGGTCGAGCGAGGGAACCGTGGTTTACTAAAGAAGTTGAATCTCTTGTCAAGAGGAAGAAGGAGGCTTATGTAAAGATGAGGTGTGAAGGCTCAGTTAGGGCATTTGAGAGTTACAAGTTAGCCAGGAAGGACCTAAAGAGAGAGCTAAGAAGAGCCAGGAGGGGACAAGAGAAGTCTTTGGCAAGTAGGATCAAGGAAAAACCTAAAGCTTTCTATAGGTATGTCAGGAATAAAAGAATGACTAGAGTAAGATTAGGGCCAGTCAAGGACAGTAGTGGGAAGTTGTGCGTGGAGTCCAAAGAGATAGGAGAGGCGCTAAATGAATATTTTTCATCAGTATTCACAAAGGAAAAAGACAATGTTGTCGAGGAGAATACTGAGATACAGGCTATTAGACTAGATGGGGTTAAGGTTCATAAGGAGGAGGTGGTAGCAATTCTGGAAAGTGTGAGAATAGATAAGTCCCCTGGGCCGGATGGGATCTATCCTAGGATTCTCTGGGAAGCTATGGAGGGGATTGCAGAGCCTTTGGCTTTGATCTTTATGTAGTCTTTGTCTACAGGAATGGTGCCAGAAGACTGGAGGATAGCAAATGTTGTCCCCTTGTTCAAGAAGGGGTGTAGAGACAACCCTGGTAATTATAGACCAGTGAGCCTTACTTCGGTAAAGTGTTGGAAAGGATTATAAGAGATAGGATTTATAATCATCTAGAAGGAATAATTTGATTAGGGATAGTCAACACGGTTTTGTGAAGGGTAGGTCGTGCCTCACAAACCTTATTGAGTTCTTTGAGAAGGTGACCAAACAGGTGGATGAGGGTAAAGCGGTTGATGTGGGGTATCTGGATTTCAGTAAAGCGTTTGATAAGGTTCCCCATGGTAGGCTATTGCAGAAAATACGGAGGCATGGGATTGAGGGTGATTTAGCGGTTTGGATCAGAGATTGGCTAGCTGTAAGAAGACAGAGGTTGGTGGTTGATGGGAAATGTTCGTCCTGGAGTTCAGTTACTAGTGGTGTACTGCAAGGATCTGTTTTGGGGCCACTGCTGTTTGTCATTTTTATAAATGACCTGGATAAGGGCGTAGAAGGATGGGTTAGTAAATTTGCGGATGACACTAAAGTTGGTGGAGTTGTGGATAGTGCAGAAGGATGTTGCAGGTTACAGAGGGGCATAGATAAGCTGCAGAGCTGGGCTGAGAGGTGGCAAATGGAGTTTAATGCGGAAAAGTGTGAGGTGATTCACTTTGGAAGGAGTAACAGGAATACAGAGTACTGGGCTAATGGTAAGATTCTTGGTAGTGTGGACGAGCAGAGAGATCTCGGTGTCCATATGCATAGATCCCTGAAAGTTGCCACCCAGGTTGATAGGGTTGCTAAGAAGGCGTACGGTGTGGTAGAGGGATTGCGTTTCAGAGCCGTGAGGTCATGTTGCAGCCGTACAAAACTCTGGTGCAGCCGCACTTGGAGTACTGCGTACAGTTCTGGTCGCTGCATTATAGGAAGGATGTGGAAGCATTGGAAAGGGTGCAGAGGAGATTTACCAGGATGTTGCCTGGCATAGCGGGAAGGTCTTATGAGGAAAGGCTGAGGGACTTGAGGCTGCTTTTGTTAGAGAGAAGAAGGTTAAGAGGTGACTTAATAGAGACATACAAGATGAGCAGAGGATTAGATAGGGTGGACTGTGAGAGCCTTTTTCCTCGGATGGTGACGGACAGCACGAGGGGATATAGCTTTAAATTGAGGGGTGATAGGTATAGGACAGAAGTCAGAGGTAGATTCTTCACTCAGAAAGTAGTAAGAGCATGGAATGCCTTGCATGCAACAGTAGTAGACTTGCCAACTTTAAGGGCATTTAAATGGTCGTTGGATAAACATATGGATGATAATGGAATAGAGTAGGTTAGATGGACTTCAGATTGGTTCCACAGGTCGACGCAACATCGAGGGCCGAAGGGCCTGTACTGCACTGTAATGTTCTATGTTCTATGTTCTATGTTCTGTTCTCAGCCAGCTCGGCGAGCAAGTCAACAACCTCATCCATAATCCGATCTACAGATCTTTGCCAAAATGTTAAAAATTTCAATCAAAGCACTTAAAAATAAAGCACTTAAATTCCAACCCTTACACTATTGTCACCCTTCCTCCTGAACACTGTCTGTGCCCCATCCATGATAACACATGCCATCCCATGCCTCCCACCCACTTTCCATGGCCTCTATAATAATCATGGTAACCTAAACCCCTGTACCCAGCCCCATGGCACCTTTTTTGTGAGTGTACAGGGCAAGTAGGCTTTCGGTTAAAAGCTTTGTTTTTTGCTGAGGGAAATCATCCGTAGCTTGTAAAGCCTTGGGTTTCAGTGTACCGAGGTCCTGGTGGAAATTAGGTATATAAAACAGTCTTTGCTGAAGAAAAGAGATAGGTTTGAATGGTTAAGAAATAGGTTACTTAAGTGTAAGGTAATTAGTTTGTAAGTTTCAGATCAGAAGTGTTTGATTAAAACCATGAAGGTGTTATTCAAAGCTGAGAAAGTATAAGCTCATTTGTGCGAATATTCAAGCAGAGTTTATCAAACTCTCAAGACCAGGAATTAGAAGTGACTGTTTTTTTGTTTAGATTCACTCAAAGGGCATGGGTGTCACTGGCTTGCCAACATTTATTACTTATCCCTGGCTTCCCTTGAATGTTAGAATTGTTAGGTCAAACCCAGAGAAGTAATTGAAAAGGAGTTCTCTCTGGAACTGAGCCCTGTAAAGTATTGCTGGCAGGATAAATGGGAATGTATTTTAATGGATTTCAAGATTTTTAAAATTATTTTATATCAAAATATTTTGGTTCATTATCTTTTAAATATATATAGCATGCTGTATTTCAGTGAAAGACCATCCTAATAAAAAAATCAATCATGTTAGATTTCAGCCTTGTATTTAGGTTGTCCAGAGATAACATCAGCTAATTTCATAACAATGATTAAACTTAAAAGAGTATACAAACAAAGGGACTGCCAATCAAACTATGATTTAACAAGCATCAGACTGAAAATGGAAGATTGTAAAATCAATCCTGTAACACCGATCCAGTAATGATAATCCTTCGGATAATGTCATTAGGCTGTTTAAAAAGCAGACAATCACTTTTTAACACTACACTTCTTTTAAAAAATTAAAAGACAGGAGTTTTAAATACAAGACAGTTTGTCAGCTGCAATTGGCAGTACCTCTTGACATTTATATATGAACATATGAACCAGGAGCAGGAGCAGACCACTCTGCCTTCAAGCCTGCTCCCCACTTAATAAGATCATGGTTGATCTGATTATTCCACTTTCTAGCACACCCCAGATAACCTTTTACCCCCTTGCTTATCAATAATCTATTTATTGGTATCCTAAAAATATGCAAGAACTCTACTTCCACTGACTTTTGAAAAAAATTGAGCTGCGAAGATTGTGAACTTCAGTGAAAAAAAAATTCTTATCTCTGTCTTAACTTTGGAACGAATATTTTGAGACAGTGACCCTTAGTTCTAAATTCTTCCCACATACACTCTGTCAAGACCCCTCAGGATCTTACATATTACAATGAAATCATTTTTTACTGTTCTAAACACTCTTCTATTGGTGAGAGGCAATGACAAAGTGGAATTATCACTAAACAATTAATCCAGCAAATTGTGAAATTTTCTGAGGTCCCAGGTTCAAATCTCATTATGGCCATTGCTGGAATGTGAATTCCATAAATTCTGGAATTAAGAATTGAATTATGACCATGAAGTCATTACTAATTTTTGAGGGGAAATATCTCATCCAGTTCACTAGTTGCCTCTATGGAAGGAAATCTGTCATCCTCACCTCGTCTGGCCTACATGTCACTCTGGACCCATAGTCATGTGGTTGACTCTGAACAATAGGGATGGCTAGTAATTGCTGGCCTAGTCAACAATGCCCATATCCTGTGAACGAATTTTAAAAAATGCCAGTGGATACAAGCCTAACTTGTTCAACTTTTCCTCTTAGATCAATACATTCATGCTAGTTATTTGTTTATTAAATCTATTTTGCACCATTTCTAACACAATCATATCCTTCCTTAAATACGGAGACCAATACTAAACCCAGGGCCCTAGACATAGTGTCCGCAATGCCCTGTATAATTAAATCACAACCTTCCTACTTTTGTATTCAATTACCCTCACAATAAACTATAACATTCTATTCACTCTTCTGATTACTTACAGTACCTGCTTACTAAGCTTTTGCAATTCATGTGCTCCCAGATCCCTTTACATCTTAAAGCTTTGCAATCTCTCAAAGTTTCAAAAATATGCATTTTTATATTTCTTGTCAAAATGGATAATTTAGTATTTTCTCACATTTTACTCTGTTTGCCAACTCGTTGCCAATTCACTTAACGTGTCTATATCCTTTTGTAGCCACTTCATTTTATTTTCACAGCTTACTGTGCTACCCATCTTCATAGGTATCGGTAAATTCGCCTATCATACATGTCAGCATGTTACCAAGAGCTTCTAGTTTCATCATAACATTTCATGTGACATCCTATCAAGTGCCTTCTTGAAACCTAAGTCCAGTACATCCACAAGACTCCTTTTATCCATAGCACTTGTTACTTCCTCAAATAACTCCAATATATTGGCTAAACATGGTTTCCCAATCAGAAAAACACATAGACTCTGTTAACTTTTCTAAGTTTCCTTCCATAACAAATTTATGATATCTTCTAACAACTTCTCGGTGACAGATGTTAAGCTAACTGGGCTGTAGTTTCCTGCTTTCTAAATCCTTCACTTTTTTAATAAAGGAGTTACATTGTCTATTTTCCAAATTAATGGAATATTTCCCAAATCTAGAGACTTTTGGAAAATTAAAATTAGTACCAATTAACTATCAATCTTACAATATCGTTGAAGACTCTGGGACGAAGTCCATCTTGATTGAAGGACTTGAGGGGTGCCACGGCTCTAACAATTTGTTCTGTACCATCTCCCCAGTGTGCCATTTTCTTGAGTTCGTCCATCCCTTCACTTTACTAATTTACAGCTAGTCAGTTAGTTCAGATAGCTGATGGCTGTGTTGTGATGCAGAGTGACACCAACAGTATAGATATAATTCCTGTACTGACTGAGCTCACCATGAAGATCCCACCTTCTCAGCTTTGCCCCTTGCCTGAGGCAAGTTGATCCTCATTTAAACTCACCACGAACTATCTCTCTCTCATGAGACGGCAGTCCTATGGTCCTTCTGAGACAATGGTGACTTTACTTTATTTACAGTTACTTTGGGTTTATTCACTTCTTATACACATTCATTTCTACATTTAACAACCCCAAAAGACAGCTTACTCCTCCCAAAGGATGCCATGCCTATTAAAGTGCACATAACCTCCCCCAAAGGACAGTTGACCTTTACTAAAGCTGTCCAGGACCTTATCCAAAAGGGTACGTTAACTCTCCAAAAGGGTACCTTTCCGATCCAAGAAACTACAGAAAGTTCAAAGCAAGTCTGATCCACACAAGTTGTATCTCCCACAATGGGTAATGAATTTCGAACACAACTGGAGGCAGCTGCTTTTTCGTATAGGCGATGCCCTTTGTGAACTGTGGCTGTGCAATTTGGAACCTACCCTCATTCCCAGTCCCCTGCAAAAAAGAAATGGTCGGTGCAGTGGTCAAGGACAGGAATTTCTGGATTTGGATCTTCAGAGTTATTTTTGCAATGATGGATAAGCTCTTTATCTTTGTGAAAATTCAAGTCTGAGTGTTTCTAAAAGCTATAGGTAGAATTGTGCCAACTACCATGAAATCTGCCTTTTTCAATTTGTTCTCTACCTCAGAAACTATTCCAGACAATACTAACCATTCTACATAGATCAACCTTCATTACACTAACATTTAGAAAATTCTTGCTGTACAGGAATGTAAAACATGGCTCAAACATGAATAATCACCACTTAGACAGAGCATCAAAGGGCACTTGATGCCCAAGGCATGATGTTCTAACAGTGTTGGTGGCTTTAGGAGGAGAAAACCAAAGATTGTGAAAATCTAGCCAAAGTATTTAATGTCAATGTCCAAAACTGCTGGGAGGCGAAACTAAAAATTATCATTGTGTTTTCTTTTAATAATTTCCTGGATGGCATTTTGTCAGAAGGTTGGTAAAACCCCTTGGTGAAAAGTATAGGAATTAATTGGCTTTTTATTCATGTAAATTCCCCAAATGGATTGACCCAAAAAATGAAACACATTCCAATCCCAGCTTGTCCCCTCCTCCCTAACTTGTTCTTCCTCTCACCTATCCACTCCTCCCACCTCAAGCCGCACCCCGATCTCCTACTTACTAACCTCATCCCGCCCCCTTGACCTGTCTGTCCTCCCTGGACTGAAAAGCGTCTTTGACTTGTCTGTCTCCTCTCCACCTATCTTCTCCTCTATCCATCTTCTATCCGCCTCCCCCTCTCTCCCTATTTATTTCAGAACCCTCTTCCCCTCCCCCATTTCTGATGAAGGGTCTAGGCCCGAAACGTCAGCTTTCCTGCTCCTATGATGCTGCTTGGCCTGTTGTGTTCATCCAGCTCCACACCTTGTTATCTCGGATTCTCCAGCAGCTGCAGTTCCTATTATCTCTGATACCATTTACCCCATTGTGCTAATTTTAAATGACATATCAAATTCACATAATTAAGAGGTTGGGTTACTTAGCTTGATTTGGTTATCATGATGGTTGGTAACTCTAATTAACCCTTGTTGGTTAATATGTAACCTAACATTAAATTTAAAATATTGTAATGTTAGATGAATGTTACATTAAACGGTTACAACATTTCTGCATTAAATGTTATCACCTAAATGTTAAGATTTTTCATAAATAAATCACCAAAAAATACATCAGTGTTAATTAAACACCTGCAGTCTGATTTATCACACAATTAAATTTTTCACTACTTCTGTAAGTAGGCATATTTTCTCATTTTCATGAATCACAGTATTGAAGTTTTTGGATTTCTTCTTCATTTTATTTGATCATTTTTTACAAGAAAACAAAGTATGTTACAGACGAGGCATATTATTCAACCATTTCAATTTATCCATTCAGAACAACCCTATTTAAGCTCCCATTTGTTTCCCATTTAAATTATTCTAAAGCTTACTGAGTCCACTTCTCTCTCTCTCTTTCTCTCTCCCTTTCACACACACACTGCGAGAAACCTCTTAATTCTCAGTCAAAACTGCATCTTACACTTGTTTCAATTTGTGTCTCTTCATGTTACTTCCACTGTTTAATTCAAAATAATAGACTTCACCAGTCATTTCTACACACTTTACTATCTTTGGTACCTTTATAAGATGACCCCCTTGGAAGTCTCCTATCTGTGCTGACAATCCAAATCTTTCCAGTCAGCAGTCACAAGTCAAAACTCAACACTACAGATTAATGTAACAAGCATGGGGCTGGATGAACACAGCAGGTCAAGCAGCATCATAGGAGCAGGAAAACTTGACGTTTCGGGCCTAAACCCTTTCTGATGAAGGGTTTAGGC
>JAHRHZ010000069.1:19366335-19424285 GCA_024137785.1 Ginglymostoma cirratum | reverse complement strand
TGACGTTTCGGGCCTAAACCCTTTCTGATGAAGGGTTTAGGCCCGAAACGTCAAGTTTTCCTGCTCCTATGATGCTGCTTGACCTGCTGTGTTCATCCAGCCCCATGCTTGTTATCTCGGATTCTCCAGCATCTGCAGTACCTTTTTATCTCTACTACAGATTAATGTTATTTGTCTTCCCTGCATGTTACTTGAAATATCAGTTTCTTTCCTCAATGAACAGATACAGTTCTGAAAATATGGTCTGACCAGTGCACCGTATTGTTTGATCACAGCTAACTCTAATTTGTTATCTACCACTTTGATTGTATCACAGGATCATAGAATTATGGTGTTACAGTGTAGAAGAAAGCTATTCAACCTGTTATGTGTGCCATCTCTCGGAAACAGCATTCACCTAGTGCTCGTCACAGCGCTGCAGATTATTCCTTTTCAAATAACTATCTCCTGAGATGTTAATGAGGTCAGCCAGGTGGATCTCAGAGAATATGAGTTCCCTGATTGTGGCTATTAATCCGGCCCAGTCAGGGAGCCCTGGCTGACACATATAAACAGGGGTTCTGTTCACTCTGACAGCAGACTCTGAGGGAGCTGGATCAGTGTCAACGACTCTCCGTGTGTAAATAAAGGGTAACTTTGTGATGGGACACTGGCCTCTGTGGTGTTATTTCAGTGGCGACAAGAGAAAAGCACGCTCCTGAAGAAATTTGACTGCAACAGTCATCTTTGAGTTGGCATAACCATTTCAGGCATCATGCCATTATTTGGGAAGCTTGAGTCATTCGATCCTGCTGTCAAAGACTGGACCAGTATGTGGAATGAATGTGTATTTTTTCCAGGCAAATGACATTGGGGCAGATGAAAAGCAACGAGTAATTCTCCTGACAGCTTGAGGACCTGCAGCTTTTTCGGTTATTAGATGCCTGACTTTCCCTGAGGCACCAGATTCTAAAACCTTTCAAGAATTGACAGACTTAGTTAAGGAGTATTATGACCCCAAGCCTGACTCCACTAATTCTGACATGCTGTTGGTTTTGCTTGGTAATTCGAGAACTAGGGGAATCCGTACTGGGATTTCTGATGAGGTTAAGATGACTGGCAGAGGCATGTGATTTTGGTTTAATTCTTAATGAGATGCTGAGAGACCACTTGGTATGTGGGATTACTGATGTAACCGTGCAAAAGCACCTTAAAGCTGAAGCCCAACTGGACTTCAAACAAGCCCTACAACTGGCTTTATCAATGGAAAATGCAGCAGGTGGAGTATATGAGTTGCACAGTATTCCAATGGAAGTGGATACCTTTACCAGTCTCACTGAGGTCGGGGAACACCACTTGAGTGAAAGCAATTGCATAGCCCTAGTCAGGTCACATCCTGAACAGAGGGACTCTTGGTCGGCCAATAGCATAACCCCAAAACAAAACCAAGACTCATCCAAATGGTTTGAATTTTCTTCAGGATCTGGGCCTGCAAGCCATTGTTGTTGCTGCTGGTATGCTGACCTGAGACAGCAAAAGAGTCCCACTAGACCTAAATTGAGTAAGAGTGCTAACACACCCCAAGATGAGTTAACAAATAAAAGAACTAACTGGCCTATGTCCTCAGACTCGGGGGTGGGGTTGGAGGGAGAGGTTTAGTGATTATAACGAGTTCAAACGGGTGTACCTTATGGGGGCTGTTAATCTGATCCAACAGGGAGTCCTTGCTAATAGATATAAACAGGAGTGACTCTTCTCTCCCCCCTACCCCACACATTCACTTTTTGATGTAAGCAGTGCCTTCATCAGGCTTTGCTTGTTAATGTTTCACTATCCCCATGAGTGTTTTCCTGATAGTGGAAAAATATAGAATAAAGTCTTTGCACAATAGGGTCTCCTTTAATTGTGTCACTATATATAAATATACACTACACACAGCCATGGATGCTTTGGGGGAAATAAACAAAAGAGAAAAGAAACAAAAAACGAGTGTCAGAGGGTCTGTTCACTCAGAGATGGCTCTGAGGAAGCTGAATCAGTGTCAAGGGCTGCCCACATGTAAATAAAGGGGGACATAGTGATGGGATACCAACCTTAGTGGAGTTATTTTACTACCTAGCTCTCTTTTTGAATGCCTCACTCTAGTGAATGCCTTCATCACATTCTCAGGTAGTGCATTTCTGATCCTAATTGTTTTAGTGCATGAAAAAGATTTTCCTCATATCCTGCTTGCTAACTACCTTAAAACTGCACTCACTTGTCCTTGGTCCTATCAGAAGTGCTCCTTTCCTTTTATTTAGTCCAGGTCAAGATTCTGAATACTTCAATCAGATCTTTTGTCAGCTTTCTTTGTTTTTTATTCATTCACGGGATGTAGGCATTGCAGGCTGGGCCAACATTTACTGCCCATCCTTTGTTGCATCCTTGAACAAGTGATGGTGAGCTACCTTCCAGAACTGCTAGAGCCCATGGTGTATAGAAAACACACAATGCCATTAGGGAGGGAGCTCCAGGATTTTGATCCAGCGCCAGTCAAGGAATGGTGAGTGATTGGAGAGAAACTTGCAATGTTATTGTTCATGTATCTGCTTCCTTGCCTTTCTAGATGATAAGGAGCATGGGTTTGGAAGGTGCTATCTAAGGAGCTTTGGTGAATCTCTGCAGTGCGTCTTGTACCTGGTACATACTGCTGCTACTGAACATCAATCGTGGAGGGAGTGGATGTTTGGATATGAGGCCAATCAAGTGGGTTGTTTTGCCCTGGAAAGTTTCAAGCTTCTTGACTGCTGTTGGACCCGCACCCATCCAGGCAAGTGGGGAGTATTCCATTACATTTCTGACTTGTGCCTTGTAAACAGTGGACAGTTTTTGTAGTGTCAGGGGATGAGTTACTGGTTGCACTTTTTCTAACCTCTGACCTCCTGCTGCAACCTGTGGGATCGTGTTCAATAACGATTGAGATCGGTGAGTGATAAAAATAGCCTCTTTATTGAGTATCCGTGGTGGCACAGTTCGAGGCGGTGATGGAATCAGAAGTACAGTTTTACAGTAGCCTCTTTATACACAGTTCTTACATACTTTATGGTGGCTCATAGTTGTACCTGTTGGCTGTTACTCCTGATGGGATTAGACTGTTTGTGTTGGTCTGAGTTTGCATAATTAAGAGATGTGAGTCCTTTTGTCTTTAAAGTTAATAATGTTAGTAGAAATACTAGACCTACATGATCTAAATAAGTAATAAATTATACATGTACTAAATAAAAGTACAGAAGATATTAAATTGATCTCCTGCAGCTGGATCATATGGTTTCATTTACTGTTGCCAGTCTTTGACAGTTCCTTCACTTTCATTCATGACGTTTCACCGAAGCACTGTTTTGATAGTAAGTTTCTTAAAGGGGGTAGAGGCCCTACTTAATATGTATTTATAAAGTATAAATCCATACAATAGTACAAGATGGTAGTCCTAATAAAAGTTAGAAATAGGAGTTATAGTGTTATTGAATTGATAGTGTATAAGAGAATTTCAAAGAGATAAAAAATAGCAGACTGTAGGGACATACTGGTGAAGGAAACTGTTTGATGTCCTGCAGCTATTCAGGTCCTGGGAGATGGTTACTAAGGGCTAATTAATGTTATAATCTTTCCATTGTTTCGAGTGAGTTACAGAGACATAATGGCTAGGATGGCATTATTTTGTGTAGTTTCCAGTATTAACACATATTCAGGGGTAACCTTTGATACAGAAACAGGTCTAAACACTGCTTGTATCATGAGGCCGATAAGAATTGAAAGGTGTAAAGAAACAAAGAAACAGTTGGCAGCTAGGAAGGAATGTTTAATTTAGTTTATCTTGTAAGAGTAAAATATACTACAAAAATGCGGTTTTCTGAATGAATGAATGGAAATGCGGTATAGTAAACATAGAGCACTTGTGAGTGAGTTAGTAAAGAGAATCATGATACGATATCTCACAAGCCACTGTATTTATTTGGCTGGTTCAGTTCAACTTATAGCTAAAAGTTATCAACAGGATAAGGATAGTAGGGAATTCAGTGATGGTGGCGCCACTGAGTGCCAAGAAATGATGGTTAGATTCTTTCTTATTAGAAATGGCTATTGCCTTGCATTTGTGTGGTACAAATGTTACTTGCCACTTTTTAGCTTGGCTTTTGTCCAGGTCTTTCTGCATTTGGAAATGAACTGCTCCAGTATCTGAGGAAACACAAATGGTGCTGATCATTGTGTAATCATTGGCAAATATACCTACTTCTGGCCTCATGATGGAAGTAAGATCATTTAAGAAGCAGCTGAAAATGTTTAGGCCTAGGATACAATCCTGAGGAACTCCTGCAGAGATGTCCTGGAGCCGAGATGACTGACCCCAACAAGCACAATTATCTTCCTTTGTGCCTGGCATGACTTCAACAAGTGGAGAGTTTACCCCTATTTTCTCTGAAGCACAACTTTCCATATCCTTCCCTAAGACGAAAAAATTATAGCATCCTCAGTAGTGGGATTCTCCACCATTGCTGGCTCTCCTCAGGTGCCCAGAGACTGCACCCACATTGCATTCAGAGCACTGCATCACCAACCTGCAGTGTTCATCAACAGAAATTTTCTATTCTCTCAAAGTAGAACTTAGATATGATCATTAGTACCTGACTTTGGAAATGGGCACTAGATATCCTGGGGGCTGCGTTGATGTTCACATGCTGGAGAGCTTACAGATTCCTGACTCCTTCCAATGTACTCAAGCCTTTCGAAGAAGTATACCTTGACATTGCCAGAACTATCGCTTCTTTGAAAGTAGCCTATTACTCAACTACCATTTTTCCTGGCAACCTTTGACATCAATTTATTTATGACCCTGTTGAAATTGACTTTCCAGCAATTAATTAATCTTATACTGGATTTTTCATCATCCTTTTCAATATTCACTCTATAGATAAATGTTTATCTATTATTATTGATTATTATTGTTGATATTGCTGTTCCATTTACCCGTACCTACTATCAAAATGTTGCCAAATATTCCCACCAATTATATGGTTCAATTCTTCCCTCATCTCTCTGAAAGTAGCCTTTTAAAAGTTAGAACTTTGGTATTAGTTCTAGATCATGTTAAACTTGATTATGCTGTGGTCACTGTCCCCCAGGATTACTACCAGTTTTATTTGCTGTACATTGTCTATGACATTTATGAACATGCAGCCAAGATGAAGGCTATGGTTTCCCTTGGGTACTTAGCCATAATGCAGTGAAGAATTATATCCATCAATTCTGACAGGTTTTCCAAGTATATATCGTTGGTTAAAGCCTACTAATATAACTTCCCTATTTCTGTGCACCCTTTTTATCTCTTCATAAATTTTCTTCTCGGTGATGGTCTGTGGCAAACTCCTAGTGGTCATTTAGATAAATCCATATTAGAGGTCTCTAAAATAGAATAGTTCTTTCTTTGGTTGATCCATTGCTACAATATCAATTTCAGTAACTCTCAACCATCTTTAATATATCTGATTGCACCACCTCCTTATCTATTGTTTCTCACAAATCTATATCCCTGAGTATTAAATTCCTTCCTATATTTTATCCATTTCCTAGTTTTCTGATAATCAGAATCAATTATCTAACAATTCAGTAAACATTACAGCGAGGAATTAATATCTACTTAATCTGAGTTTGCTGATCTTATTAATGTACTGGCCCTGCATGTGTAGTGTTTTACAATTTACAACGCTCACCGTCAATTTATTGTTCCAATTTTCCCCATATCACTATCTTAAGTCCAACTTCTCAAATTACCACCAGTTGCACTTGCTTTCTTTTCTCAAGCAGAAATTTCTCGGTTGCGTACTCAAAAGATACTGACACAACTGTTGGGACTGTGGATTGAAGAGCATGAAATATACATAAATTGAATAAGCAAGTACAACACTGTATTTTCCCATTGATGAGGCAGCAGAACAAAGGACAAAAAGCTCAGCAGAAAATGTTTCATCTCATGAGACCTAAAGGTAGAAAGTTTCATTTTCTGCATTGACTTGCCATCCAGCAACCACTGCCAGGAAATGTATTATGTTGGATATTAAAACTGTAAAAACTTGTGGGTTGTGATCCAAGAGGACTATTGGGATTTGTATCCATCAGTGCGTTACAGTACAACCAACCAACAGCATTTGCAAATGAATGCTATTTCAAAGGGAATGGAATATAAAACTAGGGAGGTTTTGCTTAAACCATACAAGGCACTAGCCAAGCCATAGCTAGAATATTGTGGTCAATTTTGAGCCCCTTTTTTGAGAAAACATAGATTGGCATTAGAGAAAGTTCAGAGAAGATTCTCTAGCTTGATATCAGGTATGGAGGGACAGTCTAATTAGGAAAATTTGAGTAGGTTGGGCCTGTGTTCTTTGGAATTCAGAAGTATGAGAAGCGACCTTATTGAAAAATGCACGATTCTTGGAGGACTTGACTAGGTGGATGTAAAAAGGCTGTTTCCCCTTGTGGGTGAGTGTATTACCAAAGGGTATAATGTCAGAATAAAGTGTCACATACATATGACAGAGATAAGGAGGATTAATTTCTCTGCCAGGAGGTAGTGAATCCATGGAATTCTTTATCACAGAGGGTTGTTTGGTATATTCAAGGCTAACATAGATATATGTTTAATCCAGGGGCTCCAGGGAAAAGGCAGGAAAGTTGAGTTGAGGATTATCAGATCAACCATGATATCAGTGAACGGGTGAAGCATACTTGATGGACTGAATGGCCTACTTCTGCTCTTATGATCTTCTGGTCTTATGTGAAGCCAGCAGGAAGACATTTAGTTAGGCAGTAGATACCATCACTGTTGATCACTGTTGGGGAAGAATCTCGGGTACAGTTCAAGAGCCATAATATCTTCTCTTCACCCTTTATGCAATGGGACAAATCTATTTTTTTTAATTAAGGTATCTTTCTCTTCAGCATGGACCCCAGTTGTGCTATCTGCCGATTGGTGTGCTTCATCTTCAGAATATCAAACAATGCTAATACAGCATGGCTTATGCCAGAGAAGCAGGAACATAAAGTATAGGAATGCGTGATTTTTGGATTGCCCTCTAATATCATTATCTTGGTACAGGATAATCAAAGGTTATCACTGCTTGTAATAATGACTGGAAAATCAGGTCCCTACAGTTTTCTGATGGGTCTTTTTTTTTCTGAAATGACTGCACAGCCCAGAAGAATTTCATGGCAGAAATTAGGAATGAATTACATTCTCCATTTGAAAAAACATGACTCACATTGTGAGTAAAATTCTGCAAACATTGGTTCTCCTCCAAGTAGCTTATGACCACTCACTACTCAAAATTATAAATGCAAAATGGAGGGAAGAGGGGTGGAAAGAGAAGGTTTCAGATATTAATATGCAAACATATTAATGAAAAATCCTCATGGAGATGTGTTTAAAAAATTAGGGTGGTGGCATTAATATTGAGGGTCTTGGTCCCTATTTTTGTTCAGCACTGTTTACACAGTCAATTGCTACTTAGATGAAATATAGCCTCAAACTGAGTCTGGACTTGTTTATGTACTGCGAAGAATGAAAATGTAGCCTACCAATAAAACAAAGACCAAGTCATTTTTGTGTCCATCTATCATTTTCTTTTATCCCAACATACTTACAGATCAGCCAGAAGTTCCACAATTGAATGAACAACATCAGTATTCCTTTTTCTGGTCTCTATTTAATGAAACACTCTAAACATCTGATACAACAAAGACCACTGGGACTGCAAAACTAGGATTGCATATCTTTCCCAAGTTAAACAATACTTCAAGGTTAATAAATGTGGGCATCAATCAGAAAGCAGTCTTCTGACAGAAGGTACTGTGAGACCTCTTTGTAAAATTCTTCAATGCGTATGTGTGCAAGAGATTGCAAGTTTACTTTCGTAGCACCTAAAGTTAAAACCTCACCACTCAGCTTGTGATTCTTGATGTAAGCCCACTGAAACTACCATTATGATAAACCATTGATCATTTTCATTAATGTACTTCAAATGCTCACAATTTTTAGTAACATCGTTAAATATGAGACAAATGCTTATGTTCATTCCAAGACTCTTCTGATACAGTTTAAAAAATGGAGAAACTGTATGAAATATTCTTTTGTTATTCAAGTCAGGAGTTGAAGTAAACTTAAAACCAAAAAACGGGATTTCAATGAGCAAATATTGATATAAAATGCAATCCTGTAGATTATATTATCCCCAGAGTAATAAATAGTTTAAAGTTTTGGAGTCGAGAATTTGTGAAGTCTAATGGTTTCCATGATAAAAATATTTATACCATTGTGGAGTAAAATATTGAACTGTACTTTATTACTCAATCATCTCTAACTGGTACAATTTATTGAACAATTGTAACCAGGATACTTTGCTAATCCACGTAACAATCACTTGCACATGCTCAATACATAGTTCAAAAATATTAATAGTCTGCTATTTTATGTTTATGCATTCTGCTTTCTACCTCTGCAGCTTATTAAAATTGAAAATGTTTACCAAATAGATATTGGGATATTTCAGTTACTGGCAGGCAGATGTAACATTTTATGGCAATACATTTCCCTGTGGTAATCTGCAGATTGATGAGTGGTCAGGGAAGTAAAAGTATTACCTTTGTAATAAATTAGTAAAACTTTTAGATAGATATCTCCGTATATTTTCAAACATTTAATCACTGCTATTGAAATTTTCAAGGTGGCAAACAAGATTTTCTGGAATAAGCATTAGACATTCTCCCGTCAAGTTTGCATTTTGTTAATTAAATCAGCTCAGAAAATCTCCACAAAAACATTTACAATATGAATATGTTTAAGGACCAGATATTTCCCTATACATTAATTCACACCCAAAGAGGAGCAAAATATTCAGTACCAATTCAATGTGTGCCGAAATAAGCAGCAGATTTGTCACAACTCTCTTATGCTTACAGAATTGATAGTTGATTAATTCCACTCCTGTGAAATGAAAGCAGTATTGAACAGCTTCACAGCATCTACTCAGTTTGCTTCAAAGTGGCACTCATTTTGTGTGCTGTTTATAAATGGCTGTTGCTCTATTCCACTTACATGTTTGAACTTGAAAAATCCCTCAGATGTTGTACAACTATTTCATGATTCACAATTATCAGATCAAAATTGACTATAATAGGTGACCATTTGATAAACTGACAGTGGGGTCTCTATTATTGGTCATAATGGAAGGGACAGCAACACAATTCAGTTGATTATATTTGCATTCCCAGATTTTAGTGTTGCACAGATAATTAAGCGAAGCCTTTGGCATCAACATAAAAGCAACTACATGAAAAACAGCAAAAGAAGTAACGGGTAGCTCTGTCAACCAAAAAAGCAGACAAGATGCAAGTAATGAAATAAACTGCAATGTGGCAATATATTGAAAGGCTATGTCCAGTAAAACTGTCCTGATGAAGGCAAATCATGAGGAATCAAAATTCCATATTAATCTGAAGCTTAACAGGAAAATTGGGCAGATTCTTCCCATATTTTGGCTAAATGTCAATTTGGGAGTTTCATGAAGCATTTCCCTCTATGAGCCTTTCTTATGAATCTTCTGCTGCTCAACTCAGCGTGTGCTCAGAAAAAGCTTGCTGGTGTCAGGACCGTCCATCATTCATGGTACGAACATTATATTTAAACACCGGCTGCACACCATTCCAAACTCCGCAATGCAGGAACAATCATTCCAAGTGTGTTGCTTGACTGCAAGTCAAAAGGAAAGGTTTCAGAAAGGGATGTCGGTACCCAATTCTCAGACTCAGACCTGGAAGTCCAAGAGGATGGTGTAGAGGAGAGGAGGTTCATCCATTTTCCTCAGGACCACAAACAGTTTCCACAGTGAAAAGCAATATGTAACAATTCAGCAAGCAGGTCAATGACCTGATGAGCGCTCCACAAGCGTAAGTGCCACCATCTTCTCTCTCTGCTACCCCACTCTCACTCGTACTCTGCCACTCCCACAAAGGCTCATGGTCTATCATTCTCCCTATCGTATACAGAATCTTCCCTCAATGTCTCTCTCCTACTCCATCCTCCCAAAATACTAAGCCTTGATGCCCTCTGCACTTCCTGCTCATTCATTTGAGACACCACACCACCTTTATGGCTTCTGCACCACCACTGTTATTGTTGTCATCACCATAACCTTACCAGATTCTAGGGCTCGCTCTCATTAGAGAGAGATGAATCGTGGTGATTTAACCTGAGGGCCACCATACCTCATGCCAGAGGAGTGGTTGAGAAAGAGAGTCCTTCGTGGTAGCCTCAGCTGGTGAAGGGAATAGAACTCAAGCTGTTGACATCACACTGCTTTGCAAACCAGCCAACTGAGCTAATCCCACCACCACACCACCACTACCAGCACTTCAACACACTCCCATTATACTCAATCCCTGCATTTATCCCATTACAAGTGTAAACGTCCGACTGCCGACAAAGATGCCTCCACAGCACCCCAACTGACTTATCTGTAATCCTCTGACTGAATGCACTTGACCTTAGGATGAAATACGACCAGACCCCTCGTCTGAGATGGGACAATGTCCTTGACTGTGTATGGTGAGACCCCCTGCCTGACTTCAATCACTTACCTTGACTAAGGATCACTGCTCTTAGACTTACAAACATGGCATTGTGGTCAAAGTACACGCAACATGTTTGCCGTGTAAGCTGCTGGTGCATGCTATTCACGTGACATTGACATATCACAATGCTGCACAGCAACATGTCCACCTCTTTGACAGTTCAGTGATGACAACCATGGCAAGCTGCCTGGCTTTCAGCCGTGCTAAAAGCGTCCATCTACACATAAACTGAATACCAAGAAAGCAAACTAAGAGTCCTGAGATACATCCTGATCCTATGTATGAGAAGATTGGTGCTTCTCCTAGTGTACAAAGTGACCTGGCAGCAATTTTGCAATGTAAGGTGTTGGGGAGCTTCAAAATGCAGTATGGAGGTACTGAACTGTATTATAAGTTAGCCCAAGATGTGTCAAGATGAAGTGGAATTGCTGCTGAATGTCCAATGCTATCCTCTTTGGAAGGAGGGAGTAGGCTGTCACTGTCCATGGTGTGTGCCCTAAGGCATTGAGAAACTCTCACCAAGGTGGATGCTCAGAGAAAGAGGTAGAAAACTGCAGTCCCCAGGTTGCAGTTCTCATTTTGAAGTTGGACACTGGTGCCATTTAGTTTCTCAGCAGTACCTGTGCGAATGGCAACCTGTGTAGAAATAAACCAAGATCAGCTAATAACGAGTTGTTAATGCATGAAAATAGGAACCTTGACACTTACTTGTGAGATTCTCATCTAGCCATTGAAATCTTAAGAGGAAATCAGACTTAGCTTTCACGAAGTGAAGAAACTCATTTTTCATTCTCACTGAATACATCCAACTCTCTCGTTATTGGCTATGCCATTCAGATACTGGGAAAATTTGTCTACTTTATTTAATTTCAATGAGATAAATATACTTCTGTTTTTGATATTTTAGTTAGTTACATGAAGAGGAATCATAATAGCAAACAGGTAATTTATTTTAATCTGAGTGGGAAAAAATAATACATTGTTTCTGAGACTGTACAGTGTTTCCATTTAAAATAAATCATTAATGATCTCTCCAACTAACCCTGATTATTCTGAGATACCGTTCATCATCAGTATAATCTTGTAAACTGTGGTTTGGAATGTTGCTCTCAGCAGTTATCATTTATAAAATGTATACATTAATAATTTAAAGAGAAGTGTTGGTTTTAAATAATATGAAGCAAAATGAGGCAACATGCTACATGAGGAACATCAGACATAGGTTAGGTGGTTAGGACTCGAATTTAAACTTACCTAAATAATCACTTTGTAGTATACTAAATTGGGTTTTATATTAATACAATAAAAATAGATTGAATTTTGTTCATTAAGTTCCAAGTCAAATGCAGAGAATGAGGTATATGAAACTTTTCAAATTATCAACTTTAACAATCTCCTGATTCAATGACATCATTTTCACAGCTTGCCAAGCTTTGCCTCAATTGTGTGAAGCAACCAAATTAGATGAACCAATTCATGTTGTAAATACGTTTACAGGTTGCAGACCAATCATATTTATCATCTCAGTTGTATCTTGTAGTTATCCCTCTTTTACAAATTGAGCCCCTTGAAATCAATACAAGCCAACATGTAAGCACCAGTAAAATCCAAAAGAACTGCAGATGCTGTAAATCAGGAACAAAAACCAAGTTGCTGGAAAAGCTCAGCAGGTCTGGCAACAGCTGTGAAGGAGAAAACAGAGTTAACATTTCGGGTCCGGTGACCCTTCCTCACAACTGATAGTGGCTGAGAAAATGTCAGTTTATACGCAGAAAATAGGGAGGTGGGTGGGGTAGGGAGTAAACGACAGGTTAGAGCCCGAAGAGAGAGAAAGACAGTTGGACAGACAAAGGAGTTGCTAATGATCAGGCTGGGAGGGTGAATATTTGTTAATGTGTATATAAGCACCAGTGTTGAAATCACTTTCAATGTTCTCACCATTTACTTCAGAAACCTTAAGATTCTAAATGTAATTATCTCCCACTGCAGTTTCTCAGACTGGATATTAGAGGTCCTTGGAGACTTACCAGAGAATCTGTGAAATAACCATACCGATTGGGAATGAATGGCAGCTGGATTTGGCACAGTGTGACCTAGGATCCAGTAGTAGAGTGCTGATGGCACATGTACAGTGCGAGCTAGTTGTTTCACCTGAGAAGAAAGTGTATAAAGAGGAATACACAGCAGGGAGAAGCACCAGGTAAAACAACGGATATCAAGGTTGATGGTGAATACCAAATAAGGTCAGCCTTGTTAGAGGTGCCAAAATATAAGTTCCCCCAAGTACTGTAAATAACATACAACTTTGTAATTTAAATGCAGGTTTCCTTGATAACTGATCCATTGGAAAAGAAATTTTCAGACAAATGCTTTTGCTCCCATATAATGGGATAAACAATCAGCTCTTCTGTTTTCAACACTGGCTCTTCTACGAGTTTTAAATCCAGATTTATAACATTCAGAATACAGATTTGAGTTGGCACCTCCTACAATGATGAATTTTTTTCAGTCCCTCTATGAATATCAGTTCATGCAAAGTAAAATGTCAGAATGTTAGCAGAGCTAATAATTAAAAGGGTTGAACAAATCCACACTGAGAGAATTCCTTTCCCCAAATCTCTATTCAGTGCAAAACAGTGATGCATTGTGGGGTGTGACATCCAAAGGCACTTCATCCAAATAATCATTCTGCATAAGTGAGGATAAATAGCAGCTTCCAACATGCTATTTGACTTACGTGGGAGGGACAACAAATCAGACTAATTTCTGTTCTTTCTGACATTCTCACACATACATTTTACAATAGAAGTTACTCAGTAACAACCAAAAGCATGATGTTTCTCTGATCTTTCTCCCACTAACCAGGGAGACTGAGAAATTACAGCGGCCTCCATCATTACCTCAGTCACAACTATTTAATTTAGCAAAGACCATTGATCAAATCATGTCTGATCTATACTTAGATAACAAGGTGTAGAGCTGGATGAACACAGCAGGCCAAGCAGCATCAGAGAGCAGGAAGGCTGACGTTTCGGGCCTAGACCCTTCTTCAGAAATGGGGGAGGGGAAGGGGGTTCTGAAATAAATAGGGAGAGAGGGGGAGGCGGATAGAAGATGGATAGAGGAGAAGGTAGGTGGAGAGGAGACAGGCAGGTCAAAGAGGTGGCAATGGAGCCAGTAGATGTGAGTGTAGGTGGGGAGGTAGGGAGGAGATAGGTCAGTCCAGGGAGGACAGACAGGTCAAGGGGGCGGGATGAGGTTAGTAGGTAGGAGATGGGGGTGGGGCTTGGAGGAGGGGATAGGTGAGAGGAAGAACAGGTTATGGATGCGGGGACAAGCTGGGCTGGTTTTGGGATGCGATAGGGGGAGGGGAGATGTGGAAGCTTGTGAAGTCCATATTAATACCAATGGGCTGCAGGGTTCCCAAGCGGAATATGAGTTGCTGTTCCTGCAACCTTCGGGTAGCATCATTGTTGCACTGCAGGAGGCCCAGGATGGACATGTCATCTGAGGAATGGGAGGGAGAGTTGAAATGGTTCGCGACTGGGAGGTGCAGTTGTTTAGTGCGAACCGAGCATAGGTGTTCTGCAAAGCAGTGCCCAAGACTTCGCTTGATTTCCCCAATGTAGAGGAGGCCACAACGGGAACAGCGGATGCAGTATACCACATTAGCAGATGTGCAGGTGAACATCTGCGGGATGTTTCCGCAGTTGCGGGAAGTGCTGGAGACACAGTCGAGGATCCACAGTGGATCCATTTCACCAACACCTTCCACCCCAACCTTAAGTTCACCTGGACCATCTCCAACACCTCTCTCTCCTTCCTGGACCTCTCTGTCTCCATCTTTGGCAACCACCTAGAAACCAATATCCATTTCAAGCCCACCGACTCTCACAACGATGCTACCCGAAGGTTGCAGGAACAGCAACTCATATTCCGCTTGGGAACCCTGCAGCCCAATGGTATCAATGTGGATTTCACAAGCTTCAAAACCTCCCCTCCCCCGTACCACATCCCAAAACTAGCCCAGCTCGTCCCCACCTCCCTAACCTGTCCTTCCTCCCACCTATCCTGTCCTCCCACCCCAAGCCCACCCCCATC
Source organism: Ginglymostoma cirratum (assembly GCA_024137785.1). NCBI lineage: Eukaryota > Metazoa > Chordata > Chondrichthyes > Orectolobiformes > Ginglymostomatidae > Ginglymostoma > Ginglymostoma cirratum. Next base: position 19,409,546 of record JAHRHZ010000069.1, on the reverse strand, counting down.
TCCTACCTACTAACCTCATCCCACTCCCTTGACCTGTTCGCCCTCCTTGGACTGACCTATCTCCTCCCTACCTCCCCACCTACACTCACCTCTACTGGCTCCACTGCCGCCTGTTTAACCTGTCTGTCTCCTCTCCACCTATCTTCTCCTCTATCCGCCTCCCCCTCTCTCCCTATGTATTTCAGAACCCCCTTCCCCTCCCCCACTTCTGAAGAAGGGTCTAGGCCCGAAACGTCAGCATTCCTGCTCCTCTGATGCTGCTTGGCCTGCTGTGTTCATCCAGCTCTACACCTTGTTTTCTCAGATTCTCCAGCATCTGCAGTTCCTGCTATCTCTGGTCTATACTTCTCCATTTCACATTAGACATGAAAACATATCAGCAAAGAACTGAGCAGAATGACAACACTGGACTACATACATGCCAAGCAGATGTAATAAATGGAACTAAGCAATCCCACAACCAACAATTCAGATCTACGCTCTGCAGTCTGCCCATATCCAGTCACGAATGATAGTGAGCACTGAAACAACTCACTGGAGGAGAAACTTTCACAAACATCCCCATCCTCAACAATCAGAGAGCCCAGCACATCAGTGCAATTAACATGTTTGAGGTATTTTAATCCTTCTTGAGCCAAAAGTGCAAAGTGGACAATCCATCTTGGCCTCTTCTTGAGATCCCCAGCATCACAGATGCCAACCCTCAGTCAACTTGATTCAATCCATGTGGTATCAAAAAATGCCTGATGCACTGGATGTTGCAAAGGCTATTGGCCCTGATGCCATTCCAGCAATAGTTGAAGACATGAATCTGCCATGACCTGAGCCAAGCAGTTATGACATTGGCATCTAACAAGAAAGTCACCTAGGTATGCCCTGTCCACAAAAAGAAAATAAACCCAACTCAGCCAATTACCGCTTCATCAGTCAACTCTCAATCATCAGCAAAGTGATGGAAGAGGTCACCAACAGTACTATCAAGTGAACTTGCTCAACAATAACCTCATTAATGACATGCAATTTGGCTTCCACTGGGCACACTCAGTGCCTGGCCTCATTACAGCTTCGGTCCAAACAAGGACAAATGATCTGAACTCACAATGTGAAGTGAGAGTGGCTTCCCATGATAGCACATGATTATGATTACCATCAAGGAGCCCTCACAAAACTGAAGTCAATGCATATGAAGAGTGAAATCTCCACTGGTTGGACTCATATTTCACACAAATGAAGATTGCTATGGCTGTCAGAGGTCTGTCAGCTCAGCAACAAGGTATTACCATAGAAAATCCTCAGGGTAGTGTCCTAGCCCCAGTCATCTTCAGCTGTTTAATGAACAAGTCCCTCTCCATCAATAAGATGAGAGGTGAGTATGTTTGTTATTGATTGTGCAATGTTCAACATCACTCACAACTCCTCAGAAGCTGAAGCAGTCCATGCCCACATGCAGCAAAACATTCAGACTTGAGCTGTTAAACAGCAAAGAATATTTCCACCTTACATGCACCAGACATTGACCATTTCCAAAACTAAACAAGCCAACCACCACCCCTTAACATGCAATGGCATTACCATCACTTCAACTCCCGCTGTCAACATTGTGAATGGTACCTTTGACCAGAAATTGTACTGGAGCAGCTATGTAAATACTGTGGCTACAAGAGCAGGACTGAAGCTGGGAACTTTGCATGAGGAATTTATCTCCTGATTTCTCAAAGTCTGTCCTCCATCTGCAAGATACAAATTGAGAGTGTGATGAAGTACTCCCCACTTGCCTGTTTGGCTGCAACTCAAACAACACTCCAGAAGCTTGACACCATTAGGGACAAAGCATGCTGCTTGATTGGCATTGCATCTAACATCTTCAGAATTCACTCCTTCCACCAGAGACAAAATGGTAACAGCTGTACCACCAACTAGATGCGCCACTACAACTCACTAAGGCTCGTGTGATAGCAACTTCAAAACCAAGAACGAGGGTACACCACCTTCCCTTCCCAGCCATACATAATCCTGACGTGGAATTATATCACTGTTTCTTAACTGTTACTTGGTGAAAATGTTGGAATTCCAGCCTTAAGAGCATTGCAGGTGAACCTACACCATGTGAAGTGCCAAGACTGAAGAAGGCAGCTCACAACCTCTCAAGTGCAATTAGGGATAGGCAATAAATGTTGGCCTGACCAATGACACCCCTATCCCATGAAGAAATAAAAGACACATCAAATATTCTAATAAACTGGCTAGTTTACTGGCCTCAGCAATTTCCACCATCCCTGTCACTCTAGTTCAATGTCACTTTTTGCACCTTTCTTCAGTACTATCTTGATCTCTTTAAATGACTACAACAATTCCTCTGCACTTCTATGATTTATTGCTGACAGTGTATAAAGTACAGTTGGATAACAAAATTACATTGGCCCATTTTCACATTAATTACAGTAAAACATCAATCATTCATTGTCATCACTCCTCTGAAATTAACAGCAGCATTTGGAATCCACACATGAACAGCTAACAATAATGTTTCTGTTGATGGTTCTAAGTTTCTTCAATGCTGAAATATTTACAGATGGTAATCAAGTATATTTCATTGAACTGACTAGAATTTGCCCTTTAACACTATCACTACATGCCATAAAAAGTTATATTTTGCTGAATGAGGTGGAACTGGATTTTTAATAGATACGAAATTCATAATTATGACTGAAAACTCTGCCTGGTTCTGGAAACCCAATCTTATGTTTAAGGAATTCCAAATCTCTGCTGTAATCACAAAAAAATCACGTCTTTAAAGTATATTTTCGAATAAGTGTATGATATTTGCGCTTCTACTGTAATTCCACATGAATGTTCCAATCATTTATTTTCGTCTCTGTAAAATATCATTAAAGCTAAAGGATAATCTGTGTACTTTACTCTGCTTTTCTGTTTGTAAGAATACGTAAATATGATTGACTGCTGATCTTATTTGATCACATCATTGTTGCTATAGATATACCCCGGGCTTAGCAGGTGATTCAAACTAATGTGAGAAAAGAGAACTTTGATGCCATAGAGATCACAAGATTTCTGTTGTCAATTTTTGTTGGCGTTAATGGTAAATGCTTCTCTTGCCATACTGTATACTGTATACTGGATACTGGAACTGCAAATAACTAGGTGACTGCCAGTTTCAATAATAATTCAATGTGTTGGCCAAAAACTGACTTTTATAACTTTTCAATAAGCTATTTATGATCATCAGGAAATAAATTTTTGATATTTTAGTGATTTAATTACTGGAATTATTTATGATACTTGCCAAATTGTATAAAAGTATAAAACTGAGTGATAAAATCCTAATTTTATTAGCACATTCAAAAGCAGGTGACTGCTTTAGATACCTTTACTATCTTTAATGAGAACTGCAAAGTCAAAAATGAACATGACAGCATTCTTACCGCTTCAATCATGTATACAATCTCCCAAAAACAGACATCAAACATTAAACATTTGCAGCTACCTCTATCACACAATTCCATCTTTAATTGAAATTAAATTCATTTTAAATAAATAATTCTTCTATGCGTACAAATTGCTGCATTAAGAATTATTTTCTATGTAAACATTCAGATAGAACAAGTGACTGATACATGTTACAAGTTGTGTGAAATAGATCTAAATAGTAATGCATAAACAAATACATACTTGCTGAAGTGTGTGAAATTTTAATTTCTATCAACTACTTTCGCATTTTGTTGAATATATATATTTATACAAAATGAAAAAGGTTAAGCCAAAAAACCATTAAACCATAACTTGAGCAAATGACATGAAAGGTATGTATCCTGCAAAGTAGTTCACAATATTAGAGCAGAAATTATAACAGTATTGTCACCTCCATAGGGGTTTTCAGGACATATTGCAGCCAAGTACACTCATTCCTAAATATCTTCAATTGTGTTTACAGTCATTTGAAGTAACATTGTAAACTTATTTTCATTTTCCTCATCAATTTTTTCTTCCCCCTCAATGATCACATTACTCATTTGCTTACTTCCATGGTTACTCTTCAGCACCTAGCTCAACAATCTGTTAATTATGCTCAACTCCAATAGCCTCAGCAGAGTATTTAGCATAGGGTGCAACACAGCTGAATCCAAATATGTCACTATTTCATGTCTGCATATGCATTCAATTTTGAGTAAGGATGGAACCTTCACTGATATTTCCCTCCTTAGCTCATGCATCATAATCCATTGTCGCCAAGAATCAATTTACTCAGCAAAGAGTGCAAAGTGGGAATCAATCTGGAGACCTCTGCTGTGCATGAGGCGGCTTCACACTTTAAAATAGTTTTACCAAGTTAATGTGATACTGTCATTCAACATAAAAATATTTGTGTCTTGAAGTAACTTTCGATTTGTGGTTCATTTCATAGGTAGGAGAAAGAATTATCTTTTGGTGGCAGTAGCACCAGTTATTTATACATTTTAGGAGAACATAAGTCATTGGCCAAAATGCAGATACAGATGTCCTCTTTATTCATTTAATTAATTCTCGTTGCAAGTAATTGAAATTCCTGGTATTCCTGAATTAAAATATAAAGTTGTGAAGGTAAAGCATTGATAAATATTTTACCTTAATTCTTACCGTAGAAGACAGAGATGCAAACAATATTCAATTGATGTCATGGCAGCGTCTGCTGCTAGTTTCTTTTTTCTATTTCGAATCAAATTCAAGATGAACAGAACGTGATTTGAATATTTGAATTCACTATGCCTTAGGAATTTTCTAAAAGTGCCAATTAAGTATAAGTTGATGCCCCGTTCTAGTTTATTGATATTCTTAGGTATATCCAGGCAATCTCAATATTATATGGACGTTGTGAAAAGTTGGAGGAGAAGTATGTATTTCAATGGATTCCTGATGTCAAGCTCATTGTCATGAGCAGAGAATTTTCTTCCTCTAATCATGTAGGGCTAAAGAGGATTATTAATCAACTCAATATTTCAATAATTGTGCTTGCAATTTATTATTTGAATTCCTCAGTTCTCAAGTATTTCTTTTCAGAGTTATTCTATTTTCACAAGTAGATTGTATATGAAGTCTAAAACAATGTATGAAGTATGTTAGAATCGTGTTAGCTGAAGATATCTAATCTGATTCCAAAATATCAGAGAATATTAACAGCTATTTCTAGCAGACTTTACAGGATGTCAATCACTGCGATTAGGAAAAGAACATTTATACTGAGTCACAGTGACAGCATTGTAAAATGCCTTCTAGCTTTCATTTGACAATAGGAAATTGCAAATAACTGAGTTAGTGTACAAAGCCAGTATTCTATTAAATGCAATGGTTTCAACAGTTGCAAGTGCCCATAGTTCTATGGAGTTTTAAAGTTCCCTGCTATAGGACTAAGGCACTAACATTTCTCAAAGCTATCTGCACTTTCTCCAAATTCTAGTAAATTGGAATACAATAAGATTAACAATTGACTATTTTCATCAGAAATGACAGCACATTATAGATAAATTAAGCAGATAAAATGTTGCAACTTTACAAAAGATTATTCATCATCAGTAGGAGAAAGTCAATTCAATGTTACACACAGGGGCCATTTATCAGAATAATAACCTATATTTACTTCCAGATTCTAACTAACATTTGGGGAAAGCTGTCTTGCATCCTGATGTAGTTACACATCCCGAATAATTTTATTCTACAGCCAGCATTTCAGATACCTCCATTGCCGCTCCTGAGTACAACCTGACCCACCTGCAGGACAGACCCACTGGAGTTGCCGGGAAGCAGTAGACTGTCAGGTAGGAATTTCCCTCAGAGTCCACAACATTGACACTCAACTTCATAGTGTCTTATGATTAAAGGTCAATCATGGGCAAAAAAAAACCCTGCCGATTATTACCTGTCACTGCCAACACCGCACCACCACCCCCCTGCAATAAATGACTGAATCAAAAATTTTCTACGTTGATCACAATTTGGAGGAAGCTGCATGCAATAAAGGCTCAGAATGGTCATCAGAATCTCATGAACTAGAGTGGCTCAGTAGTACCACTACTAACCAAGCTGCCAGAGCCCTGAAGACATGGCTGACAAATCCACCTGCAACAATTTCTGAGAGATCCAGCACAAGAGAAAACTCCATCTAATGTTGTGCCCATCATTCTATCTAATGGACATGCATCTATCCATGATAGTAGGAGGGACCACTGCAGAGTCCTTATGGAGATTAAGTCAAGTCTTCAAACTAAGGATATTCTTTGTCACATTGTGTAGCTCTAGCAATGTGCTAAATAGGGTACATACAGAACAATCTAGCATATCAAAGTAGGCATCAATGAAACAATGCCAAACAGTAACAATGACACTACAATTTGTTACATTGGTCCAGTGGATCCTTCATGCTAGCATGACTGTCAAAACAGGATACCAATACTGATACAATGAGGAGTCTAAAAAAAACCTGTCAGGAACAGTAATAGGTAGAGTCAAATGTGCTGCAAACCTGCTGAAGCTACAACACAGAACCATCTGTGGAAACAACATACTACAAACAGACATAATTGATCTCCAACCAACGGATGTGATAAAATCTCTGCACCTCTGCTACGTCCAATCACAATGGTGGTGGATAATTACACAGCCGAAGGGACTAAAAGGATCTGTGATGAACCTCTTCATCCTCTATGATGTGAGAATACATCATATCAGTGCAAAAGACAAGCATGAAGCTTTTGCAACCATCTTCAGCCAGGAGCAGTCTTAAGTGGATGATCCACCTTGGCCTCCATCTCTCCACAAAAATGCCAGTCTTTGGCTAATTGAATTCATGGCACTCAAAGTCAAGAATGACGGAGTGCAAGTTCTAAGAGACCCGACAGCTGTCACACTTTACATCCAAAATCAGACACTCTCTAGCCAAGCTGTTCCACTGCAGCAAAAACATTGGCAACCGCCTGAAAAAAATGGAAAATTGCCCAAATGTGTCCTGTCCATAAAAAGCAGGAAATATCTAATCCAATCAATTATTATTCCATAGATCTATTCACAATAATCAGCAAAGTGTTGGAAGGTGTCATCAACAGTGCTATCCAATAAAAACTACTTATCAATACTCAGTTTTGGTTCCACATGCACTATTTGTCTCTGGGTCTCATTTCAGCCTTTCTCCAAATATGGACACGGGAGCTGATTCTGGAGGTGAAATATGAATGACTTCCCTCAACAGTAATAGAATATTTGGAAGAGTATGACATCAACAAGCCTAGCAATATTCAAATTAGGAAGTTCAAGGTGAAATCTCTCCACTACTAAACTCATACTTCATACAAGGGAAGATAATTGCAGCTACTGAAGGTCAATTATTCTGTGATATGAGTTCTCAGGGTAGTATCCTAATGATTTTCTGATGAAGGGTCTAGGCCCGAAACATCAAGCTTCCCTGCTCCTATGATGCTGCTTGGCCTGCTGTGTTCATCCAGCCCCACACCATGTTCTCAAGGCATCTTTGCGTAACATTTTCCAAACCACTAATCTCTACCACTAGAGGAACAAGGGTAGCAGTCACATGGGAATGCCCACACCAAAAAGTTCCCTTCCAAGTCACGTTGAATCCTAATCTGGGAATATACTGCCATTCCTTCACAGTTGCTGGGTCAAAATTCAGGAATCCTCTTCCTACTCAACACAGTTTGTCTATCTACACCACATGGACTGGAGTGTTCAAGAAGGCAGCTGCGTGCCACCTTCTCAAGGGCATAAAGGATGGCCAATAATCCTGGCCTTGTCAACAACACCACATGCCATGAATGAATTAATGTGGACAGACCTTCTGACTTCAGGTTGAACTGGTTTTCTTCTCATAAAATTGACCTTCAATCACATAACGCAAAATTAAAGGAATATTTGAGAAACTGTTGTACAGATTTTACAAAATATTGTGGAAGAAAAAACTCCTTAGTGAAAATATGTTTTCTTATACAGTAGTACATGTAAATCCCATCTTCTGGAGTGGCATCTTCAAGGCTTCAAATTATTTATTGATGGTTTATTGAAGATTAATGAAGTTTGCTTCAATATAAGGAGAGCAAAACATAGGAAAAATAGTTATTATTTCTGTGTAATCTAGAACATTCAATACAGATGTTACCGAATCTATAACATTCAGTACTGGGAAATACTTTGCAATACACTCTGCTTGTTTTACAACAGATGTACGGTGTTTTAGCTGAAATCCCTGGTGTCAATCCTCAGGCAGTGGTAGAATTGCCAGTGTAGCATCATTGTTTCGGATCTGTCCCAGGCACCATTACTGCACAGCTGCAGCATTTGTACAGACATTTTTGGCATAGGTGGAATTGCTCTGACCGCTACATATGTTGCAATGGGCTTGAAGGGCTAATCTGTAAAACATTGAAAAGGAAAGAGAATGAAAGTGAGAGTAAGCATTTGGACTGATCTTTGAATGGACTAATTGTTAACTTCTTAAGCAAAGACAAATGAGCAGCTCTTCACTATAATAACTAAGCTCCCAATGGGAACATTGCCTAACCATCAGAGAAAGCATGGAAAGGGTATAATTTGAATCAGTGGCAGTGTACCTACTCTTGTCCCCACTCTGAGTTTCTCACAGCAGGTTCTGACACTTGAATTGTACTGAATTTGTGTGGGCTACTTGACAGTTTGATAAAACAAAACTAGTTCATTAATAAATAGAAAGCAAGTTTTCACTTCGCTACAGTCTAGGCAACATGCCATGTTGGAAACTGTCTCAATAATATACATAATTATGCCTGTTTCAGCAGGCTTTGCTCCATACACAATTAAACAAGACAGTTTAAGCTGCATAACTGTTACACAGATGATAAATAAATATCCAGGATTATAGTTGCTTCTTCTCCTTGCAGCCAACAGCAAGGGAACCTAAACCAACAGCCACAGAACACCTGGCTAGCAAAACCTTATGCTGCTTCCCATCAGCAGTAGTTAAAAAAAAAACCACTGATGCTTCACGGACATTATACAGACCTACTTCGGAAGTTTTCAATGAAGTTCCACCAGCAGCAAAGCTTTAGATCGCAAGCCAACAAATCAGTCCCCTGCTGTGCCTCAAACTCACCACCTGGCCAGTCTGGTCTTGATAAAAAATTCCAGAGCATTCAGGAATGAATTAAACATAAAACACTAGCAATCGTAGCAAGCCCTTTAAAAATATTCTGTAGCATTTTAACTATACCTATTATAACACAGGACTACCTACAAAAAAAATGTGTATACTGGTACTTAAAAATTAGCTCTTGAGAAAACAATGTTTAAGACTTGCAGCCTAGACTTCCTTTATTCAAGCCAAATAGCTCCTCAAAGTATTTTGGATCTAGATTCTTAACCATGGCAGCATAATAATGATAATCAACATTAGCGTTCACTTGTACCAAGGAAACCTGTTTCTGTGCTTTTTGATTCAGTCAGATTAGAAACAGAATCACTGCACTGTGCTTTAGTAAAGCAATTCACTGTTCAGATTCACAAGTCAAAGTGGCCGTTTAACCTTTTACCTCAGGACTCTGTCCTTTCTGAGACTGTGAATCTCCATAAGATGTAGTAAGTGAAAATGGATATTGACACCCAGGCAGGTGGCAGATGTATTTGACAAACCTTTTGTGCATACAAGTTGAACTTGGCATCTGCTGAGATATGAACCTGTGACCAGAAATGTGATCAGTTTATAAGTACGACTCTTGCCCATTTGTTGCATAGTCTCTGAAAACGATTCTATTTTTGACAAAATATTAACCATTTCCTATTCTTGATTCCATCCAGATTCCAAATTTGCCACATTTTTATTGTTTGATTTATCATTTTAAGTTTAGCTTGTGAACCCTCACAATCTGTGAAGGTGACAATTCCATCACAGCCTCAGCAATGAACATGATCACCAGTTATTGTTCTTTTCTTCAATGAAAACACTTTAGATGCATTGTCTCACTCAGGGGATGCTATTTATATCGCTGGCTCAAGCAAAGAATAACAGAAATGGAAATTAGATAAGAACTATTTGATGTTAAAGAGTTGATCATTAAAAGATAGCAAATGACTTGCTCACTAAATGAAAATTATCCTTCTTCATGTTATTGCAATTGATTCATTGCCTTTTACTCAAAATAAAATAATCCTTTAGCCCAGCAAATCTGTCAATGGGAAATCAGTTTTCATTCCTCGATAAATTATTCAGTTGTTGCATTGAGTTGCCATGTTTCATCTATAACGCTTGACTGTTATTGTCTCAAATGGCAGATTCTTTCACGTAATAGGCCTCTATTCTGGATGTAGAAAAGATATACTAAATTCAAGGTCAGCTAATCAGAGCCACCTTGATGATATTGACAACTTCAGCTTTTCCTTCACTCTCATGATTTCTGAAATTGCACGATTATTCATGTCCATGTAATCTGAAATTCCCCAAAGATTTTCTTGCAAACCTCCTAAACATCATCCTAAATAAGCCATAAAGCTGCCCTAAAAGTAATATTATTTGCATCCTACCCCATAGCAAGTGCAATGGAATATGATTTGGGAAATGGGATTGTGAAAAAATTAGAATTTGCAAAAAATAGAACTTAGCGCTGTTGTGGAATTTGAGACTGGCATTGTTACTCATGTCCTGTGCATTGACATCATCATTTTTAATTTTAAATCCCTCTGCAGCATTGCCCAATCTAGTTCTGTCATTAACTCCAGACCTCTCACTCTACAATCTTCTAGTTATGATTGCTGTGGATACCCGTTGACCTTCTGTATCCCTTCTCTCTGGATTTCTTTTATTAAGTGTCACCCCTTCTTTCATTTTCATCAACATTCAAAACTTGCTTCTCAAAACGTTTCTTCAACTATGCATTCGACGATCTCCTCAACTTCTTTATCTATCTCTTCCTCTTGGCTTCTTCCCCAACACGTGTCTTAAGCTTATGTAAATTTCAGGTGCAAAATAAGTGCAAGTTATTGTTGTCATAATAGAATCGAAACTGGAGTGCCAAAAATCTTCAAAGACACTAGTATAGCATTTGAAATGAATGGCAGAAAATAATAAAAACAAAACAATAATTTCATAGTTAAAATTTGCTTTCTTCATATCTGAAACATGGTCAGTTATGCAAAGAGTTCAGGAACTTGTATGTGTAAAAGAAGTCATTTGCAGATTGCCATTTTACAGGCTAGTTCTTAAAAATTTCTTATTAGTATTTGTATTTGCAAACTAATCCAGCTAGTGTTTTATCTGCTTTATCTTTCCATATGCCAGAAGCATTCAGTGGTTCAACAGTGGTTAGTAGCAAACATGTCATTTGTGCTCCAAATTAATCAGGATCCTCTAGTTTGCCATCTAAATTTTTATAGGTGCAATCGTCAAGACTCTCAGAGCTCTTTTAAATGAGCAAGTGCTATTGTAGGTCAGTCTCCAGGGGACTTGAATCTTATCATTTATGCATCAAGTTCTGACAAGCAAGAGTGCCCTGATTTCATCTCTTGCGACTGATAACAAAACTTTTCATTTAGACAGATAGGATTTTGCCAAGTGAATGGCTTCACATATAAGAAATGTTGCCATTTTTCTACTTCTTAATAGTGATACATTAAATTTCCAGCACATAACATTTAAGAAAATATACTGTTGCAAGTTAATAGACTCTGCTAACTGTTTCAACATTGGAAATTCGTGTTTAGCTGATACATTTTTTTTTTGTTTAAAGATGCTGTTAATATCCAAGGTTTAAAAAAAATTAGTTACAGAGCTCAATACAGTCTTTTTCAAACTAAGCAGATCTGGAAACTTGATGTTCAGAGATCATTTCTGCAGATTTTTACAACTCAAAGCGACTTTTTTGATCTGAAATTATTCTGTTGTTCCAAGAACTGTTGCATCCCTGGCAAAAAAAATCTCCCCAATTTACTTTTCACAATTGTTTTCTTACAAATGTAGAGCAACAAGTTTTTAATTGAAAAATGTCAAATGTAAGCAAACTCTTAAAATCCATGTTTGAAAATAAAATAAGTGATTAGGGAGGCATGAGCTAATTAAAACTAGCTTGGATTCGCTAAAGGCAAATGTTTAATAAATTGTTTAGATTTCTTTTGAATCGGTAACCAATTAGCTCAAGTCAAAGCAGCAAATGTTGTGCATAAATCTCAGCCATGGTGATGCATGTAGAATGACTCAATACATGTCAAAAGTGCACTACTGTCATATTGGTTTGGTCTTTGAATGGGCATCATGCACGAACCAAGGAAAACTCTGAAACACCTTTTCAAATTAAGGTCCTGCACTTTTTAGAATACCACATTTACATTATTGGAAAAACCACATTGCCAAACCCAATATGTACCAAGTTCACCTGGGAAGTACTCCACTGTTGATGATAACATATCAGCAGTAACCTTGGATGATCTAACAATGTTAACTACAGCTTTAAAGGTATAAGGAGCAGCAAGGACTCCTGCAAAGACCGAGAGCAAGTGATGAAGAGGAGACTATAACCACAGTAAGGATTCAAGGAACACTTACAAAGGTAAGCGCTGCTTTTAATTCACAAAGGAGGCTTTTTCCAAGTTATATCACCCGCTGAAGCCCCAATTCAAGCTTCGCACAGGGTCACATGCTCTTTTCAGGTAACACCAGGTGTCATGAGTATTATCTCACAGTTTACACTATTTTGACAAATTAGGGATGTTAGTGAGGATCCCAACACCAGCAGAAATACTTACAGTTCGTTCGCCATGAACAGTGTGAAGCAGGACATGAGAACACAAGGAGTTTCCCACATGGCAGGCTTTCCCATTGTGCAGCATGACAAAGAGAGATTTGACATAGACTACACTCAAATTGCATTGTGCTTGATATCACCAGGCTGACATCTTTATCAAAATAAATCTTTATCAACATTCACACAAACAGATGCCACTTTCTCAACATGCAGCTGGTTTGGAACCACTGCCAGTAACCTGTTACAAATTATGAAATATGAGTTGTGAAGTTTTCATTCTTCACAAGTCCTCAGTGTCATCTCTATTTCAACCAGGCAGTCAAGTTATTGACTGCCTACAGGAACATGAGGAAGATCTTCACAGAGCAGAGCTCAAGACTGCCAAAGATCGAGATGGTCTGTAATCAGAACCACGTTGCCTCCAAAAATATAACTGAACAAATAATCAGTGTGTACTGGAGCAATAGTTTTGCTACCTGGACTATTTTGGAGGAGCTTTACAATACCCTCCTAAATGGATAACCAGGCTTCAGATTTTCTGTTGCATTAGTATGTCATTGTGAGAGATCAGGCCCTATTATCATCTGGACATCAAGACATGCAGCTACAAGCAAAAATGGAAGAGCATGAAGAGGAGAAGGAGCAGAAGAGACATCAACCACCAGCACACCAGAATTCTAAGAGATCAATGCATCAGTCTTCTCATCTGAAAATAGCGAAAGTGCCACAGTCATGTCACTGTCCTTACTACAGGTATCCAATGACACTCATTCAATCCAACCTTGCAAGCCTTATTTCACTACAGATATAAATATTAATACTAGCTTGAGAACAAATATGAAATTTACCTAAAAAATCAATTCTAACTCTATTTAATAGTAGCCAGAAGTATCACCTTCATGAATCCTGGTACCCATGTTTGTAAAGCTTTGGGAAGGTTGTTCAATGTTGTGATCCCCATAGAGACAGAAAACTTTCAAAAGATATTTTTAAATTCCAGTAATGTCACGAAGATCATGTAATTTCATTTTTAAAATTTTTTTTCCCATAACAAACAAATTGAAATCAACATTGACTAAATATTACTTATGTTGGTAATTCTTAATTCCAGAGAAATAAAAAGAATTTTGCCGTAAAATTTTTGAAACAACTGAAAATCCTCCTTTGCAATTATGCCTTATGCAGGCAGTTAAGTGGACACTTAATTCCTGAGGAACCATTCCAAAGCTACGTTTCTCTCCCAATGGCCTGCTTTCCTTTCAATTCCCAGTTATGTAATGTGTAACCCCCAAACAGAATTTCACAGTTAGGTTTGCCTGAGAGATTTTTTCCTGACTCAAAGCCTTGTTCAATCACCACAGACATGATCTCTTCAATATGAGAATGACCCCCTTCCACTACCGACCACCCAAAGCTTTCCGTCTGATGAATAAGGACAGGAACATTTTCTCCGCTTCTAGTGCAGGACTGGCTGTCCGTATCTTTATTTCTCCCTATCTACGGAGGAACATAGAAGTAGGAGTAAGCCATTTAGCTCCTCCAGTCTGTTCCATCATTCAATGAGATCATCGCTGATCTGTGGCCTAACCTCAGAAATGTGTCTTTGGCCCATATCCTTTAATATTTTTGTTTAGCAAAAAAACTCAATCTCAGATTTAAAATTAGCAACTGATCCAGCCTCCACTACTATTTGTGGAAGAGAGTACCAAACATCTACCACACTCTGTGAATAAAAGTCAGAGATAATAGGTACTGCAGATGCTGGAGAATCCGAGACAACAAGGTGCGGAGCTGGATGAATACAGCAGGCCAAGCAGCATCTTGGCCTGCTGTGAGTAAAAGTGTTTCCTAAGATCTCTTCTTAAAGGTCTGGCCCTAATTATCAGACTAGAATGCAGACCAGTGGAAATAGTTTATCTTTACCTACCCTCACTTTTCATCTTAATGTCTTGAAGACTTCAATCAGTCCACCCCTTAACCTTCTAAAGTTTACAGGAAACATGGGAATGCGAATCACATGGAAACTGTGTCCTTGTAAAAATGTTAATTGTCTATCTTTTGGATACATAAACATCATTCTGTCTTGACACTACATTTACCATATAAAGTACAACCTTTTATAAAACAAAAAGTTCCCATGACTTAGACACTAACAGTCTGTCCATTACTAGCATATATGCTCTGATCATTTTGTTACAGGCATGAAAATCCTGCACCTTCCTCCCAATAACCAAATGGAGCATTAGTGTCCATCTTGACCATCAGCTGCTTCGGGCTACTTATCAAGCAGAATTTGGAGCAGATCCTCACGGTTCCATTTTACTTTAAAGTAAACAGATAATCTCAAAACATAATAAACTTACAAAATTTGCTTTGTAATATAAAACAACTTTAAAAATGATGGGCTAAAAGCAGATTCAGCCAAATGGTCTTTCAATTGTGTGTCCCTGGCAGACCCATGCTTATGTGTATGAATCCACCATCTCAGCAAATGCTCTACCTAATGCTTTTGTCACTTAATTACATACTTACATAACAGAAAAAAAAAATGCTTTGAGCAGGAAATGAAAGTATATAGGAAAATTCTGTCTTGAGATGTTTTCAGAGGTATTTGGAGAACTATTGCAATAATTTTGGAGGGATCCAAGCATTCTGTAATGTTTCTTGGTCTGTATGTGAAATCAGTCTACTCTGAATGTATCAGCTTAGCTTTTCAAACAAAGCTCCAACTGAAATATTTTTTGTCATTTTCTCCTTACCTACTTTATTGTGAAGGCTTGCAGAAAGTAACAAAATGGACCATTTGCATATAAATAATAATATATATAAAACACTTCCTGTAGTAAAAGCAACAATGCTGTTAAAAGCATCAAGATTGCTTCTGGAAGAGGGTGTGATTGTATAGTGAACAGTAGACACCTCTATCAAGGGAAGAAATTGGTTCTGCATATTTGAGGGTAACCACTTCGTAAGTGTAGGGTAGGCTGAGGAGATTAGCCTCTATGAGTTATGACAGCCAATACTAGGATTAAACCTGCACTATTGGCTTTATTCAATACCACACTCTAGATATTTAATTAAGTAAACTAACTGATTCCACCGCACCCCCACTCCACCCCCAACCGCCCGGAGGCCATGATTAGTGTCACTAATCACAGTGCTAGATGTTGGCAAGTACAAACAGCATTTGTCAACGCCATTTAAATGGATGAGTCCTCCATTTTGTGCCTGGCTCTGGGCAGTCTGACTGCTTCATCCATATGGACTGATCAGCAATATATTTACAACATTGCCTCAACCAGATGGGCCTTCCCTTAGCATTAACAAACAGACTGGCAGGAATATATGAACTGTGCATAAGTAAATGTTCGAAAGACAAGAAACAAAATCAGCTTATTATCTCTCTGAGGTTGAGCAGTAGTATTGCGTTATGCAAAATATGTATATACTGTAGTAGGATGTTGTTTGCAGCAAATTCTGAGAAAAAATAAACATCATAGCTGAGAATCTGGATACAACTGAGTATGACGTACCATAATTTGATATCAATTTATACTGAAATATAATTACACACAACACACAACAAGCAAATAGGGCAGATTTAATAATATGACAACTAAAAAATGTTACAGAACCATATCCAGTAGAATTAGTTGTCGATTGTAAAAGGGGTTTTATAGATATATGCAATCCCAACAGATTGGAAAAGGATTTCTTGTAACAGAGACAAAAGTATTACTTAATATTGAAAATGGCAGAAAGTTACAGCCAAGTGCAATCTTTACATGAAGTGTTCAAATTGCAACTAATCACCATTGCCCAGTGGCACTGTTGTCCCAAATCCTCCATGAGCCTTTCCTTCTTTTAGATCCTTTCCTCCCCTAGCCTTTCCCATTATCAATCTGTCTCCCTTAAGCTCTTCATTTATGTTCGCTTCTTCTCCTTCACTTGTTTCTGTTATCGATTTTTTTCATGTATAGTCTATCTATGTCCCTCATAATTTTGTACATTTCAATTAAATCGCCCATCAGCTTCCTGCACTGTATGGAGAAAACCCCCAGTCTCTGTTCTCTCTTCACAGCTGAATAACTCCATTTCAAGCAACATTCTGATGAATCTCCATTGTACCCACTCACACGGAATCTTATCCTTGCTATTATGTGGCAACACTGCACTGCAGCTGTCCTAATTGACATATAATACAGTTGGGTCCTGACCCGAAACGTTGGCTTTCCTGCTCCTGTGGTGCTGCCTGGCCTGCTGTGTTCCTCTAGCTCCACACTGTGTTATCTCTGACTCCAGCATCAGCAGTTCGTTCTATCTCTCAAACAAAACCTCCCTGGTTTTGTCATCAGTGTCTTGTCTAATAAAGGCAAGTATTCCATATGCTTTCTTAAGCAACTTATCTACCTGTCCTGTACCTTCAAGGATGTATGCACACAATGGTCCTTCAGAACCTCTATATTTCCCAAGGTCCTACCATTTATCTTGTGCACCCTTGAATTTCACTTCTCTTTTCCATGGGTGCACTAAAACCAGTACAACTGATGTGTTTAGGGGGCCAAGCACTTTGCATTGAACAAAGGACTTGTGAACAAATAGCAGGAAAGTCATGTTTGGTTTCCTTTTGACAACTTTCCCAGACTGAGTGGACCAGTAGTCTGCATCCCCTACATTGTTAGCAGTAGAAACTGACAAGCCCTTGCAAGACTGGTTATGAATGAGATGTCTCATGTGCTGGATGGATTAGATAGCCTGCACTGTAATAGTGTAAGCAAAAAATGTCTTGGTTATGATGCTTCTTGTTTGCAGGTTTATGGACGTCTCCGAGTGCATTGTACTCACAGGTCTGGAACAAACTAAAGCTGGACCAATTCAAAGACTTTAATTAGGCAGTTTTTCCTTAAGTCAAAGACTTCTGGCGTCTCTCTGCTTCATAAAATATCCACCTCATTACTTCAAAAAGTAACATAAAATAACTTGCTGCAGCTAAAGTGTGCACCACGTAATCCTACTTGATCTTCAAGTTACAAAAACTCACCCGGTATTTGTAGCTATACAGCAGTTTAACTTCATTTTCTAGCTATATGTCCGGTCCTTCACAATGCAAAGAAGTTTCAAGGGAGTTGGTCAGGTTGAGTGAGTGGATAACAACAATGGAATATGACATGAATAATTGTGTGGGTATCCACTTTGGTAAGAGGAACAGAAGTACAAAGTATTTCTTAAAAGTTGGGAGACTGGGGGCTGTTGATGTCCAAAGGGACCTGGGAAACCCTTGTTCATAAGTCACTGAAAGCCAATATACAGATGCAGCTAGCAAAAGGGAGGACAAATGGTATGTTGACCTTTATCACAAGAGGATTTGGGTATAAAAGGAAAGTTGTCTTTCCTCAATTGTATAGGACATTGGTGAGACCACACCTAGAGTACTGTATGGAGTTTTGGGCACCTTACATGATGAAAGATATACTTTCCATAAAGGGATTTCAGCGGAGATTCACTGGACTAGTTCATGGATGGTTTGACTGCCCTATGAGGATAAATTGAAAAGACTGGGCCTGTATTCTCCGGAGTTTAGAAGAATGAATGTGCTCATTGAAACTTATAATTTCTAAAAGGCTAGAAAGTGTAATGCAGAAAAGATGGCCCGAATTTTCAGCTGGCCACACAGTCCTTACTGCAGTGTAGATGTGAGTCATGTATGGAGACCTCACAGAATCCACATCACAGCAGACTTTGAAGAAATTGCTCCAGAAATTGAACTTTCCACTGGGTAATTCCTTGACACCTGGAACTGTCCAAAAGCCACCATTTAAATTAAATATTTCAGAAAGTTCCAATGAAATTAAAACAGTCACTCAAGAAAAGTTATATCAGAGATAAAAGGTACTGCAGATGCTGGAGAATCCGAGATAACAAGCATGGGGCTGGATGAACACAGCAGGTCAAGCAGCATCATAGGAGCAGGAAAACTTGACCATTCGGGCCTAAACCCTTCATCAGAAATGGGGGAGGGGAAGAGGGTTCTGAAATAAATAGGGAGAGAGGGGGAGGCGGATAGAGGATGGATAGAGGAGAGGATAGGTGGAGAGGAGGCAGACAAGTCGAAGAGGCGGGGATGGAGCCAGTAAAGGTGAGTGTAGGTAAGGGGGGTAGGGAGGAGATAGGTCAGTCCAGGGAGGACGGACAGGTCAAGGGGGCGGGATTATGTTAGTAGATAGGAGATGGGGGTGTGGATGGCCCTATCCCACTCAAGAAAAGTTATACTGTTAAATACATAATCTAAGTCCTGAGTAACTATTAAATAAACCCTATACATACCTCACATCCCTCCCAGTAATAATTCCCCCCTCACCTAATCCCATCCACACCGAAGGACACGACCCAACCCCTGCCCCCACAACCCCTCCTGGACATAAGCCTCCCTTCTCCTTCCCTCTGCAGGACCTGGGCTAACCCCTCACCCAGATCCAAACCCAATATATTCTTCCCACTGGACCTGATGACACCCCATGGGACCCAATACGTCACCTCCTCCACCGGACCCGATTTGACCCGATACCTCCACCCCATCTGACTTGACACAGGCCCCTTACCCCTCTGTAGTGTTGGATCTCTTTTCTCCCTGTCTTCCCCACCTCCCATGGAACTTGACCTAACATCAATCCCACACAAGACCTAACTGGACACGACTTTTCCTTTACCCAACCTAACCTGAGCGCCCCCTCAGCACTGGAGCTGAAAACTCCAGACCCAATATCCACCCGCTACACCCCCACCCAACACCTCACCCGCTACCACACCCCACCCCAGGCCAGACCTGTTTTCTCCCAACCAGCCCGACCTGTTCTAGACATTGTGTCATTTACCTTGCCACCTGGCATTCTGGCATCCTGCCCACCTGGCACCCTAAACCCCCTTCCCCTGTGGCGATTTACACAGCTGTCATTCAAATTACCCGGCAATCTACCCCTTATTATTTGGCACCCTGCACCTGGCATTCTACCCCCTTTCCTAGCTAGCACCCTAGCCAGGGAACACCCTACTTACCAAGCACTCTAACTCTACTCATCTGGCATGATACTCCTGGCACCTGCCCCCTATCCACCTGGCACCCTACGGTCCCAGCACCTCAGCATCATGCTTACCTTATGTATTTACAGCTTGACAGGAGCTGTCAAAAAGACTATCAGGAGCCTTAAAACATCAGGAGATAGTGGCTGATTCCTGTGAAAAAGGGTCATGGTTTGCCTTCCTCTAACAGTTCTATGCTGCCAAAGAACTGACAGAATGAAAGTATGACTCCACATTTCTGAGGAAGGCCTGAGTAGAATCTCCTCTCTGGAATGCAAAGCTCCCTTTTCCCATTAAAAACAAACCAACCACAGTGGTAATCTGAGTGAGATTAATATTCCTTCAGAAATCTGGACTAATGTCTCTTCTGGCTGGGTGATCAGAGACCACAGCCTCAGAATAAGGGACAAAATGTTTAGGACATGGGGTAGGTCAGGGTATGGACAAAAAATCTTGGTGCTCAAATCCTAAAATTAATACAGTAAACCAGTACAAGATTTGTGAAATAACATTTGGGTAAGAGGTAAAATACAACCAGGGATAATTTAAATTCAGTAAATCAGGACCAACCTCTGATCATGTGATCTGATTGGTCAGCTCTAACCATGCTGCCTCACAGCACCCCAGAGTTCAGTTCCTGCCTCGGGCAACTGCCTGTGCAGACTTTTCATGTTCTCCCCATGTCTGCATGGGTTTCTGCCAAGTGGTTCCAGTTTCTTCAACCATTCCAAAGATGTGCAGGTTAAGTGGATTGACCATGCTACATTGCCCCAGGGATGAACAGGCTAGGTGAATTAGTCATGTTAAATCCAGGGTTACCGGATCAGGGTGGGGGACTGGGTGTTGGTGGGGTGCTTATCGAAGGGTTGGTGCAGATTTGACAGTCAAATGGCCTCTCTCTCTCTGATTGAAGTCTTCTTCTGTGCAATTAAGGATGGGACTTTGAAACTTATGGATAGTTGGTTGTAAACAAATAAATTTTAAATACTTACCAGGAGAGTTTTATTGACAGCTTCAAACTACTTTACTGTTTCCTGATCACTGCAACACTTCCCCATATTGCAACAAGAATAGATACTGGAGTAGTAAACTACAACCATTTCTTCAACAATATCCCGCATAATACCACAACAGGCAAAGGCCAAGAGAAATGTGAAGATGAGATGTTATCAAACTACCCAGCAGCCACAAGCGGTTCAAACTACCACCAGTAGCACTGTATGTATTTTCTATCAACTTAAATCATTTAAATCACAGAAATCAAAAGAGTATCCAGAGATGAAAGACAATCCAAAATGACTAAAGCTCAAGTCCATTTCAAACAGCTGAGCAGAAAAGATTTCTGAAGATTGTGAACTCACAACTGATATTCTGTTCATTCAAATTTATGTAACACAGCTTTGTAAATGCAAATTTTCTCTTCATTTTGAAATTAATTCCTAACTAATGGTCCTATGATTTCAATAAATGGTGAGGGTGGAATTGAATGCCCCTGGTGGAGGGACTGTCATTTAATTAAAGGCAAGACCAGGACTGGAGAGCTGACTAGCCCAGATTCAGTCAAAGGTGGGGAAGATCGAGTGCCTTCTCTTCTCCCAGCCAATTTAAGGCCTAAGTGGCCAACTGAGAGCTTCATCCCACTGCTGCTGATATTCCAGAAGAGGCAAGGAGGCCTATGTCACGTGATGAGACAAACAGGCAGACCATGGCAGCCGAGCTGCAGGCTGGGGCAGGGGGTGGGTATGCACTGTATTCCATGGAGATCCTATTGACACTAAAGGCCACCCACACCAAAAGTTTCCCCTGCCCTCACCCACACAGTCACACTCCACCCCCTACTTGCAGCCTTACTCACCTCTTGTCTAAGCCTCCTGCTCTACTCCTGTTCCACGATCTATCACAGCACCAGCAGTGACCACTGTCCCCTTAGGTGCTGCTGGGAATGGAAGAGTTGCCAACCCAAGTATTGGCTGGAAACTCCTGGAGGTAGGATTCTCATCTCCTTAATCCTCGTTACCCCATTGCAGGCAGGTTCGTATCTATTTGGGTTTAACCCACCAAGACTGCCAGAAATGGTTGTGGCAGAGTTCCCATTGATGCTCCCACTGGTGCTCCACCAAATACTGCCCAAGAATTGTGGCTTTCACTTCTTTATGTCTGTTAGCCAAGGTTATAAAACAATACAATAAAGTTTTTCCTATTGGCTTAAAATGGTTCCCCAGTGTATGTATGAGTAGCCATGCATTCCAGCCCAGAAGAGTATCAGAGTCAATCTATTAAATTGTATCGAGTTCATTGACCTCTACCAGAGAGCTTTCAAAACTCAACTATTTAACCACATTTCTGCTCATCCTTTCCAAACCTCCTCTTTGCTCAGCATTCATTTTCTCCTCACAACTCTGAAAAGAGCCTTAGGCTACTTTTCTATCCTTACGGTGTTCTATCAATTCAAGTACATGTTGTGGTGAGAACTGCAATTGGATTCAGTGCTCCAGGTTTGAAAGAGAATATAAGATCAGTTTTCTAATGCTCATTGCTATCCAGTGATTCCTGTTGAAAATGTGCACCTCAGGTGAAGGCTTGACTTGATTTTCACTACCTTGTTCAATCAGATATCTTAATAATACTCACTGCCAATGCTCAAGATTAACAATAATCCACTGCAAGACAATCTAGGAGTGACTAGTGCCTGTGAATTTGTACCCTTGCAGAGAAATAATGTCTTCAAGTGATGACAAGAATGAGTTTAACTTGGGTACTGGACTTTCAATAATTTAGGGCTATATTTGAAGCCTTGAAATTACACTGTAATTATATCAAATCACAAGTCCACTTGGCACAGCAGGTGATGCAAAGGGATGACTTTCATATGTATTTTGTCCTTTGTATTTTATTTTCAAACAACACTTCTACAGAATTACAATGGGTTCGAGTTATATCATTGAACACCAATAAGGCATGTACAAATTAATGCATTATAAAGAAATAACACATTGAGTAGATTCACGCCAATGCAACTGAGTATTATTTTTTCAGAGTTGAAGTACTATCGAAACTGCATATTTTTGATCTCTCTATCTGAATGTGATTTGATTTGATTCGATTTATTTATTGTCACATATCTTATACAGTGAAAAGTGTTGTATAGTGTCGCTCCTTTCCAGCGCCATCGTAAAACACAGAAAAATAAACCAAAACATAAAATGTAGAGACAGAAGGACAAAGAAATAAAGAAAAAGTGTTCAACTTTACAGTCCTTCTTGTTAAGTTCACTCCCATGTGCCGAGTGGCCAGACACGAGTCCCTTTGCCATGCTACTGGAATGAAAGTCCCACTCTTCGGTGCCCTCACGCCTCCAACACCCTCACCACAATGAGTCCTCGCTTGGCCTTGCCAATGCAGATACCGCTGATGCTACCAGGTAACACGCTGGCTCAATGAATGTTGTTAGAGTGCTACGATTATCCAAGACTAGAAATGATAAAATAACCACAGATATCTGCTATAGGAGATAAAAGGTACTGCAGATGCTGGAGAATCCGAGATAACAAGCATGGGGCTGGATGAACACAGCAGGTCAAGCAGCATCATAGGAGCAGGAAAACTTGACGTTTCGGGCCTAAACCCTTCATCAGAAAATGATTCATCCAGCCCCATGCTTGTTATCACAGATATCTGCTGTCAGACCTTTGTGTATATTCTTTCCAGGGAAGTCCAGAGATCTGATAAAGTGAAAGACTTGAATTTTACTGTTTAACTAGAAGTTTTGCAGAAGCAAATTTGCTTCTGTTCTGAGAATTCACCTGTTCTTCTTCAAATAATGGTATTGGATCTTTTGTATCCAATTTTATTATGCTCCTATAACTTTACAAATGATTTGGCATTGAACGTGTCTCCAACTTTGGGTAAGGAAGGTTGGCATTCTACACTGAACCTTTGTCTTCCCACTTTCTGTCAGTAAAATAAGCTTCAATGACGGTCCAATTTCATACCCCTCACAAATAATAAAGGATGAAGTTTGACTGGGAGAAGTATATGCTATCTATATGCCAGGCTGTTTTATTTCTTTTCAACATCTATGAGTATTCCAATAAGACCAACCAAAAATAACAGAATGGTTGTGTCAGTTCTAAACAAACAAGGATTTGCTTTAGAAGCATTTTCCACTGCAGAATAAAGTTGTGATACATGATACCTATGAGCATCACTAAAAATTATTTACTGCTTTTGTTTTAGTTAATTGGTATGGGTTGAAACCAACCTAAATTTGAAACATATGGAATTGGTACTTGGACTCAGTTCCTCCATATTATCATTCCAAGGATTTGCCAGATCAACCAACACACTAGACTATCAAATCTAAATTTGAAATTTTCAACATTCTACTCTTTAAATGAAGAGGACAAAAGATGGGGAAATTGTTCAAGCTAGTTCTGTGTTTCATGCTGTTTAAGCTTCTGGGTGTTGCTCAGAAAGTGTGATAAAATGTAATCTATATAACCATTTCAGGTTCATTATAACACAAAGACCAGAAAAGGATAACTGGACTCATTTATTAAAATGTCTAACAAATCAATTCACTTATACTTAATCACATTTATTTCCTGCCTGCAGTGAAGACAAGGCTACGTAGATAACCTACAGAAACCTTATTGTAGTTTCAATGAACTTTTGAACAGTTTAACGATTTCATTTATCTTCTCTACTCACCAACCTGAATTGCTACTTTACAAAGTAAAAAGGCTTTCGGTCCCCAACACAAGTCAGCAGCAGCAAAGCTTAGCTTTTAGGAGTGTTTAAAAGTACTTAGAGCTAAGTATGATAGCACAAGTTTTCAAGTAACTGACTAGGAAGCGCAAACATGCAAAAAGAGAGCAGAAACATCAGTTGAATGGCCTTATTTTCACTTCTCCTTCATAACTCATACTAAAAAAACCCATTTATCTTTGTTTCAGTTTGAAGAGAAATATGCATTCAAATCATATATTGTCTGTTGCCACCATAGATGCTGTTAGGCCATTGAGCATTCCGAGCTTTTTCTATGATGCAGAGGTAAATATTTTATCATTATACTGGCTGGCAATGTCCTCTGATGAAGAGTCATCTAGACTCGAAATGTTAGCTTGTTCCCTCTCTCCATGGATGCTGTCTGACCCACTGTGATCTCCAGTATTTGTTGTTTTCAGTACAGATTCCAGCATTTGCAGATTCAGCCTCTGACCGTATCTCTAGCTGACCTCAGCCATCAATACCAGTTGGCACCATAGCTGCCACAACACCACTGAAAAATAAAACTTGGAAGTCTTGCTATTTCTGACTGCTAACTAGTACCTCCTGCTGGAGAGCACATATGTCTGAAATTTAGGGGAAGGCTCTTTATATACATCATGGTGAAAAGGCTCTCAGCAATGTGTGACTCACATGAGAATATCAGGGGGTTGCTAGTAGCCATGCAGCAAATAAGTAAAGTACATGAAAATTACATGAACCTACCTAGAATCCAGCTGGCAAAATTCAGCTTGAATTAACTAACTCTATTTTTGGAGACAAACACATGATATTCCTTTGAAGCTAAAACACATCTATTCTTGTAGACATCTTCTTGCTTCCAATAGAAACAGACCTTAAGTTTAAAATATAGACGTATATCAAAACAATAACGTTAACGGATTCCTGTATCATACCACGGGGATCAATGCCGGGAGGCCTCTCTGCAGGACGAGGTTATGGACCATAAATAATTCAGATATGCAGCCTGTAATTCTTTCCCCTGTTTACAATGTTAGTATGTATATATGCTCTACTTCCCCCGTGACTTCCCCTTTGATAACATCTGTGCATGTAGATCTTAATCTTGTCAGTAAATATCAGATGATCTCCTGAGTTCAAGGAGGGTTATTCATCATTATGTCACAGGGTATGACCTCTTTGTAACATAACTTATCTTACAAGATGTTCACTTTTTGCCTTAATTTTCTTTTCTTGAAAATGTTGAGCCCTTGTGGGGGTGAAGGTGCATAGTTGCTGGGTTTCCTCTGCTGCATCACCCATGTGAGGAATACACAAGGGTAGGTTTTGATATTGAGTTTTGACACCTTAATCGACCATACAAATTTAAGCCAATTGTACCTCACTTTATATCTATGTGCAGCGCATCAGGCTGGGGTAGAAACCCCAGCTGATCTTTCCTGCCAGACCCAGAAATTTTTTTTACGATATAGAGTCTACAGTGTAAAGTCAATGGAAATAAAAATTAGGCAAGGGGATTTACTGATTTTTTTTGCCACCCAGTTCACACTCTTACACAAAATCAAGGTCTGCTCTTCCATATGAGGCTATTGCTTGGAATTAATTCGAGTCCCACTCACTGTTGCGAATAACCCTTGCAAATAATTAACCCTTACCGAATTATTTTCATAGCTTTGCCAGATTAGATCATAATGATTTCCAGACCAAATTCTCTACATTTCCATTAATCACTTAATATTTTTAGTATTAGTATTTGGATGAGCACAGGTTATAGATTTTGATCCAGACTCAAATCATTATAGAAGAGTCTGGAGTAGAATGAATCAGATTTATTCAACAGTATAAATATTAATTATATGACTTGAAGGTATCATTTGAAGTTAAAAGAGCAGACTAAAACAATCATCTCCTGACTACACTCACATGCTTCCTAGCCTCAAAAGCAATGATATTGCCATAAATGCAAAGTTGCTATTCACCCTAGCAAATAACATATGGCTCGAAAGAAAATACAAAAGTAGGTAGTAGACTAAATAGCAGCCTAGATGTTCCAATGAAGAATCTCAAAGAACTTTTTTTCCCAGTAGCATTGTAACAAGACAGTTGCCAAGACAGTCAAATGATTTCTGAACTTCATTCACCTGATTACAAAGGCTGTATTTTGCAGTTTTCTGGGAAACAGCCACAATGTATCTTTAGTCGTATATACACCTGATGGGAACAGTTAGACTGGATAATCATACCCAATTCTACAGACGCTGATAGAGCGAATTTCTTTGTGTAGAGGTCATGGAAGCATATGCAAAAGTATTTGTTATATTTGTTAAAGTGGATATAATAAGAGTTCCAATCTAATTTCAATGAGCATCCAAACAATATGTGTAAAAAGGATTCAGTCTCAGTTATGCAACCTAACCAAGACAGCATGCAAATCATTCAAGCAATCTATGAACACTGAAATGTGAACATCCATGTCCAAGGTGCTGCAAGGCACATGTATAGAAATGCCACCTAATAGCAAAAAATGGGCACATTATCTGCATATCTGCATATGAATTCACATCAAATGGCATATAGACTGGGCATTAGGGTTTGTTCTTTCAAATTTCATTATGTCTATGTTTTGCATTTCTTTGCAGGAAAAAGTCACATAATAGGTAAGAGCAAATGTGTTTAGGAAGGCGTCCTTACAATAACCACACATTAATTTTGTATAAAAGCAGCCCTGTAAATTTGAGGAAAGATGTTGTTAAGTGAGTGCAGCAGAAGGAAATTGGAGGTATTGCCAGAAATAATAGCAATGCTCTTATTTCACTTAAATTACTTTTTGTGTGTCATGTAACAGAGTAACTGCGTAAGACAACATTTAGTATCAGGTCGCCAATGCAGCATTTAGAGGCCAACTCCTGATCCAACAAAAGTCCTGAAATATCAATCACAAAAATCAATGACAATCATACACTGATAGCCAGCAGTCATCTATCACACTTTTTCCTCTCACTGCGGAATCACTGAGTCAAAGGTTTTTAAAGCAGAGTTAATAGCTGGTAAATTATATAGCCTTCAAAGAGGGAAAGTACCAGCGCATGAAACACAGAGCATGCAGGCATCTTATAGTATTATGGAGGAACATTGGTTTACTGTATTTCACTTGTGTCTGAGACCTCACTTAGGATGAGAGTTTAGCAGGACAGGAATAGATTAGTATCTATGATTGTTGCAGGAGTGGAAATTGCAATGATGACTCAATGTTCTGCTGCACATTACTGGCAGAAGATATAGTCAAAGCATTTAGTTAAACAGGCACTTAGTGTAAAAAAGTGATGGTAACTACTCTCCTTTGCATTATTTCTAGTTGGGAGAGATGTAAGATAGGCTTCCAATGTGTTACCTCCTGTCAACATCTACCCCAAACCTTGCCTGAAATTGTCATCAGGGAAGTTGTACTATATTTGAGTCTTAGGAGGCTGCTGTGCCGATAGGTGTATCCAAGGATATCTTTTGCCTTCTCCATGATAATGTTTCTTTAAATGGCCATGTGACACAGTCAGGAAAACATTTCCTTGATCTTTGAGATCACTCCGGCCCACCAACCCTTTCACTGCCTCCTCCCATCTTCAGACTACCCTTAAAATACCACTTACTACTTACTTAAAGAAGGATAATTACATTGGAACGAGGGCTGGGTTAGCTGGAACAGACTCGGAAAGGAGTTTAGCAGAAAGATGGTTGTGGAACAGTGGCACTTGTTTAACAAAATAGTTCATGACTCACAGCTTAGATATATGCAAGTGAGGAAAAAGGAAAGGTTCTAGGAAAGTGATTGCTAAGCAGGGGAGTTAAGGATAATATCAAATTGAGATTTTAAAAAAGACATACAATGTGGAAAAGATCATGGCAAATCAGAGAATTGAGCAAGTTTTAAAAGATAACAAAAGGTAATCGAGATCATAATAAAAAGGGAGAAAACAAACCATGAGGGAGACTAGCAAGTGACACAAAACTGGACAGGAAGAGCTTGTTTAAACTATAAGAATAAGAGTGAGGCCACAGTGAACATGGGCCCCAGACAGAATGAGCCTGGGGAAATAATAATGGACAGCCAGGAAATGGCAGAGGAGTTAAATAAATACATCAGTCTTCTTGGTAGAGGAGACTAACAGTTTTCCAAAATATAACTAAATAATCGAGGAGCGCAAAGAGGGGATAGGGAATAGATAATAAACACAGTAACTATCACTAAGAGGAAAAAGTCCTGGGGAAACTTAACTTGCTAAAGGCCAATATGTCCCCTAGACCTGATGGATTGTATCTTAGGACTTTACAGGAAGTCACTGCAGATATAATGGATGTGTTAGTAGTAATCTTGTAAGAAGCCTTAGATTCCAGAAAAGTTCCAGAGGATTTGAAAACAGCTGATATGATGCATTATTAAGAAAGGATGGCGGGGGAGGTAGACAAAAAAAAAAGTAACTATAGGCCTAACATGTACTGTTAGAAAGGGTTTGAGTCCATTACAAAGGACGTACTAGCAGAGCACTTAGAAATACATATTCTAACAGAGTAGATTTAGCGTGGCTTAATGAATGGGAAATGACGCCTGACAAATGCATTACAATTCAAGCAGGATAGATAAAGGGCAACCAATGGATGTAATATATTTGGATTTCTAAAAGGTTTTTGGTTAGGTACCATGCATTAGGCTACTTAAAAAGATAATAAAATAAGATCAACCCAGTGTACCTTCTATGGAATGTCTCCTGTGACACTATATCTTCCCTTATAAAACTGATCACAGTATTCCAGATATAGTCTGACTAATATCTTGTTTAGTTTTAGCAAGACAACTTACTTAACCTCTCCTCATAAGGGCTTTTCTTATGAAAGAGGTTAAGTAAGTTGGGCTTGTACACATTGCAGTTTAGGAGAATGAATGGAGACCTGTTTGAAACATACAAGATTTTAAGAGGCTTGCAGGGAAGATGGAGGGAAGTTGTTTCCCCTTGTGGGGAAAATTTGAGATTGTGCATATTGACAGAAATAAGCAGAAGTGCTAAATATTATTTAAATGGGGAAAGACTGAAGATAGAGATGAGGAGGACCTTTTTCTCTCTGAGGGTAGTGAATCTGTGGAATTCTTTACTGCAGAGGGATGTTGACTTTGACATAAAGTATATTCAAGGCTTAGATTGACAGATTTATAATCAGTAAAGGAATTACGGAAAAATCCAGGAAAGTGGACTTGACAGTCATCAGGTCAACCATCATCTCATTGGTGAAGCAGACGTGATAGGCTGAATGGCTTATTCTGCTCCAAGGTCTTACAGTCTTATGATCTTACCCTGCAACTTGTCTTAACATTTCAGCAGTATGTTTGCCTATAATCCTGATAGCTGAATGAATATTATTATTTCACCCTGTTTTAAATTGATGTAAGGCTGAAAACATTATTCTTTCTTTTCAACAAGTCAATAATGAAGGATATCTTTTGATGACACCAAAGATTTCCATAAAGTGAAGGTGTCATGACAGCTGTAGAATATTGAGTAGCTATCTATATAGGTTTGTTCCAGTGGCTGTTACCTAGCTACAAAGCAGTAGATCTCATTCACATCCCATGAACGCATCAACACCAAAAGGTAGCTCACCACCACATGGACAAGGGCATATAGGGATGGGCAATAAATGTTGGTCCAGCTAGTGATGCCCATTCCCATGAATGAATATAAAAGTTGCAGGAAAACAGTTGTGATTACCACTGCCTAGTTGGCTTCAACGAATACCAAATCAATCACTCTGGAACCAACTGGAATGAAGTTGTGAAGAAGGGCCCTGAAGAAGGGTCACTGGGCCTGAAACATTAACTCTTCTCTCTCTCCACAGATGCTGCCAGACCTGCTGAGGTTTTTTCAGCAGGTTCAGATTTTATTTCAGATTTCCAGCAACCACAGTTCTTTGTCTTTTTTGGAATTAAGCCGACCTGGAATAACTCCACAGAGGAAGGTATCCCATCACCAAATTGCTCTCAGAGTGAACAGAACCTCTGATACTCCTGTTTACATCTGTCAGCCAGGGCTCCCTGATCAGACCAGATTAGCAGCTCCAATCAGGGAACTCATATTCTATGAGATAACAGGGTGTCGAGCTGGATGAACACAGCTTGCCAAGCAGCATCATAGGAGCAGGAAAGCTTGACGTTTCGGGCCTAGACCCTTCATCAGAAATTGGGGCGGGGAAGAGGGTTCTGAAATAAATAGGGAGAGAGGGGGAGGCAGATAGAAGATGGATAGAGGAGAGGATAGGTGGAGAGGAGGCAGACAAGTCAAAGAGGTGGGGATGGAGCCAGTAAAGGTGAGTGTAGATGGGGGGGTAAGGAGGAGATAGGTCAGTCCAGGGAGGACGGACAGGTCAAGGGGGTCGGATGAGGTTAGTAGATAGGAGATGGGGGTGCGGCTTGAGGTGGGAGGAGGGGATAGGTGAGAGGAAAAACAGGTTAGGGAGGCGGGGATGAGCTGGGCTGGTTTTGGGATGCGGTTGAGGGAGGGGAGATTTTGAAGCTTGTGAAATCCACATTGATACCATTGGGCTGCAGGGTTACCAGGCTGAATATGATTTGCTGTACCTGCAGCCTTCGGGTGGCATCATTGTGGCATTGCAGGAGGCCCAGGATGGACATGTCGTCTGAGGAATGGGAGGGGGAGTTGAAATGGTTCGCGACTGGGGGGTGCAGTTGTTTGTTGCAAACTGAGCGCAGGTGTTCTGCAAAGCGGCCCCCAAGCCTCCGCTCGGTTTCCCCGATGTAGAGGAAGCCACAACGGGTACAGCGGATGCAGTATACCACATTGGCAGATGTGCAGGTGAACATCTGCTTGATGTGGAAAGTCTTCTTGGGGCCTGGGATTGGGGTGAGGGAGGAGGTGTGGGGGCAGGTGTAGCACTTCCTGCGGTTGCAGGGAAAAGTGCCGGTGTGGTGGGGCTGGAAGGGAGTGTGGAGCGGACAAGGGAGTCACGGAAGGAGTGGTCCCTCCGGAAAGCAGACAAGGGTGGGGAGGGAAAAAATGTCTTCGGTGGTGGGGTCTGATTGCAGATGGCGGAAGTGTTGGAGGATGATGCGTTGGATCTGGAGGTTGGTGGGGTGGTACGTGAGGACATATTCTATGAGGCCCATCTAGCTGACATCATTACAATTACTACATCATGTATCTGCTTTCGATTGAAACCCACTGGGGATTGGGTTTAGTAAAAAGACTTTCAAATATGCAAGGAAGAAATACATTTGTGTGTCAATATTTCTACATCAGTTGTGGAATGTGTTACAAATAGGACAATCATTTTTATTAATTCTGCTGTATTCAACCATTTCAACTACATTAGGGTTTTCTAATTGAAATAGACTCATATAATATCATACACATATAAAATACTCAGGACAGTAAAATAAAAAAAATCCAATTGAGTAACATGAGTAACATAGAAAAGCCATTATAGGATTAGCCATCGTTGTAAGTATTGTTAATTATGAAAGAAATAACAATTCATAAAATCAGCACTGCTGCCTTAGTGTGCTGATCTTTAGCTCTTCAGTTTCACATGATGGAGAGGTGTGAGGTCAGTTCCAGGGTATATTATTAAAAGACACTGACTGGAAAATGCCTAAATAGGTGGACAACAACAGGGTGAGAATAGGTCAGGGACAGAGAGAACAGGGAAGGAGAGAGTGTCAAAGTATGTGAGATAGGGTCAGAAACCAACTTAGTCACTTGGGCGTGACAGAGTTTGCTTTAAATAACAGTACTATCTCCTATACACACAGCCCTCTATATGTCCAACATATTATTCAGTCACAAGTAGTTGTACAGTCCTTTTCGGCAGACAAATAAAAGGCAGTCCATTACAACTATTTGAAAAGATCCAAAGCATCAAAATTCAAGGATGTGATCACTTTGACATCCAATAGCAGAAATTGCTATGGAATCTGACTGAAGATTTAGCTCAAAAAATGTGATTATCTTTTACCAGCAACCTACTGACAACATGTCGGATTTGATGATGTAAACCACCACACCTACATCACTTTTATGTCTCTCCAGATCCATCTGCTCCTTCCTCACTCAGGAGGAAACAGTGCAGCACAGTCAGCAGATGTACAGTTTCAGAATTAGTTTTGCTGCAATTTTAACTATGGCTCATAAGTAAGCGGGAGATGAAAAAAAGAGTAGAGCCAATAAGTTCCAACTGTGTAAACGCTAAGCCAAAAGCAAAAAGGTTACTGAATGCAACATAAACAACAGAAAAGGAAACTGATTAGTTAACAATAGTAAAGCAATGTTTTTCAATAACTTGTAACATTTTGCTTTGTGCGTGTAATATCGAAGATGGCTAAATACTGTGTTTAACAACTTTAGTGCAGTCCTGGTACTGAAAAATAGAAAATGTCACTACTAGCTAATTAGTACGATCTTAAATCCATAATGAGGCTGTTGCATGAAAGTAAAATTTCACTCTGCACTAAAATGTGTGTTCTAGCTGTCTAATGCCTCTGTCTGTACATTGTGTGAGATGTAAACCTAATATTTGCTTCTCCATACTTCCAAAAACTGTCAGATTGTTACCATCATTATCTGGCATAACTGACCAGAAGAAGAGTTCTACTGTCAAAATATAACAAAACATAAACATAGAATGTAGATTCACAGAGAATCTTATGATATAACAAGTCAGGCTTTAAAGGATAGAAAGTGACACAATAAATAATAAATAATTTAGGCAATAAGTATCCAAATTTTAATAAATCAATACATAACTAGCATAGAAAACACTTTGTAAGTCATTATTCATTCAATTGCATAACTTGCACATTGGGCTTAAACTGACATTTTGTGGCCATGTTCGAGTCTCGTCAGGTATTGTGGAGTTATTATTGCCTCAGGGCCAAGTGAGTTTTCTCACTGCATCTTTCCACATTCACGCTTTAATTGACATTTACAGTGAGAATTATGTCCAATTTCCCCCACCTCACTACGTGTAGTTCCTGGAACAGCCCATCAGCCAGCAGAGATCCTCCCTAAGCAACCCTCCCTTGCGGCCATGCGTTCTTTGAAAGCCCATTGATTTGATTTGATTTATTACGGTCATGTGCACCAAGGTACAGTGAAAAATGTTACCTTTTGTGCTATACAGGTAGATCCTACTATACAAGTGCATTAGGGTTACAGAACAGAGTGTAGGATACAATGTTACAACTGCCGAGAAGGGGATCAATGTTAACATTAAAGAGTTCCATTCAAAAGTCTGGTAACATTGGGGAAGAAGCTGCTCTTGTATCTGTTTGTAATTGCATACCTGCAAGAGCATAGGCATCTAGAAGCTGCCCTACCCATCTGTGAAATGAGTCAGGAAAGATGTCAGAAAGGGGAGGATGGCACTACACTTCTCTGAGGGGGACCTTATTGGTGATCAAGAGAAGCCCTCTTCTGGAGGTCTGGCAGAGGAGGCCACACCCGCAGACAATGGTCAGAGATCATCACCCAGATCAGCACCATCCCCAGGATGAGAAGGAATAAGTGGCAGTGCAGGAAGGAGATCAATAACCTTTTCCACTCCACCAAGGTAAGTGCAATACCCTGCTCTCTGCTACTTTGCACTTTCCTGAGTCAATGCACCCACCTCTAATTCTTATGCTCTAAAATCCACTCTATTTCACGCAATACCTTCCTTTTTCACTCTCAGTATTCCACATCACTCCATATCACTAACTCTGTGGGCCCTCTGCGCTGCCTCCATAGTACCTCGGAACACCACAACACCTGTCCCCCAATGCGTCAGCCCTAACAGCTGTGCCATCTACCCATTCACTGCTTTCATATCATTAAAGAGAGGAGAAAACAAACCATAAGACGGTAGAGACATTAGACAGGTATAGGGTTGCTAGATATCAGTGTCCTCTCCCCTTCCTAGGAAAGGATTCTTGCCCTGGCAGAAGAAATTGGGGATTGCTTCTGCTGTGATGTGGAGATGTCCATGTCCTGACTCTTGAGTAAGCACCACTCGTCATCCCACTGTAATTCTCATGTTAATCAGGTGTCAAGCAGCATCACTGGCCGGAGTGTGCAATACCTTCTGTTTTTGTGTCTTATAGGTAGACCCATACGCCCAAGGACCAGCAAGTCTCCCACAGAGGATGAGAGTGTCAAGATATTGAAGAGGCCATCATGAAGACTGCCTCCTGGATGTCTACCCTGCCCCCCGCAATAGCACCCCCACCCGCCCCAGCAGTGTTGATGACAACATCCTATTGGAGTCGAGAAGTGCACACACTGATGGCTCTACAGATCTGTGAAGGCTGAGGGACTAAAAGCCCAGGCCACTGGCAGTAGAAGGGCGGCCGCAGACTAGACATCTCCAGCAGGAGATGACACTGTGGACTCAGCAATGAGGGACTTCACCCAGATACACAAGGAGGAGCAGCAACAGGCAAGTACACAAGAGGCACTGGCCCTTATGACTGAAGAGCTGCAGTGATGCAACCAGTCCTGCCTGCTTCCTAGGACAAGTTGGCAGCTGCCCTGAAAAGACAGGCTTGGCATCCTCAGAGGCTGCTGGAGTGCCACCAATACCTGCCCTCCATTGTCCAATCCGTTGGTACCCAGGAGTGAAGACAGAGCTAGAGTGGGATGGGGGACCTTCAACCTGGCCTGGGTGCTCCCCTCTCCTCATAGAGAGGCAGGGTGATGCCACAAGGCAGCCAGTGGTAGGAAGTCAAGGAGACACACACAGGCCCTTTGACAGTCTTCACTTGGGAGACTGCAGAAGTTTCTGGGTCTTCCACCTCTGCCCAGTTTTCCCCCCTCTGAGTGTCGGAAGTTCCTGCTGATGAAGGTCAACTTGACTCTGGTGAGAAAACCATGAGCATATCTGGCCCATCGAAAGGCAGTCCTCCTCCTGTCCCGGAGGCAAAAAAATTTACCCAATGGCACACAGGTGCAACAACTAAAAAAGTTACTCGGATAGTTTGTTACGTAAATAATTCTACGTAGTAGCTTCTTTATGTCATAAATGTGGTTGTCCCTGTCTCTGTTTTGGCTCGGGATGTCATAGCCCATGTCACACAGGGCCTGGTAAGATTTGTCCAGAGAATCAAATGAGAAGCCTAAATAACTAAGTACATTTGTTGTTTTACATCAGGAAGAGAAATGGCTATAGAAATCTAGCCTTTAATACATGAAAAACAGCTAAGGATAAGCTCAAGACTTTTGGAAATTCCACTACAGTCAAGTTTAGAAAACACACTGAATTCTGATTTTCTGAAGGAGGGTCTTGACCAGAAACGTCAGCTTTCCTGCTCTTCTGATGCTGCTTGGCCTGCTGTATTCATCCAGCTCTACACCTTGTTATCTTAGAAAACACACTATCATTTTTTTGAGACCATCCATAGCATGCTTCAGGGAACTCTTGGGTGTCAAACAGGATTTTTAGTTAATAATCCAACCACTGGCTTTAAAGCCAGAAATCTATACAAGCAAATTCAGTGAAATGTAGCTATTAATGAATTGCTCAGTTCAGTTGTAAATGCTTGTAAAGTTTGAGCTTCAGGTCATTGATTGATGTGCTCAACCTTTGTGTATAGCACACACAGGTTGGATGCAAATTTAATACATAGACCATACTTTCCCATAGAGGACAGCTGCATACAAATTGTTGCTGAAGAGGCTTCAATAATTATTATTACATAGGTGGAGTAAGGTGATATTCTTAAGGAGCTGGAATTTATCAAGATGACACTTTTCTAAATAGCAGCAATAAATAGTTTTCTCACTGTCTCGATAAAGTATCAAGTACTCTGCTTACAACAAATCTCTGTCCTTTGCCCTACACTAATTCTTTTTGCCAAGCAGCCGTTCCACACCAACAGCTCATTCTGAAATGATCAGTATGATATGCTTTTGGATGATAATAATGGCTGGATTCTGCTTTGTCTCTGGAATTTCTTATTCATTCTGTATCTTGTCATTATTGGTTCACAAGCAATGAAATCTTTTATCTCAATATTGTGAAGATTTCTTAATTCCATTTCTTTTCCCTGGTTGGGCATTATAGAACCAGAAGAGGTCAAAGTTTCAGCATAATGGATTAGCAGTATAGGACTCAGACGAAAAGGAATTTCTTCATTCAGAGTGGTGAATTTTTTGGAATTCTCTGTACTAGAAGAGTGTTGAGGCTTAATCATTGAGTCTGTTCAGATAGAGATAAATAGATTTAGGAATGTTGAGGATATCAAAGCATAGGGGAGAGTGCAGGAAAAGGGAATTGAGGTATAAAATCAGTCATGATTTTATTTTAATTTATTCATGGGATGTGACCATCACTGGGTGGGCTAGGAGTTACTGCTCATCACTAATTGCCCTTGAGAAGATGATGACCCCCATCATTGAAATACTGCAGTCCTTCAGGTGTAGGTACACCAAAAGTGCTAACAGGAAGGGAGATCGAGGATTTTGTCCCAGCAACAGTGAAGAAATGGCAAAATAGTTCCAGGCCAGGATGGTGAATGATTTGTACGGAAAACTGCAGGTGTTCCCATGTATCTACTGCCCTTTTCCTTCTAGGTGGTGGAGGTCATGGCGTGGGAAGCCTTGAGGACTTACTGCAGTACAACTTGTAGTTGGTAACCCTACTGCCGATGTACATTGGTGGCGAAGGGAGTGAATGTTGAAGGTAGTTGATGTGGTGCCAATCAAGCAAGCTATCATGCTCTGGAAGGTCTGGAGCATTTTGAGTTTTGTGGGGGATGCACGCATACAAGAAAATGGAGAGTATTTCAACATACTTCTGGCTTGCACCTTTTAGATGATTTACAAGCATTGAGGAGACAAGAAACACATATTTGATGCCAAATTCTTAGTTTCTTACCTGCTTTTATAGCCACTGTATTTATATCACTGGTTATATTTGGTGATGGCCATTGAACATCAAGGAGAGGTGGTTGGATTCTGTCTTGTTGGAAATGGTCATTGTCTGACATTTGTACCTAGGTCAACCACATTGCTGTGAGTCTGGAGTCACATATAGGCCAGACCAGATAAGGATGGCAGATCTCCTTCCTTAAAGGATATTAGGGCACCAGATGGATTTTTATGACAACAGGCAATAGTTTTATGGTCGCCATTAGAGTATGCCTATTTTTAGTTCAAGATTTATTAGGTGAATTTAAATTTCATCACGTGCCATGTCCACAGGGCATTAGACTGAGTCTCTGTGCAACTGCCTTTAGTTGAATGGTCCAGCAAGCACAAGGAGCTGAATAGCCTATTCCTGCTCTTATTCCCTGTTTTCTTACGTTGTCTGACTATCCGTTATATCAGCAAAGCAGTCAACCAGTAGTTTATAGTTTGTGTCTGAAAATGATTCTTTTGCTTTGTTCAGAAAATGTTTGCAAGATTTACTGTAGCATTTCTTATTAAACCAGAAGCATGTCACAGGAACTGCAGCAGGCCATTCAGTCCCTCAAGCCTGTTCCACCATTCAAGGAGCCTTTGGATGATCTATGGTCTAATTCCATATACCTAACCTTCGCCCAACAGCATTTTTGCTTAACAAAAATGAACGCAGATTTAAGATTAAGAACTGATTTATCATCAACTGCCATTTGTGGAATAAAGTTTCAAACCTCTACCACACTTTGTGTGGACTTCAACCAACGAAGGGGCAACGCTTCAAAAACTTGTGATTTCAAATAAATCTGTTGGGCTATAACCTGGTGTTGTGTGACTTCTGACTTTGTCCACCTCAGTCCAACACCGGCATCTCCATCATGACCCTTTGTGTGTAAAAGTGCTTTCTAACATCTCCCCTGAACAGTCTGGCCCTAATTTTTAAGACAATGTCCTTTAGTCCTAGAAACCCTGACCAGTGGAAATAGTTTATCTAGCTTGCCTTTTCCTGGTAATATCTTGAAGGCTTCAATCAGATCACCCCTTAAGCTTCTAAATTAAAGACAAAACGAGCCTATTTTTTATCATCTCTCCTCATAACTTGATCCCTCAAGTCTAAGTATCATTCTTGCAAACATGTTATACTGCCTACAAGGCCTATAATAGTTTAAAAATCCTTCTAAAGGCATGGTGCCTGGATCTGCTCACTGTCCTCCATGCGGGGTCCAATCAGCGTTTTGTAAGGATGGAAATTATTTGTTCTTCATTGTAAGCTTTTACTTGACAAAATATTACCTCATACGCCATTACTTGCTCTGTGATACTGAGCAGAAAAGGTAGCTTCAACTTTTAGAAGTGATTTTTTTCCAGATGTAGGTGACACTGACAAGGCCACATTCAATGTCTACGTCTTGTTGGCCTGAAGAAGTGATAGCGGACTATCTGTTTGAACCACTACAGCCTACGTAACGATGCTTTCCTTACAATGTGCTTGGATAGCCCCTTATCACTTGCACACAGTTCAATATGTTTCAGAACTGTACTCAGAAATGATTATTCCATTCAAACATCACACTGAGGCAGCATGCCCCTGAAATAACCAACATTTTAAATTTAAGCTAAGCCATACAAACTTCACAGATTTCGGGATACTCAACAACTAATGAAGGTGAGGACTGGCAGAGCCACTTACCTGCTTCACCCATCTTCCACCATTCTGCATTTGAAATCCTGGCCTATCTAATCCCTTCTGCCATCGTCAGCATTCCCTTTTCACATTTATATGCCATAGATTTCCAGCCGACAGCCATTTTTTTGTGACTGTGCCCAGGTAAAGGAGAAATTAAATGCAATCAGGCCCTGTCATTACATTCACAGGGACCGGAGGGAAAGTGATTCTCAGCTCCACCGATCCCATGGGAATCTCACTATAAACCTTCTTTGAGCTGAAAACCGTCCTCAGCATCCCCGCCCACCAACCCACTGCATCCTCACCCCAAATTCTGTGATAAGATTGAGCTCTTGTTTGAACAAATTAAAGACTAGTAGAAAGGAGATTTTGCAATAATATAAAAATGGAAAGCCACTCACTGTGCATTTATTTTGATCGTTCAGATTGTTGTATCTTATTTAATTGTGCTGTCAAATCAACTTCAGTGATGATCTCATTTCGATCAGTCTCTATATAACTTGAAAACAAAACCATCTAATCTGCAGGATAGCTGCAAGCATTGTTCACTTTGTCTGGAAGCTTGTCTATATTTTTGTGTTTGTTGTCAATCAGTCTTTGTGCTTCTGCTTAATGAATTCAAGGTTCTCAGATGCTGTGCTGTAAAGTAATACCTTTTAACTTTTGCCAAGAATCTTCAATGACAATATTGTCCTAGGGGATATCAGCAATTCATGTGACTCATTTGTGTTTCAATTTCTGTCTCTTGGCCATGTCTCCAACAACAGCTTCACTAAGCCTTCTTTGTGGCTTGGCTCTGTGCTGAAGCACCTTAGATTTTAGCTTTAAAGATGCAAGACTTCTGATGAGCCAACAGTCAGGCCAGCATTCTCCACCACTAAAGGAACAGGTAGAGCAAATGTGCTTGTGATTGCTCTTTTGTAAAATAGTATAATCCAACATGTGCCAGCGTTTGGAAGTGAGTCTATCCGTAATGCTTTTAATTTGTTTGCTTGCTGGAAGACTGTGTTTGTGATGGTTAGCTCAAACTGGTTGCACCTAAAGAGAAAGAACTGACCATTGGCTTTTTCTGCCAATATCATGATGCCCTAGTTCTCCTCTCCATATATTGCAGTAAAGGTATGTGCCCACTCAGACATTAAAAGTGTCAACAAGAATAATGAGTTTGTATTGAGGGGTACTCCTCTAGAATCCTTGCTGAGGTCACAGAATGTTTCCTTGGCCTTATTAGTATTTGTTGAGGTTGGAACATAGGTGATAATGAGTGTTGCATGCTGGTTATTGGCAAGAATTAAATGAAGTCCCATGAGTAGATCACTGACACCAATAGGAAGCAATTCAAGCTTGCATGCTAGGTCAGGTAGCAAGGCAAAGCCCATACCTGACTGCCTTGGCTGGTCCTTGAATTGGAATGGGAAAAATGTGTAGTCTGCACTGTACTCCAAAAGATAATTGTATTTAAACAAAAAACAAGTCCACCTTTTTAAGTGAAAGCTTTATTTCAGTTAGCCACACTCCATAAAACTCACACCAACATGATTACTAACTCGCCAAATTTATACAACCAATTCATACCCAATTAACTCCTAACTAATATATCCATCATGCATTCCCTCATCCCATTAGGTCTCAGGCATTCCTTCGGACCATATTAGATGGCAGCAGCATGCACCATCATTCTCAATTTGAGACTCCGCAGAGATTTCCTCCCTTAGTGCAAAGATGTGAGGTTATATTTACCGATGAATTCTGGCTATGAGGGTTGTTCTAAACTGTGGTCTGAAATTGTTGCCCAGAAATGGTCTGACATTCCATGAATCAAGCTTCTTACAATGATGAAAGATCTTATTCCTTACATTTTGATTGCATGAGTGGATGACCAGCCAGGAGTTGTAAACTGACAGGTACAGAAAGGGCCAGCTGTGCTATGGCTCCTTTCCTATCCCAGATTGAGGAGAGCACTACTTTGCCTAAAAAAGGTCTGCTCAGTTACCACAGGAGGACACAAGCTTCATATCGGCCTGGATCTGTGGAGAGTTGCCATCATTCTGACAGCTGCCTCCTCTGTGATCATGACTGAAGACTGCTAGTAGCATCCTTTACCTCCATCATCACATCCCAAATATCCGTCACCACAAAATTTGAAGTGACTGTGTTGATTGATGACTTGTTGAACAACATACTCATAAAGTATATTTAAGTGGGTGGAGATTGCGCAGAATATCTTTATCCAAGGAAACTAGTTGCATAGTGGTGTTACAATGTGTGACACAAGTAAAGCATCTGAAATGATTGCGTTTGATTTTGCAGTTTGCTTTTCTCTGTATGAATGTTGAACAAGCTGAGAAACCTCCTCTACTGCTGTCATTACTGTCCAGGCCATTGGAACCATTTGTAACCTTCTACACTGTCAGCAATGTATAGCTGGTTAGCTCATTACTGGAAATTTTAAAATTCTCTGAGATAAATGGCCAGTTGAGGCCGAGGAGACCTACCAAATCTGTGTTGCCTGGTTCAGAGGCACCAAACACTCAGCTTCACACCACTCCCACAGCATTAAACAGGGATTGACACAAGAAGCTGGGCAGTATGGATTTGATTAGGTGAGGCCAATTCAGAAACTGACCATAATGCACTTAAAATGGATGACAAGTATCCCAATTCTTTTCACCATCCTAGTCCTTCCAAACCCTTTGTTTCACATGTTGGACTTTTTAGAAAGGTAGATTCAACGTAAAAAAAGGACATTTCACTCAAACAAAAGACACAATGTAGCCACATTCTATTTTAAGGAAATGTTGAGGTTGTAGAGACCTCAAAGAGTCAATAAGCCCCTGAGAAACATGAAAGATTCCATTTCCTGTATTATCAACAAAACATTGAGATAAGCACCTAAATTCAACTGCTTCAACAGGACATTAAAAAGTTAATCACGTTGGCTGGAAAACACAATGGCTATGGATAACCTGCAGATATGAACTAACCCATACACACAATTGACACGGAAACAGGATAGGTTATACAACATTTTGCATGGGAGCTAAATTTGGAATTTGGGCAGAGGTACCCCAGCCGGCAGAATAACAGACATTTTCTCATGTTACCTCCAACCTCAGTTTTTGCCTTCAGTCCTGTTTGCAGAGATCTGCAATTGTTACCCACATTCCTGAAAGCTGTGAATTTCTACAGAAGAATGTCTTTGAATTTAGACAGCAGCATTTCCAGAAGGAAAAATGACATGCCAGCCTAACTTTAAAACAAATCCCTCAGTTGGGAACCAAAGCCTCAAGATCTAGAACCAGTGAACTCTTATTAATCCTTTTTTTCTCATTGATTCTTAACTTGGCCAAAGTTAACCTCCTCTTCTCTACAATTTGTATATTTGCGTATCTGGCTCGAGGGTGTATGAGTTGCTGAGAGTAGGATATACTTATATTTTTTACAACATTTTTCACTTGGCGAGATTTTTGTCGAATAAACGAAACCCGCACTTAATGCAGGAAAATCTGTCTGGCTAGTTCTGTAGGCATATAAATAGATAGATACACAA
Organism: Ginglymostoma cirratum; assembly: GCA_024137785.1. Classification (NCBI taxonomy): domain Eukaryota; kingdom Metazoa; phylum Chordata; class Chondrichthyes; order Orectolobiformes; family Ginglymostomatidae; genus Ginglymostoma; species Ginglymostoma cirratum. The sequence continues at coordinate 19,366,787 of JAHRHZ010000069.1, read as the reverse complement.
TTAATTAGCAAATACACCCTTTAAAAAACTGCAAACCTTGAGAACAATCAATCAAGGTGTGAGAACAAAAGGGGAACTATCTCATCCTTCCTCATCTGGTCACCAACCTGTTAATATCCTTTAGAAGATTTATGTTGTCCTCTTCACAGTTCATAATACTTTCAATCCCATGTCATCTACAAGTTTCAAAACTTTGCTCTGTACACTAAAGTCCAGATTACATATACCTCAAGTGAAATGGTGTCCTAACACAGAACCCCTGGGAATCTCACTATAAACTTTCTTGAAGCTGAAAACGAAATATTCTCCACACAACGTGTGGAGCTGGATGAACACAGCAGGCCAAGCAGCATCATAGGAGCAGGAAAGCTTGACGTTTCGGGCCTAGACCCTTCATCAGAAATGGGGGAGGGGAAGAGGGTTCTGAAATAAATAGGGAGATGGGGGAGGCG
>JAHRHZ010000069.1:19342546-19356335 GCA_024137785.1 Ginglymostoma cirratum | reverse complement strand
CATCAGAGGAGCAGGAAAGCTGATGTTTCGGGTCTAGATTCTTCTTTAGAAATCATTTCTGAAGAAGGGTCTAGACCCGAAACGTCAGCTTTCCTGTTCCTCTGATGCTGCTTGGCCTGCTGTGTTCATCCAGCTCTACACCTTGTTACAGCTGAAGACCAATTACTTTACAAAACTGGCTATGAAGGATCTGAGTCATTAGACAGCAAGATGTAGAACTAAACTAGGCCTTACAAGATCTCACACAAATTACACAAATCCAATGACAGGCATGTCAATAGTAACAGATTTCTAGCATTCAAAGTATTTTGTATCTAAAGATAAAGTTGAAACTTGTATCTTTTTATCTAACAATCTTCATGATGTCAGGATGTTCCAAAACTTAACATTCAGTGTTTTTTAAGTGTGGTTACCATTGTAATGTAGGAAATAAAGCAGCCAAGTTCTATACAGTAATCTCATAATGCCTAGTAACTTGTATTTTTTCAGTGGTACTGACTGGGAAATAACTGTGGTCCAAAAAAACAAAGAATGGTTTTCCATCTTTTTTTAAAAAGTTCAATTGTATTTTTTTATATCCACCAAAGAATGTGAATGAAGCTTTATTGACTTATCAGAAAGACAGCCCATATCCCACTGCAGCACTCCTTCAGTGCTGCACTAGAGAGTCACACTAGATTTCAGTGTTAAAGTCTTTGGATTGGAGTGAACTGTTGCTGGAACACTCAACCGATGTGCTTGTATCCTCTTCCTTTTCCCCCTGTCAGACACACTCAAAACTATCCTATTACTATCTTACAATGGAAAACAGGCCACCCAATTCACTGATATTTCAACATATATCATCTCCACTTTCAAAATTTTTGCACAAGGTCCCCTAAATAGCAAATATGTCACACTATAATCAGCCTTTGGTGATGTTATTGAGAGAGAAGTAACTGGAAAATACTGTCTAAATAAACTAAGTGCCTTTCTTTGGTGCAGCTTAGACTAAATAGGATCTACCCTCAGCCCATCTCTGCTGTGAAAGTTATGTCACTAATTCATTAATGGGTTAAATCTAGTTTCTCTAGTCACAGTTCAGTTGGTTACAAATAGAGCGTTTTTTTGGTGCAGCCAAGGAAATTGAGTGCAAACTTGAGAGTTTAGTGAGGGGGAGGTCAGGAACATGTGGGAAGAAAGTGTTTGTTTCCTTTTACTTTTCCAAGCATCTCACCCTATAAGCATTGGCTCTTGGTCTACTATCAAACAGCAAATATAACCCTTCTATTTAAGAAGGAAGCAGAAATCAAGAATCTACAGGTCATTTAGTTTGACATGGGATGTTGTTGGAATCAATTATTCAAGAGATACTGTAAAACATTCAAGGTAACTGGGAAAAGTTAGCGTGGTTTCATCAAAGGGAGATCAATTTTAACCATTTATTAGACTTCTTTGAAGGAGTAGTGTGCATAAATGGGTCTGACTGGCAAAATGTAATGAGTTGAATCTTGCAGAGGTCTGTTTTGGGGTGTCAACTTCTTAACGATTTACATTAATGACTTGGATGAGGGGATGAAGGCACAGTAGCTAAATTAATAGTTGATACAAAGACAGGTAGGAAAGGATATTGTGAAGACATGCGTTTGCAGGTGGATATAGATAGGTTGAGTGAGTGGGTAAAAATCTAGCAGGTGGTATATAATTTAGGAAAATGTGAAGTTGTTCACTATGGCAGGAAGAATGGAAAAGTAGGGTATTCATTGCATGGAGAACAACTGCGGAATTCCAAGCTGAAGATAGGCCTAGATGTTCGATTGCGTGAATCACAATAAGTTAATATGCAGGTATGGCAAGAAATCAAGAAGGCTAAGAGGATGCTCTCCTTTATTATGCAAGAAATCTGACATGAAAGTAAGCATGCTATGCTTCAGTTGCACTGATAAAACCTTCAGTTATACAGGGCATTGCATCTCAAGTACTGTGTGCAATTTTGTCTGCTTATTTCAGGAAAGACATAGATATGTTGAAAGCAGTTCAGAGGAGGTTTACTGGACTGATAGCCGAAATTAGTGGATTGTGTTATGAGGATAAATTAGACAGTCAGGGCTTGTTTCCATTGGAGTTTAGAAGTGTAATTTGAGTGAGGGTTGTAAGAACCTAAATGGTTTTGACAAGGTGTGGTGAGTCCAGAACCAAGAGGAACGGTTTTCAAATTGGGGATCACCCTTTTAGGTCAAAGATGAGGAGAAATTTTTTCTCTCAGAGGGCTGTGCAATTTTGGAATCTCTACTTCTGAAGGTACTGGAGATGGTGCCATTGACTATTTTTAAGTGGGAGGTGGTTAGATTCTTGCCAGGCAAGGGTTAGTGGGGGTTGACAGGAATGTTGGATTTGAAACACAAACAGACCAACCTCAATCTTATCCAATGGTAGAACAGGCCCCAGGGGCCAAATGACCAGCTTCTGTTCCTACTTTGTCTGTTTGCAATTGTCAGAGAACCAGGAGAAATTCTTACTTTTCTTTAGTGAAATAGAATTGTTGATGAATGCCCAAGCAAGCAGAGCCTCCATTTAATAACCTCAATGCTGCTTTGCAATGTCAGGTTGGAGTATATGCACAGATTTGCAGTACAAATCGACCTTCAGAAAGAAGAACGTTACGAGCTTTGCCGATTTAATGCTGTAGTATAGGTAACAGTTTACATTTTTAAATGTGACAATTGTTGCTTTTTAATGGGATAGCCTTTTGTTTATGAGAAGGTTAAAGCACAAAGTTAAAGTTTGTTATATATTTCAGAAGTAACAAAATGACCTTTCTTGCCTTGAGAGGTCAGCAAAATTCTTTGAACTAAACTTCCAACCACTGTGAAATGCATTCGAAAGCTGAACCTATCATTAAAAAATATTACTGTAAAAGCCAAACTGACTGCAATATGCTGTCAACTCTTAAGAAAGGTCTAAGGGTTCCATTAGTTGGTTATACACTGCCATCTAATCTTTAAAGTAATTTCCATGGGTTGCCAGACTGTGTAAATTGCTGGGAGCCTGAACTGATGACATAAATCCCATGGAAAATTCTGAATTGCAATGGTTTAATTTCCAACTTAGAGCTGTGTTGGCAGAGCTCAGTTGAGAGGATCAGGTTTCTTAAATTGAGCAACATACAAATAAGTGATAAAAATGTGCATTTTTATCTTTGAATTTGAGGGACAATGCCTTTGATTTTGAAATTGTAAAATGGATTTAATAAGGTTCGTTAGCTGGTGTTTTCACATGCCTCATTGTGGACATGTTTCTTTTTGTTCCAAATTATGTAAATCTATTGAGTCCTATTTTATCACTGAAGCTCATATTTGCACCTTTGGTGCTTTGCACTCGCATAAGGATGCAATCTTAATATTTCTGGTGACTCAAACAATCATTTAGGTCAATAGAGCCTCCCGTAACTAATTACATCAGGGAGCCAATTTAGTCTGCCATCCTTTAGTACAGAGAGTAAATACATAATGCATGTTCTACTGGCAAGCAATCAAAAATAACAAAATGGAGCAACACAAGTCTGCCAAAAAGACAAATGAGAAAATAATCAGCTCCTCATTTTTTTTTTATTTTACCTTTTTGGTGCATAATTTGCAATTTCAAAATTGTCTCTTGGAGCCTCTAGAAATATGCTTAAAATAAGTTCAACAAATAATCATAAAACTGAATGACTTGTGTTCATTTCATTGATATTTTATTCAGTTGTACTTAGCTATAAAATTAAACATCAGTGCTTTCTAGCCTGTAAGCACTGGTGCTTTCTAGCCTGTAAGCACTGGTATTTTTGGATTTAGGGTAAAAATCATTTACTGCAGTTTCAAATGCTAGGATTTAATAGATTTGCTTGCACTGAAATACAAGAATCCTTCTGACTTTAAAATAATCAAGTGTTCTGCATTTTTCCACTTTCTGCTTCAAAGATCTGAATAAAGCAAGGTGCAACTCCTCACGAATAATTCATGAAAAGACATTTGTTATGTTGGATTTTAGCACGTCTGGATGTTTATTAAAAACCAATATGAATGCCTGGAGTCATCTTGAGTTATACAATCCACAAGAAAACACACTTTTATACTTAATTAATACCCATTTTGTGTGCAGTTGGAATCTCAAATCTACTTTTATTTAATCAATCATCTTTCACACTTCACTCAAATCCTGCTTTATATTTATGTGGAAATCAGATTTGGTGATATAGGCTTCAAGTATTCTAATTTTACAGCTTCATATTACTAACCATCTTTAGTGTTCATGCCTTTCCATAATCTGTTTTTGTCTTTGCATGTATAAATTAGACTTGCAAATCTGGCTACTTAGTTTAGGCAACAAATTTCTTACTTCACATATATGATTGTATGTTATTGTCAAAGCTGCTTAAAAAATGTTTTATGTCTTTGAACTCACCACCCTGAGTGTTACTTTAACGACCATTCTGTTTCTGGATTACAATTTAGGCAGCAGTTCGTAACACAAAGTGTAGAACATTTCTCATTTAATTAAAGATTGTTCATAAGTGTTCCACCATGTAATGCACTAACAAACACCACATATGAACTCATTCTCGGGAAAATTAGTCAAAGCTCATTAGTTCAGCCCACTGATCATTTGATTCTATAACAGTGTACAACACTGTTTCATGTAAGGTGGAATTCATTAATGAACAGAAAATTTCCAGCAAGTTATGTGGAAATATGTTGAGATGAAAGCACGTAATTTTTTACAAAACAATTGATTGACGAGATGTCACTGGCTAGACCATCATTTATGACACACTTATAATTTCAATTTCAGAAGGTGGTGGCGATCTACCTTCTTGAATCACTACCGTTTATGCATTGTAGATATATCCACAGTGCTGTCAGGGAGGGAATTGTAGGATTTTGAGTGACAGAGAAGGTATACCAAGATAGCCCCAGGTCAGGATGGTTTGTGGCTTGGAGTGGAATTTGTAAGCGGTGGTATTTCCATATATCTGATGCTGTTGTCCTTCCAGGTTGTAGATGTGGGGTAGAGAGTTCGGAAAGTGCTGTTGAAGAAGCCTTGATGAGTTGTTGCACTGCATCATGTAGATGTCACGAATTGCAAACACTGTGCATCAGTGGGGCAAGAGTGAATATTGAAGATGTTAGATAGGATGCCAACTAAGCCGGCTGCTTTGTCCTGGATGGTACCGACCTCTTTGAGTGCTGTTGGAGTTGCACTGATCCAGGAAAATTGACAGTGTTCCACCAAACTCTTGACTTGTTCTTTGTAAAGGTGGATAAGCTTTGAGGAGTCAGGAAATGAACTAGTTGATGAAAAATTCCCAACTAATGATCTCTTGTAGCTGTAGCCTCAGTATTTATATTCCTGATCCAACTGAGTTTTTAATCAATGGGAATAATTGGATGTTGATAGAGCGGGATTCAGTGTAATGTTAATTAGCATTAAGGGAAATGATCAGGTTGTAATGGTTTGATGAAGATTGGTTGGCACTTGTGTGGCATGAACATTATTTGTCACTTATCAGCCCAAGTCTCACTGCATGTGGACTATTACTGTATCTAATGAGTCGTAAATGGTGCTGAACATTATGCAATCATCAGTCAAAAAACCCACTTCTGATCTTAAATAGTGAAGTTGGTCATGTGTGAAGCAGCCAAAGATTGGTGGGCCTCAGACACTACCTTGAGAAATTCCCATTGAGATATCTCATGGCTGAGATATTAGTCTTCAACAAATTTAACCATCTTCCATTGTACTAAGTATGACTCCAGTCAGTGGAGTTTTTCCCTGATTTCCATTGACTCCAGTTTTGTTAGAACACCTTGATGCCATACCAGTCAAATGTGGCCTTGATGTCAAGGCCATTACCCTCACTCCCCTTCTTGAGTTCAGCTCTATTGTCAATGTTTGGATTGAATTTCTAATGATGTCAGGATCAGCATAGTTATGGTGGAACCCAAACCAAGTGTCAGTAATCAGGCTATCGATGGGTTGAAGCTACTTGACAGCACCGTTGAAGCCACATTCCATCACTTCACTGATGATTGAGAATAGACTGATGGGACAGTAGCTGGCTGGGTTGGAATTGTGCAGAGGACACATCTAGAGTTATAGAATCACCCAGTACAGAAGCACCTTTCAGCCAATCGAGCCTGCACTGCTAAAAATATGATACTACCTACCCTAGTCCGACTTTGTCACACTCGGCCCATAGCCTTGAATGTTATGACACTTCAAGTGCTCATCCAAGCACTTTTTAAAGGCTGTAAGGTTTCCTTCCCTAACTACCCTCCCAGACAGTGCTTTCTAGAACCTCATCTGTGCAATTTTCCACATTGCCAAGTAGATGCACATGTTGTAGCTGTTCTGGAACAGATTGGCTTGGGCACAGCTAGTTCTGGTACACAGAACTTTAGTCCTATTGTCAGAATGTTGCAGGACCCATAGCCTTTACAGTATCCAGTGCTTTCAGCCTGGACTAGAGTCTTCAGAAGAAGGCTGAAGTGGATCGTTCAATTAACACTTATGGCTGAAGATGTTTGCAAATGCTTCAGTCTCAAATATTGCACGAATGTGCTGGTCTCCTCTATCTCTGATGATGGGAATATTTGTGGAGCCTTCCCAGCGTTCACAATTAGACGTGGCAGGACTGCAGAGCTTAGATCTCATCCATTGGTTGTGGAATCACTTAGCCATATATTACATGTTGCTAATATTGCTCTTGGCATGGTCTCCTGACCTCTTAATTGAACCAGGCTTGCTCTCCTGGAAAAGTGATAATGATGGAGTGGAGGAGACATCAGGTTACAGATTGTAGTTGAATGCAATTCCGCTGCTGCAGAAACAATGACAAAAAATGTACTGGAGAAATTCAGTATGTCTGGCAGCATCAGCGCAGAGAAAAGCAGAGTTAACATATTGAGTCCAATGAAACTTCACAGAACACTGCTCACGCTGATGGACCACAGTGCCTCATGGATGCTTAGTCTTGAGTTGTTTGATCTGTAAATTCCTATAATAAATCATATATAATTAAATTATGATAATATTTATCATCAATATATATTAGTAGAATGATGCTCCAACACTGATTTTTTTCCTGAACAGTGTACAGTGTGCACCTTTCATAAAGCACACTTACGTTTGTCACATTTTATAAAATGCATTGCTTAGTGTGCATTACGTAGATAGACAGAAATAAAGTAAAAATCTAAGTTCCAGCTACCCAGCTGCCAGCACAGGGGGTTGCTGCCACAAAAATCTCCATTCAAGTGACAATAATGTACACAGCATGGTGCTCTTACATCTTTCTAAATAGCATCTTCTAACTGTTAATTCCTAAGAAAATGTTCATTCAACAAATAGAAGAAAGGTTTGATTATAATAGACAGTATTTGGCAAAAAGAAGATACATGTTGGCATTTGCTAACTATAGGTGTGTCTATCATAAAACAAATAGCTTTTCTCAGCAGATGTTAACACTGAACATGACACTGGAATGTGAGAGAAGTATTAAATCAGAAGCTATCAGAATAAAGTAGAAACTTGTTTTGGGCGTGGGCTGCCTAACATTCATTTCCATTGACTTCAAAGGTGAATTAGACCTATTATTCACTCAAAATATGTTCAACATAGTATCAGATTACAAACAGAATGGTTCTAGTAGTCCTAAAAGGGGCTTACAGAATTATGAAAGCATCTTTGCATTTAAAAGACAGGTACACCCTCAGTTGCTACACAAATTAAAGCAGATAGAGTAGTTGAGTGCCATTCCTTTGTTCCCCTTTATAACAGCTTAAATCCACACAAAGCTATTTCTTCAGATATTAAGAATCTGGGCACCATCCAAAATCCACATTGGGAATTAACGTTAAATGAATTACATGTTATTTCAAAGGCGAGCCTATAGAAACCTATTAAATGGGCATCTTTGTCTCAGAAATTCTGTTGCTGATTCGAGTCACTACCTTTTTCAGGCAATCTCTAGATTTATCTTACCACCCAAGATGCTAGTGTGAATGCTAATCTGTATTTGTGAACTGTGCCTGCCTGATTTTAACCAATAACCTTGTGGCATCAACTGTTACCTGTTCTAACAGATTAATTGGGTGCAATTTTGCTAAAAATCACCAAAGTGTCAACTTCAGGGAGTTTCACAGATGGGTTCCCTCTGTGAATCTAGTGAGTTATCTCACGATACTCTCTGTTGCACACGTCATTGTGTATGCATTATGCTTCTATGGTGCCCCAGTTGTGCTCACCAGAGTGGAAGTATTTGCCGTTGCCCAGACCTCGCGGGATTTGCATCACCAACACCAGATTTAAACTGTAGCTGTTCAGCAGGTCAAGTGCTATTGGTCAGCAGCTGCCCTTCACAGTTTGTGTGTGGGTGTGTGAAGAATTGCCCCAGAGGTGACCAATACAGCAAGGTGCCCCTCGTCCACTTCACCTTACAGGAAATCCTTATGGACAGCGTGGTGGGAAGGAGGGTCTTCTTCTTTCCTCAGGACCACCAGTGGAGACCACGGCACCAGATTGTGTCACCACTCGAGCTCATGCAGCTGGAGGAAATCTCAGCAGTGCAGGAAGAAGGCTCTGTGAGGGTAAGCATCATCATCTTCTTTTCTATTAACTCATAGTCCCTCTAATGCTGTTGCTGCGCCAAGACTCGATCTACCACTCTCACTACTGCATACAACTTCTAACATCTATTCTCACTTGTTTCAGCTCCCAGCACCTAACCACCACGCACATACACATACTGAAGGCAACAAAGTACGAAAGGGGACATGTCAGGGCAGAGAAGCTGTGAGCATCAAAAGTAGATGTAAAGCTCTGAGATGGGCCCTGGTCCAATCCAGCAGATTGTTGCTTGTCCCTGTGCACAAAGTGGTTCACAGCAGCTTTGCAATTGAAAGTGCCGGTGTGCTTCTACATGCAGTCTTGAAGAAGATAACAGTATACTAAATAGGTCAGAGATGAAAATGTGGTGAGGCCGGTGCATGTCTGATCCCACTTTCTGTGGAGGGGAGGTGTGTGGGTGTTCACAGTCCATGGAACCTAACCTGAAATGTTGGAGACTGCTGTCCACGTTGGAGGCCAAGAGGAGTAAGCAGTGAGCGGTACCACCATCTCAGGAATTGTAACTGTCTAGTTGCTCCCCGATACATGGTAGAATAGCAAACCACATATAAATGAGGTGAATTTAAATACTAATGTCAAGGAAATGCATGCAATTAGGCCTCTTGATGCTCACTACTGCGATTCTTGTCTCACTGTTCAAACCTTCGCTGCGGAATTGGATTTTCTTTCCACCAATGCCCAGACTCGTCATATTTTCTCAACTGACTGGCCATTGCCCACATTATTCAGAAACTGGGAACATTCAGTCCAATACCTTGCAATTGCAGGTCAAAGAGTGCCACATGATTGCAGCATACATAAGAACATTAATATTTTTCTTCGATTGATTGTCGCTGACAAATGTTTGTAAAACATCAAAATAATTTCCAGCTTTCTTTCCAAATGTAAGTTTAAGTGACACGACACCCCAAGAATTGTGTCTAAAGGTAATTCCTAGCATAACATCACTCCATGAATACCATGAAGATATCCAGCTCAGATGAATTCACAAATCCTAACAGATAGCAATAAAGGCCTTATAATTGGATGGGAGAAGGGAAAAATCAGCAAGGCTTCTGCTTCTGATCACCATTGAATGATCTCTTATTGAAATTGCATCTGTACTGATAACAGAGCAGCAGGTCAGTAGTTATACTCTTCACAGTCAAATAGCTGGCTGACATTCACCAGTGAAGTATACAAAAGGAATGGAATCTTAGGCAAGATAGCAAGGGCACTTAGTGTCAATTGCCCACTACTCAAGCATGAATAACACTTTCAAGAAATGAAAAGAGAACATTTGGACAGCAGAAAATAATTGCATTGTAAAAAGAAATACAGGCAAACAATCTTGAGGGGAATGCCACAATGTTAGATGGGGTTGTTACTAAAATAAAAGAAAAATGTCTCCACTATAATTGTATTTTCAATATGGATGACCAATTTATTCATCATATCAAAAGACATATGACCAGAAGTGCAATTCTAAGGCAAAATCAAGCTATTGCACAATAAAGAAAAAAGGCTTCACTTGCTAATGTTTTCATTTCTTCAGAAATACAGCTGATATAAAGCTATATATTCTCTATATAAGAATGCCTGTGATTACTTTGTGATTTTGTCACAGGTAGAGATGGCAATTACAAAAGTTTGTCTTTAAGGACGATAGTCTGTTCTTGAATCTTAAATGTACTATACAATTTGTATTAAGAAATAACAATGAAGCAATGTCATTTTTACCTCACTACCTTTTTGAGTTCTTAACTATCTTTTCTAGGATGTAGAAATGAATCATTTTGTTCCATTGTGCTTGGTTTAATAAGCTGCTTAGAAGTATAGCCACAAAAATTAACTGATTATCAACACAAACTATTGGAACAGTCTGCTAATTGATGCATAAATCAAGATCATTTGGCAAGAATTAAATGAAAGTTTTGAAATGGACTGTAATTAATCAAAAATGCCATTTATATACTGTAAAGAAATGAAACCTTATCTAGTACAAAACTATATAATTGCATTTTCAGCAATGTTTTATAAAAGGAATCCAATTGATCTGCATTTATTAGTTCACAGTCAAAGTGTGTTTGTTTAGCAGTTATCTGCAGTGATAGTAAGTGCAAAGCTTTACAGGAGAAAGCTGTACAATTATATAAATAATAACATCCAATTTTCGAAGTAGCTTTATAGAATATATAATTTCCATTTTTTACCTAAGAGAAATAAACTAAGACCACAAAATAAATAATCTTTACTTAGTTATTACGATCTTATTTACTCAGTTATTATTATATTGCTCCTAATAATATCTCTTCTGAAACTAAAAATTAAATGCAGCATAGATCATAAAATTAACTGCATTTCCAACACAATTCATGTTAAGTCATATTGGCCATATTAATACTGTGGCTACAAGATCAGTTCAGAGACTAAGAGGTCTGTAATGAATACCTCACCTCCTGACTCTCCAGAGCCTGTCCACCATGTCCAAGACGCAAGTAAATGCCTAGTCAGGAGTCTGATGGAATATTTCCCACTTGACCGGATGAATGCACTCTAAAAACATTCAAATATCTTGACACCATACAGAACTAGGTGGCCAACTTGACTGGTATCATGTCCACAAACATTATTTCCCATCACCACTGATGCTCAACAGCAGCATATACTATCTACGAGACACTACAGATACTCATCAAAACTCCTTGCACAGCACCTCTCAAACCAACAACCACTTCCACCTGGAAGAACACGGGCAGCAAATACACGGGAACACCACCAACTACAAGTTCCCCTGTAAGCCCTTCAGCATCCTGATTTGGAAATATATCATTCTTACTTCATTGCCGCTGGGTCAACATCTTGGAACAGCCTCTCCAACAACGTTTTGTGTACCCACACCAAATGGACTGCAGTGGTTCAAGAAGACAGCTCACCACCACCTTTCAAGGGCAACTAGGATGGGCTATAAATGCTGGTCCAGCCAATGATGCCCACATCGTGCGAGTGAATAAAAAAATGATTTGAGCACAGAAATCTAGACTGACAATCTAGTACTGTGTTGAGGAAGAGCTGCACTGTAGGTGGTGCAACTTCTCAGATCAGTCTTTAAACTAAGGCCCTGCCTGCCACCCCCCAGGTGGATATAACAGATCCTTTGGCATTGTTTCAAAACGCGGGTATTATCACCTGCATCCTGTTTAATATTTATCCCCCAATCCACATCAGATAAACAGATTACCTGATCAATATCACATTACTGTGTTTGGGAGCGTGTTGTTGGCAACTAGTTGCCTATTTCTTACATAACAACAGTGACTACACTTCAAAAATACTTCACTAGCTGTAAAGCAGTTTGAGACATTTTCAAAACCATTTTATAATTGCAAGGCCTCTGTCTTTCATTCTTTTGATTATTTCTGCAGTCTTATACTACATCACTTTCAGAGGGAGATCTGGTCTGGATACATTTGCTAAACCATCCACAATCGTATTTAAATGGATCTCAACTACATAGTAGTTGCTAGGGGATTTCTTCCAGCTATAGCTTCCTTTTGATAATTGCTCGGTATGGCTTTTTGATGTTTAAAATGACAAATATTTACAGGGAGTGGTGTGGTGATTATTCAAGAAGTTTCAGCTTACTTCAAGACCTTTGCACAAATCACTTACTTCCAAATATTGCATAGTAGCCATGCTCATTAGAAAAGAACCTGATTGAGAAAATGAGTAGGTGCTAGACAGAACAAGAAAAGCTGGTGGAAAAGGATGAGGAAGGCTCTCAGGAGGAGGCTGTGTTTATCCAGGGTCGTCAGGGAATAATTCCCCTGCCTGAGTCTCAATGACGAACAGCTTGTAAGATATGTACACATGAGGGAGGACATCCAAACCAAAATCTGCCACTGGCTTCAGCCACATCTGTAACCTTAGAAAAGTGCCAATGTGTGAAAATCAATGTTGTGATGAACTTCAATATGTATGGGTTCTTTCAAGCTTGAACTGGAGATGTTTGAAACATTCCACAATTGTCGTCCACTGCTGTACAGAGATTCTCCTTCCAATGTACACAAACTTCATTTCATCTCTCTTGCCATTGAAATGGTGGTAAAGCGAGCTGTTAGAGTAGATTTGTAACTCGGATTGTGGATGTTGTGGTAGGTTGGCTCGCTGAGCTGGTTTGTTGTTCCACAGACCTTTCATTACCCTGCTAGGTAACATCATCAGTGCAGCCTCCGATGAAGTGCTGTTGTGTTTTCCCACCTGTTATTTAAGCTCTGGTGTACGTTGAGCTGGATTACCTCACTTCCAGTTTTCCTTCACAATGGCCAGCTCTATGTGTCTATTAATAGCTTTCGTAGTGGAGAACCAGGCCTCGAGAAATTCCTTTGCTTGTCTCTGCTTCGTCTATCTCAGGATCCTGGTGTTGTCCCAATCGAATTGGTGGCTTTCCTTATCCATGTGGATGGAGATGAGTGAGTATTGGTCGTGTCTTTAAAGGGAGCACTCTGCTTTGCTGAGATTGTAGGTTTGCACATGGCATGTCACCACCTGGATACACTGTCACAATTTGATTCTGCCTGTACTGGAATTGGATATAGCCCAATGTCGCGATCAGTCTCTAGAATACTGGCAACAGTCATAGAACCACAGAAGTGCTACAGTGCAGAACGAAGCTATTCAGCCCATCATGCCAGTACTCACATGATACTTAAATTCTGCAGCAGAACACCACACAAGCAGCATTTGATCGCCAACAGCAATCAAGCATTGGGTGACAAAAGTGAACTGCTGATTACCTGGCTAATGAACGAACATACAATCCACATACAATGAAAGTTTTGCCTTAAGAGAAACCATAGTACAGCAGACCACTAGCATGCTGAAACAACACTTCTGCTTCTTGGATTCTCCTGAAGGAATCTCGCAGTATTTGATAGGATGTTAAATTCATCAAAGTCTGTTGCATGTTGGACAACCTAGCCAATATGAAAGGGTAGAACTTGCAACCAGCAACATGATAAACGGAGATAATAGGTACTGCAGATGCTGGAGAATCCGAGATAATAAGGTGTGGAGCTGGATGAACACAGCAGGCCAAGCAGCATCATAGGAGCAGGAAAGCTTGACGTTTCGGGCCTAGACCCTTCATCAGAAATGCGGT
>JAHRHZ010000069.1:19286961-19337546 GCA_024137785.1 Ginglymostoma cirratum | reverse complement strand
AAGTGAAACAGCAAGTCGATTCTTTCATGTAGCAAGAATAAGGTCCTCAAAAGAGATTTAGAGGGAAAATGAATACTCACATCAAATCATCTTGTGTCTCTGATAATGATCCAAGATTCATTTCCTTGAGTCCTATACAGCTCGGGATGTTATAGTAATTAGAGGGATATATTTCAAAGCATTGCTGATATATGTTATCTTACTTTGGCCAGCTGTTCTCCATTCAGTATTTTCTGAAACATATTTTTCTTTCCTAGAATTAATCACAGAATTGTTACAATGCTCAAGAAGCCATTTGGCCCATTGTGCCTGCACTGGTATTTCAAGTGAGCATTATTATCCAGTGCCAATCTCCCGCCTCTTCACCTTATCCTTGCAGACTATTCCTAGCCACGTGATCATCCAGTGTCCCTTGAATGCCTCAATGAAACCTGCATTCATCACATTTCCAGGCAGTGCACTCTGTTCTTTTCTCCCATCACCCTTGCTTCTTTTGCATGTTAATTTAAATCTATATCCTCTCATTTTTGTTCTTTTTATGAGTGGGAACAGTTTCTCCTGATCTCCTCTATCCAGTCCACTCATGATTTTAGAAACTTCTATCAAGTCTCCTCCGCGTTTTCTTCTTTTCAAGGAGAACAGTCCAAATTCTTCAATCTATCCTCATAACTGAAGTTTTTCATTCCTGGAACCATTCTTGTAAGTTGTTTCAATCGCCAATGCATTAACATCTTTCCTATAATTCGGTGCCTGCAAGTGATCACAATCATCTAGTTAAGGTCTAACAATTATTTATACAAGCTTAACATCACCTCTTTGCTCTTGTACTCTATGCCCCTATTAATAAAACCTAGGACTCTGTATGCTTCATTAAATGCTCTGTCAACCTATTCTGCCACCTTCAATGATCTGTGCACACATGTCCCTCTGCTCCTGCATCCCTCTTAGACAATATAAATTAGTGGGTAAAATTCTTGCAGTGTTCTTGTTTCCAAAGTCCATCCCTTCACACTTATCTATATTGACCCTCATTTGTCACTTTTCTGCCCACTCCAACAACTTTTTAACGCATTTGTGGAGTTCTACACTGTCCTCCTGAAAGTTTCCAACTCTTCCAATCTCTACTTCATCTGCAAACTCTGAAATTATTCTCTGCAAGCCAAGATCCAGATCATGAATATACATCAGGAATAAAAAAGGTCCCAATATAGAACCCTGCAGAACTCAATAACAAATCTTCCTCCAGGCTGAAAAATATCCATTGCCCTTTACTCTCTGTTTCCTATCACTCACCCAATTTTGTATCTTGTTTGCTACTGTCCCTTTGTTTTACCATGACCTGTAACTTTCTCACAAGTTTGTTGTGTAGCACTGTATCAAATGCCTTCTGCAAATCTATGTACACCACATCAACAGCATTCTCTTCATCAAGACTTCCTGTTACCGCTTCAAAAAACTCAAGCAGTTTCAATAAGCACCATTTCCCCTTCCGAAACCCATGCTGACTCTTTCTAATCAACCCACTTTTTCCATGTGACTATTAATTCTACCCCTAAAAATTATTTCTCAAGGCTTCCTCACCACCTAAGTTAAACTGACTGATCTGCAATTGCCAGGATTATCCCTACAACTTTTCTTAATCAATGCTATCATGTTTGCAATTCTCCAGTTTTTTGACACAGCCCTCTTGTCTACGGCCAACAGTCTATCCAAGATTACTGCCTTATTAATTTTGGTTCACCTCTGTGACTGTGGCTTGGGCAGCATCTCCTATTTTGTAAAGAAAGATGCATAGTATCCATTTAACAGCTTAGCCATGCCCCCTGCCTCCATGTATAAATCCCCTTTATCATCTTGAATAGGTCCTACTTCTTCTTTAACAATTTTTTTACTCCTGTGTCAAAGAAGGATGTTTGAATTGAAATGCAATCATGTACAAATGTCCTTCCTGGACTTCCATAGCCATGTGACCTCTACCATGAGGAGCACTACCACAGGTAGTCATCTTACTGAAACTTCAGCAATGAATTCATTTTGACTGGACTGCTGTCTGTTGTGTTTAGAACAGGAATTTTCTTCCCCAGTGAGTGGTGGAGGATGGGTTATTGAATATATTCAAGGCTCAGTTAATCAGATTTTCCATTGTTAAGGATGGCTGGAAAGTGGAGGACAATCAGATCAACTATGATCTCATTGAATGACAGCGCAAGCACAAGGGATGTATGGACTACACCTGCTCCTATTTCCCATGATTTTAACTCTACCCACTTCTATATAGCTTCAGTAATGCCCTAGAACATCAAACTTACTTTTTGTATTCAAGTCCTGGAGTCAGCCTTCTGACTTTGAGGTACAAGTGTTACCATCTGATACAATATTGAGGCTTGCAGTCCAGTAGCCATTAATATTGCTTACAGAGCGGACAATCACTGCACCACAACACTGCATATTGGAATGTTAGAACTTGCTCTGCAATAATATTAATACTTATACAATAATTTATGCTTAAGAAGTATTGTATACTATATAATTGCTTACAAAAAGGTGTCATCATTGAATTCAGTCAGGCAGTAACCAACCTGAATCTCCATCCAGTGGCAGTCTACCTTTCTTCACCTGTGATCCAATGCTCACTTGGTATTCTCTCCTCAGGCTCATTGAGCTGAATTTCATGAAAAGCATATTGCTTGTTCCCCTGTTGCAAGAGTCAGCTGGCAGCCAACACACGTAAAATAAAATCTGCCCCACAGCTATGGCATACTGTTGGTGGGATTTACAACCAAGAGTGGGACTTCTGCCCCACAGTGAGATAACAGCCTTCCCTGAAGAGCTACCCGTCAGTCAATTAGATCATTTGGCAGCTCCAGCTGTCCCTGCAGAACCAAGGTTCAGTAGTGGGTTTAATAAAACTGACTGGCCATTCACAGCCACCTGTACGTGCCAAACGTACTCTGGCATGGGAAGCATATTATTCAGGCCAATTGGCTTGCTTACAAATTCAATTGGCTATTAATTATTCACTTAAAAACAGTGGATGAGCACCCACATCTTTAGTACAGCTTGGGAATGTACAGGAAGGTGATGGTCTTGCTACCCAATCCTATTTTATGTGTCCTGCCACCGAAAACACACACCATGGGGAACTGCACATTAAGTATGTTTGAACTAGTGTCTACTTTCAATGGTGTTGATAGCACAAAGTGCAATCCAAACACAAAAGCTTTTACTCCTCTTCTTCCTGTCCTTTGTTTTGCCTTTGCCTCTGCAATGACTGTAAAAGTTATTTTCCAGCCAGCACAATATTGATTACCACGGGAAGAATTCCAAAATGTTTCCCACTGTGAACATACGCAACTATCGGGAATTGTTGTCATCTCTATGAAAGGAGAGATCTTGTTCTCATGATTTCAACTGTGACCTGTTGTGAGTAGACCAAGGAGAGATATTTGTGGCATTCTACCAATAGTTCTTATACTATTTTGCTTGCTGAATGCCAACTTCTTTTGCAAAAATATTGAGCACTGTGTTTTGCAGCAAGAAGAGCAATTTAAAGAGGAAATTTAAAGAGGAAACTAACTATCCTGACCTGTCTGTGTGTTATAGTAAATCATTGTTTCTCTTATAGCATATTTCTCTTTTCTGATTTACTCCGATACATCTGAAATATCCCCTTGGCTTCTCCTTCTCTCTCCATCATAGGCGTGGGGACAATAAGACTAAAAGGACACTCTGGGATAGTATTTAGATGAATATATAAGTCATCATTATTTGACAATTTGTATGGAGCAGTGTAAAACTGTTGGCAGTTATACTGAGGATTTATTTTGGTGAATCAGAATTTATTTTTCCCAGAATGAGGCCTCCTGTAGACTTTTCACATGCAGTGCATGTGCGACATATTCCTTTCTCTGTGTCCTCCTACTGTAACATTTGCATTCTCTTCTTTACTTGAAGTTGGACCTCTACATTGAGAAAGTGTTTCATCATTCTATTTTATCTACCATTATGACCTGAATGGACCAATAAGTGGAGAAAGTTTTTCATGTTTCCTTTCTTTACTCCTAGAACTCTCAAATCTGCATATTTATCTCATATTATTGTTGAATACCCAATTTGAATGCTTAATAGCAGCATTATCCCCAGTGTATTTGGTTTGACTTGTCAGTTATGCATTAATTGTAATGTATCTGGCATCAAGGAAAATACAATAAGCAAGGTTCAGCTTTTCTGTAAATTTACTGAAAGGGTAGAAAAATTAATTCTCATTTAATGTCATCTCCATAAGTTTAAAACAAACTCAGCCCTTATTTTTGTCACAGGAAATAAATCATGAAGCTGTGATATGTTTGAAAAGGTTTTGTTTTTATTTGTTTTTTTTAGGAGGATTTTATTGAAATCCACAAAACTACTTTCATTTGACACACTACAGCAGTGGTTTAGTAATCCTCAATTCACAGTCTCAATGATCCAACATTTTTCAACACATTATTTCTCACATGTTCTTCTATGACTATTAGACTATTTCAATGTCATGGTAACTAAAGTATCATTTGCATCACGAGACAAGTTATTAGTGTAATCCTGGCATCTCTTCCACTTCAACTGTCTTTTTTGCAGTTGTATAGAGCTTTTCTTTATTGTTCTGTTTTCCACAGATCATAATTCTTACTCTTGCAATTTAATGATAACAAATGTAATATTTCATTGGTGTGCTAGAAATGTAGTCTTATCAACCCTCTCTCTTTTTGTATTATCAAAAGCACAAGTGTCTTCATCAGTATCTTGTCAAATAACATGAGAAGTGACAGCACAGTAGTGCCATTTCTCCAATCAGAAAATTCCTCAACCGGTAAATTAGAGTTCAAACCACATTGGAGCAGATGACAGCATTGACCTTGCTTCGTGCCTGTATAAAAAGTCTCAGGATTTGTGCCCATGCTTCGTTTGTTCCAGGAATCAGGCATAAGCATGTCATCCAGGGAAATCTTTGACACTCAACAAGTCTTGTATCTGAAAGGAACTTGTCAGCAGCAGCTCTCATGCTACCGTGTAACCTGCAAAACAAGGCCAGGGCAATGTCTGTCAGTCTGAGAGAACTGAACTCTTCACTTTTACAGTATGTTTTAGAGCTCAAATGTAACATAATTGAGCATCTCCATAAAGATCAGGAAAGGTCATTGTGAGGTCAACCTAATTAGGAATACTTGAAAGCGCTAAAAGCTTTTACGTATATAAAAATAAATCTTCCTGATGGATAATGATTATATGATTTCCTTCAGGAAACTATCCATGAGAATCAGATCTTAATTACATTCTGGGCCATACAATGACCTGAACACTGCACAGGAGCTTTTTTCAGGTTTATTAATGCCATACGGCTTTATGTGGAATCATAATGTTAGCATGGACTCCAGATACGTGGGCAATCCCCATTACATCAGATAATCCCAGTTTCACACTGTTCAAGTGTTTTAATAGGCATTTAGCAAATATATGCATTGGCTGCTGATGTTAAGCCATATGCAGAGGCTGTGATTTCAGAGCTACTGCTGCCTGGATTTTCACCTTAAAGCACGTTTTGTGGTGGAGAAACTAAAAGAACAGCTTTCCTGAAGAATTCAACTGTAGGGCGACATTAACATTTTTAAATTGTAAAGCATTCCAATGTACAGCCTGATTAAGCCAGAGAATGTTCAAGCATAAAACCTGCTGCACAGGTCTGGCCGAATCCTACGGGAAAAAGAATGAGATCAAGGTGGGTGGGTTGGGAGGGATGGGGATGCAGTTTGTGAATTTTGGGACAGTTCCCCATCACAAGGAGGATTCACTGGTTGTGATTGGGGGCTGATGGGGGTAGGCAGATAAGTTTTAATTTACATTCATATGGGATTAAATCTGTCCATTTGCAACCATGGTGTCATATTTGACCCTGACATTTCCTAACTAATTTTTCATTCCATCATCAAGAATGCCTCTCCCCTCCTCCGTAAGATTGGCAGACTTTGCCCCTGGCTCAACTCATCTGCTGCTGAAACTCTTATTCAGCCCTTTAGTATATCTGGACTTAACTATTCCAAAGTGCTTCTGGCCAGTCTCCCACTTTCTACCCTATGTAAGACTATCCAAAACTCTAATGCTCATATCTGAATTTACACCAGATCCTCTCCCTTTATAACCCTATGCTGGCTGATCTGTATTAATTCCTCAACAAATCATGTCTTGATTTTAAAATTCTTAATTATGTTTTCAGATTTCTCCATGGCCTCACTTTTCCTTATCTCCGTAAACAACTCCAACCCCACAATGCTTCAAGACAGCTATTCTTCCTTACTTCTGGTCTTTTAAGCTTCCACAATTTTAATTGCTGCACCATTGGCAGTATTGCCTTTAGTTGCCTGATCAGGTCAGAAGGCAGAAAGGTAGAGGGAGGATATTCCAGAACTAGGAAAATCCTTCCTACACCTCTCTGCCTCTTGGCCTTACTTTCCTCCTTGAAGGCACAACATAAAATGTATCAAAACCAAAAGAACTGCAGATGCTGTAAATCAAGAACAAAAACAAAGTTGCTGGAAGAGCTCAGCAGGTCTGGCAGCATCTGTGAAGGAGAAAACAGAGTTAACGTTTCGGGTCCGGTGACCTGAGGTTCTGAGGAAGGATCACCGGACCCAAAACGTTAACTCTGTTTTCTCCTCCATAAAATGTATCACTTTGAACAAGCTTTGGGTTACCTGATTTAATATCTCCCACATGGATCTATGTTCTGCTTTGTCTATTTTTTGTGGAGACCGTTGGAAAGCAGTACTTAAATACATTAATGAAAATAAAGTGCATTTGGAGAGTGGGTGATCCATTCTGCCAGATTATCACCCAAGAGGTGAAAGCAAAAGTTTATTCCCTGGAGTATGAGGAACATATAATCAATGTGAGGGGAGTGTTTTGTTCTTTCAGGTTTTTTTGAATAATAATGAATAATAATAATTGAATGAATAATAATTCTACTGAAGGTATCCTCCTTGTAGAAATTTCTGCAATCCTGTTCCTTTGCTTTATCTCATTTTCATTCTCCACAAGATAAGATTGCAGATGCAGTGTTATTCAAGAATGCGGCCTTTCAAACCTGATCATGAATCCACACTGACTGACTCCGGAGTTCTGATAGGTCATGTACTGTTTGGCTTTGATTGCAATTTCTTGTTTGATATGCATAGCGCTAATCCTCCCTTTTTATTCAAGATCTTCGACCTTGAGGTAATGCATTTGCCTTAGCAGAAGTTTAGCTTGTCGGGTCCACAGTCTGCTTCCCATCAGAGGTGGGCAAGGGGTTAGACCATTCAGGAGCGGCATAGCATTATAAGTCAATAGTGAGAGGCTGTCATTATTCTTCAGTAGAGCTTGTGCTAACCTTACTCCTCTTTCAGCCTCACCATTAACACTCACATATCTATATGACCTGGAATCCCATGGGACTCTCTGATCTGTTTGATGCATTGGTTAGCACATTTGTAGGCTATTGTTTGAATTTACTTGGTCTGGAATTTTGCGTGTAGTGAAAATTTCTTTTAGTAACAGAATCATAGGTTCAGAGGCAGCAATGTGTAGATGTTTCCCTTCTTTCCCCTGCAAGTAGTCAACAACTAACATAAATGATTTTCATCTAATCAAAAAGATCCATTCAAATGTTCTAATTGTACAGAGGTACCATCAGACATTCTCTTTGTTCCTCTCAATGGATTGCAACTTGAAATAATTTCTTATAATTTTGAGAGCTCTTGTGGGGCAGTGGTTGTGGACCCTATCTCTGAGCCAGGAGGCCTGAGTTCAAGACCCATCAATCTCAGGGTTGTGCACTCTCATCTCTGAATAGGTTGATCAGGAAATATATTAATGATTTTTACAGTCCTGCCAACCACACAAAACTTCACACTCTGGCAGGACACTTCTTGTTAAATCATGTGACCCTGATATAGCGCTTGAAGTATATCAAGTCTGAGAATACAAAGTATGACTGATCTCTCATCATAATTCAGCATGTCACATGACACTGAGATGGAACACGACACCCCTTTGTTTAAAATTTTGCTTCAAAACAGAATTATGACTATCATATTGTGACTATCCTGTGATGTAGTACTCAAGGGTGACAGTACTTTCTTCATCAGATTCAATTTCTTGCTCATCTGCACATTTATGCCAGCAGATTTGGAAAAAGTTGGGGACAATGAGTATGAGCATTGTACAAATGAAACAAGAAATTATAATCAACGACATACAGTACATAACCTACCAGATCTCCACGTCAAAGTTCAAATCTGGCAAAAAAGTCAAGGAAGCCACAGGCTAGGACCCTTCGCTATCCTGCCAGCAGTTCTGCAATCAAAGGTAGTAAGCAATTTGGAATCCTCATCCAGAGGTAATAGATTAATCAAATCATGTGCGGACTTAAAAATGCACTGAAGACCCAAGATAGAACTTGCAAACTTCTCAAAAGCCAAGTGGCAGCTAAAGACTCCTTTTCAATTATTATGTATCTTTTCACCATTTCAGTCAAAGAAACAGAGGTATAGTATCCCATCAAATTTACTTTCTCTCAAATCTGGAAAAATATTGCTCCCAGTTTAGTCAATGATACATTAACGGCAGCTACTGTAGGCAGTTCTGAATCATAATGAACTAATATGCCTCAGCATTTCTTCTATCCTTTTGAAAGAGATTTGTTGGTTTTCTTCCCAAAACAATGTTTGTGCTTGTCTTAACAATTAACGTAGCAAATCATTAATATGTAGCAAGTTGGGCAAAAAACTTGACCACATGATTCACTATTCCTATAAATCACTGGAGCTCTGAGACATTGCAAGATGATAAAAAATATTCAATTGCTTTAGTTTTCTGAGGATGTGCTCTGATTCCTGATGCAAGCACAATATGTTCTAGAAATTCTTGGTTGTTTGTGAGACTTATATTTGATATTGAGAGTAAGTCCTGCTCCTTGTAGGTATTTTAGCACAGCTCTTTCTTTGGCAACATGTTCTGTTATTAGCGGAACCATAAATGAGGATGTCATCCGTGTGGCAAATTATTCCCTCTAATCCCTTATGAATAAATATTACTGTTCTTTGAAAAATTCTAATGCTGATGTGATGCTATAGGGTTGTCAACTGGAATAGTATCTCCCAAATGATGTGGTGAATGTTGTAAGCAATTTGGATTCCTCATCCAAAGATCACAATTTTAGTTTAGTGATCCTTCTAAGACTGAAGTATGCATCATATGCTTTTATAACTCGTTTGTATACATCCATTTCTTCATTAAGTCCCTGTTTCACCAAGATGTCAAACACACTATCACCTATGGTGTAGACAAGGCTCATGAAATGTTCCATACTAGGCTTTTCTGCTCGTTCCAAAGCAGTGTAATACACCCTAAATATATGAAACCAGTTCAATCACTTCTCAGCCAAATGCATGCCTTAAAACATTTTGAAGCTCTCTGGCAAGCTTCCAATTTCCATTGCTTCTCTTTACTGCAGGCATATTCCACACACTCTTCTGATCACTGGCCGTTGTTTTCTGCGCTGTCCTTGCACTCACTGCCATCATCTGTCATCATCATTTATGACTAATCTGAAATGTAGTCCTATTCTAGATTGGGACTAATAGAGCTTTTGGGAGGTCAGAATATCCGTACACATTATTATTTATTGAGAATTATCGTCTATGTATTAGGTATACATATGACAAGGCTGTACCTGAGACTTCTGGATAGAACCATTTTCCAATAGTTCTGGTAGCTATACATCACTTTACATCACTAATCATACAGACTATCCTATTTAATATTAGAGATAAAAGGTACTGCAGATGCTGGAGAATCCGAGATAACAAGCATGGGGCTGGATGAACACAGCAGGTCAAGCAGCATCATAGGAGCAGGAAAACTTGACGTTTCGGGCCTAAACCCTTCATCAGAAATGGGGGAGGGGAAGAGGGTTCTGAAATAAATAGGGAGAGAGGGAGAGGTGGATAGAGGATGAATATTAACCCTTTTCATACAATTCATGGAGAAAAACTCAATCTAGCTTTGGAAGCACCCATTTGCACAGAAATCTTAGACAATCCAGTAAGTCCAGGTAGCGCACAAGAAATAGACACATTTTAGAGGAGAGTATAAATGTACAACATTGTAATCCATGTTGTCTATATGAAGCTCCACCAATTATTCGAATAGTGTATGGATTATATGACACAATAGAACATGATTGACACTAGTCCTTAAATTCAAAATTGTCACCTCTGACATGCATTCAGATAAAACAAGGTATATTTGTATATTTTATTTCATTTGTATGTAATGTGTAATGCCAGTACTAGAAATAACACAAGGGGGACAAAATCCCCACAGGAGACTTTCCTTGGTAAGCCTGTGAGCCAAATAGTCCTTTTTGATATAAAATTCAGGAAAAAAAATCAGTGCACCAAACCTCTGGTATTCAGTGGAATATTTAGAAGTGCATGGTAAAATAGGGCTGAGTCAACAGGGCTTCATAAGGGGGAGGCCATGCCTGAGCAAGATGTTAGAATTCTCTGAGGAGGTAATGAGTAAGTTAGACAAAGAAGAGCTAGTGGACATGATCTATTTGGATTTCCAGAAGGTTTTTGACAAGATATCGCACAGGAGGCTGCTAAGAAAGATGAGCCCAAGGTGTTAGGGGTAAGGTATTGGAATGGATAGAGAATTGGCTGACTGGTAGAACGCAGAGTGGGACAAAGTGGTCTTTTCAGGATGGAAGCCCAAGATTAGTGGAGTTCCTCAAAATCAGTGTTGGGACTGTAACTATTCATGTTATACATGATATAATAATCTGGACGAAGGAATATTGTTGCTAAATTTGCAGATGACACAAAGATACGTTGAGGGACAAATAGTGTTGAGGAAGCAGTAGGCTACAAAAGGACTTGGACAGGCTAGGAGAGTAGGCAACAAAGTGGCAGATAGAATATAATGTGGGAAAGTATAAGGTTATGCACTTAGACAGGAAGAATAGAGATATAGACTATTTTCTAAATAGGGAAAAGCTTCAGAAATATGAGCGCATGGGGACTTAGGAATCCTAGTTCAGGATTCTCTTATGGTTAACATGCAGGTTCAGTTGGCAGTTTGGAAGGCAAATGCAATGTTAACATTAATTTTGAGAATGCGAGAAAACAAGAGCAGAAATGTACTGCTGAGGCTGTCTAAGACTTTCGCCAGACTGCATTTGGAATATTGTGAGCAGTTTTGGGCCCTATAGTTAAAGAAGGATGTGTTGGCCTTGGAGGGGGTCCAGAGGAAGTTTACAAAAATGATCCCAGAATGAAGGGCTAGTCATGTGAGGAGTAGTTGAAGACTCTGGGTCTGTACTCGATTGAGAATCCGCTGGTAATAGAATCTAGGACCCAAAGGCACAGTCTCTGAGTGAAAGTACGACTCTTTAGAACAGAGGTAAGGAGGAATTTCTTGAGCCAGAGGGTGGTGAATCCGTGGAACTCATTGCTGCAGAAGGCTGTGGAGGCCAAGTCATTGAGTGTATTTAAGACAGCAATAGATTCTTGATTGTTAAGGGATCAAGAGTCATGGGGAGAAGGCAGGAGAATGGGATTGAGAAACATATTCACAATGATAAAACAGTGGAGCAGCCCTGATAGGCCAAATGGCCTAGTTCTACTCTATATCTGGCAGTTTTATGGTCTTATGGTAAAATTGTTAAACACAAATTTCTCAATCTTAGACTGGATTCAAGTTTCCTGATGTCCTTCCAGATGTCATTGGCTGTCTCCAGATAACCTTCCAACTGACATCATTTCCCCATCCTGTCTTTTCTTCCCTCCAGTAATTTGTTCAACCACCCCCCCATGTTTTGCCTTTTCCTCAGACCATTCCATACTTCCTGTCAAACATCCAGCTGTATCTTTTGGGGGCTTCATTCAGATATTAAGGGAGGGGAAATATAATTATTTTGTTCTGCCAGCTACTTTGGAACTCTATCTATTCCATACATAATGGCTCTCCAGGGTTGCTGGATGGAAATGTATTTCAAAGCCATAATAAGAATGAATTAACAGTTTTAAAGCCATTTCTGAACTGTTGTGCTAATTCATTTTCTTTCAGCTGCCAAGAGAACTTTCCCGAGCACTTACAGTAATTGCTCTGTGGCTTTTTATTCTTATAAGTCCATTAGGAGATTAATGAATTTCTAATGGGAATCTCCCTATCTGTGATGTTCCTGGAGGAAGCAAAGCAAGAAAAATGGAGGGGGGTCTGAGAAGGACAGCCTGCAACAGAGATGTCCTGTGACTAACCAGTACTTCTATTCCTTCATCTATTGGAAAGTATGCAATTGCTTCATTTTGCTGAGGATTACACAATACAATGCACAAAAACAAGCCATTCAGCCCAAAAGATCAATGTTGAAGTTTTATGTTTTATGAATAAAATCAGAATACCTCTTAAACTTCCCCTTATGCTATTCACCTCAGTGACTCCACGTGATAGCAGATTTCATGTTCTAACAATTGTCCGAGTAAAAAAAGTTTCTCTTGAGTTCTTTTTTGGATTATTTTAGTGACTATCTTAATTTCATGTTGTGACGATACTGTCACTTTAAGAGGTTATTTGGCTCTGCTTTTTTTGAAGAGAGGTTGGAAGGCAAAGGTATCGAGCTGTCTCTAAGAAAGTAAACAATTTTGAGGCCTTGGGGTTATTTTTAAAGTTGGAACAGCAATCTGATGGAGCCAGCTCTCACAGACCAGGTTTTCTCATTTTGTTTATTTTTTAGTTTTAGTTTTAATCAGAAGCCTTTCCAAAAGAATTGGAGCTTCAATGAATATCTCCTGGCTGCTGTTCTCTTTGACTCTTCTCTTGATGTTGTTTTTTTCCTCCTGGATTGGAGAACTGCATGTGAGAATTTATGTCTGAATTTGCCTTTTTGCCAAGGGTTGTGTTTATGGGATGTTACTATTTTGGAACTGTTAATTAGCAATAGGTTAAATTTTCCTTTGGTTAAATTATTCTAAATTCTCCTTTCTTTTCTTTGTATTTTAACTGCAGCGTTTAAATAAATTGTGTTTTGCTTCATGTCGAGTAGCTTGACCAATCGCATTGCATCTGGACTACGACACTTCACATCTACCATTAGAACAAGGAAAAAATTAGGGTCTCGGGTACCTTTTTAAAATATATTGAGGGGGTCTGGTCTGGTCCATAACAATGTCCCCCGAGACATGATGTGTTAGGAGGTCCAGTAGCATATGAAAAAGTCAATAATCATAACATTTCTTTGGAAGTAGTCCAGTCATATTTTAATGAAATTGTTTTAAAGTAGGCATATCATCAAGGTGATTATCAGCCACCTTAACCTGATTAGCTATGTTTTGCTATGTCTCAAGGTCAGTATTTCAGAATATCTTTAAGAGACATGCTTGTGATATCTTCACAGCATCATAGTATGTGATCCAAGGTCTCATACTCCATCTTACCCTGGGGTCTTTTGAAACATGACATACTACTGGAAGAATGGTGAATCTGCTGACCATTCATTATGATCATGGTTGATCATCAACCTCAATGCCCTAACCTTGACCTCTCCCTATAGCCCTGTAGCCACAAGAGATATATCTACCTTCTTCATGAAAACACATGATAGTGAATTCCACAGGCAATATAAGCCCAGACACTGATGTGTCTGAAGAATGCAATGATTGTCCATAATAGTTAGCTATACAAACATCTTTTGGATGCTTTGACACTACAATATCGGCACCCAATTTCCTATTTTACAGGAGATAACAAGTATTACTGCACCAGGTAAAATACCTTGTTGGAGGTATACCTAGCTGCACCCACTAAGAAATCAGAAACCACACAAGAGATACATTATCTCTCACCAATCTGCCAATAAATATGGGGAACTCTCAAATAAATGCGGAACACTGCAAAAGTTGCAGAATTGAAATAAAAATAGAAAGCGCTATAGAAATGCAGCAGTTCTGGCAGCATCTGTGAAGACAGAAATCATAGAATTACAGGATCCCCATAGTGTGGAAGCAGGCCATTCGGCCCATCAAGCCCACACCAACACTCTGAACAGCATTCCACCCAGACCCACCCCCACCATAACCCTGTATTTCCCATGGCTAATCCACCTAAGCCTACACATCCCTGGACACCATGGGCAATTTAGCATGGCCAATCCAGCTAACCTGCACATCTTTGGACTGTGAGAGGAAACCAGAGCACCTGGAGGAGACCCACACAGACACAGGGAAAATGTACAAACTGCACACAGTCACCCAAGGCTGGAATCGAACACAGGTGCTGTGAGGCAGCAGTGCTAACCACCGAGCCACCATGCCTCCCCATCATGGAGCAGCATTATGAAACAAAATAGAGTTAATGGTTTCAGTCCAAATGACTGTTCTTCCTGTAAATATGGAGAATTGTTTATGTAGGTTCTGGTTGTTCCTGCAGCGAATGTATAATAAAACATTGGTCCAGTAGTGACAGTAAGTCAGAACTGACCTGTAACTCATATTTGACATGCTATATTCTTAAACTATAGAGATGACATGGAGGGGCAAACAGGTTCCTCACAATCAGCTCATGCAGAAAGATTAAATAAAGACAACAAATTTGTAGAGCTGGATGAACACAGCAGGCCAAGCAGCATCATAGGAGCAGGAAAGCTTGATGTTTCAGGCCTAGACCCTTCATCAGAAATGAGGGATGGGAAGGGGGTTCTGAAATAATTAGGGAGAGAGGGGGAGGCGGATAGAAGATGGATAGAGGAGAGGATAGGTGGAGAGGAGACAGATAAGTCAAAGAGGCGGGGATGGAGCCAGTAAAGGTGAGTGTAGGTGGGGACGTAGGGAGGAAATAGGTCAGTCCAGGGAGGTTGGACAAATCAAGGGGGCGGGATGGGGTTAGAAGGTAGGAAATGGAGGTTCAGCTTGAGGTGGGAGGAGGGGATAGGTGAGAGGAAGAACAGGTTAGGGAGGCGGGGACGAGCCGGGCCAGTTCTGGGATGCAGTTGGGGGAGGGGAGATTTTGAAGCTTGTGAAATCCACATTGATACCATTGAGCTGCAGGGTTCCCAGGCTGAATATGATTTGCTGTTCCTGCAACCTTCGGGTGGCATCGTTGTGGCACTGCAGGAGGCCCAGGATGGACATGTCGTCTGAGGAATGGGAGGGGGAGTTGAAATGGTTCGTGACTGGGAGGTGCAGTTGTTTATTACAAACCGAGCGCAGGTGTTCTGCAAGCGGTCCACAAGCCTCCGCCTGGTTTCCCCGATGTAGAGGAAGCCACAACGGATACAGCGGATGCAGTATACCACATTGGCAGATGTGCAGGTGAACATCTGCTTGATGTGGAAAGTCTTCTTGGGGCCTGGGATGGGGGTGAGGGAGGAGGTGTGGGGGCAGGTGTAGCACTTCCTGCGATTGCAGGGAAAAGTGCCAGTGTGGTGGGGCTGGAGGGGAGTGTGCGTCCCCGCCTCCCTAACCTGTTCTTTCTCTCACCTATCCCCTCCTCTCACCTCAAGCTGCACCTCCATTTCCTACCTACTAACCTCATCCCGCTCCCTTGACCCGTCCATCCTCCCTGGACTGACCTATCTCCTCCCTACGTCCCCACCTACACTCACCTTTACTGGCTCCATCCCTGCCTCTTTGACTTGTCTGTCTCCTCTCCACCTATCCTCTCCTCTATCCATCTTCTATCCGCCTCCCCCTCTCTCCCTATTTATTTCAGAACCCCCTTCCTGTCCCCCATTTCTGATGAAGGGTCTAGGCCCGAAACGTCAAGCTTTCCTGCTCCTATGATGCTGCTTGGCCTGCTGTGTTCATCCAGCTCTGCAACCTTGTTATCTCGGATTCTCCAGCATCTGCAGTGCCTATAATCTCTGATACAAGGTTAAATAAAGGGCTGTTTCTGGACTGCTCCAGCATTTGTCTGCAGATGCAATTGTGCAGATTGGCTTTGCAACGTAGAATTCTTTTTAGCTACCTCCACTTCAGCTTTCACTTGCACAACTAGTGTGCTCACTGCATACATCAAATCTATACTTGGAGACTTGTATAATAATGTAAGAGACTGAGACATAATTTAATGATATTAATATTTAAGTACTGTAGCAAGATTGTACCTGTTCTTAATTAGTTGGAACTGTTTAAACCAGTTCATGAAAGTTGATGCAGGATCCTAGATGACACACTTTCCTTAAACCAATTTCAGATGAGTTAATCCTTTCAGTTGATATAGCATCTACATGGTAAAAGCACATCTCTCTGGAGCCTTATAAATTGACGTCCAACTCCATGTGATCTGATATCATTGTGACATAGCTGCGTAATACATGCTCATCTTTGAACAAGGGTGTCAGTAGCCCCTCACTCCATATTTCTGCCCCAGTTTTGCTCATCTTAGTAATTGTTAATCCCATGAACCAATTCAACCAATTCCTACAAAGCCCCCACCACACACACAAACACACACACAAACACATACACAAAAACTTGCTTCAAGGAACAACAGCCCAAGATGCAAACTATCACAACCCTTTGAAAAGGAAGACACCACACTGAAATTCTCCCTGTTATTTCTTCCTCTATTTCTTCTGATTCAGGAATCAGTCTAGTAGATAAAATGAAAGACAAAGAAATTTCTACAAACAATGCAGGAGATGAAGAAACAAAGACTATTTCACAACTTCAAGAGTAAAAATTTTTCTTCCTGTAGACAAGGATATAACTTTCACACTTTCTTCAATTTGACATTGCTATGGTACAGATATTGGCATCTTGGGACTTCATCAGAATATGGAATTGCACCATTAACAACAGAATATACTTCTCCATCAGGATCTATAGGAAGTTCTTGTATAGTACACTGGTCTGCAGACTTATTGAGAAGTTCAACCACATTATCAGGCTTTTCTTGACCAGAATTGCATTGCTGATAGGAAGAATAGCTAAATAGTTGCTCTGTGGCTTGATTGTGCTGCTAACATTGAGCCTTTAATCCAGCAGTCTCTTTTATGTAATTAGACATCTGCAATGCTTGTTTGGTTTTATTTTATTTAAACGCCATTTGATGCGCGATGTTAAGCTTTTCCAAGGGCCTTATTAACTGTAAATGTTTCACAGTTTGGCCTCTGCTTCTTTAAGTACGGAACATTTGAATGTTTCCATGGCATGCTGATGGAACTTAATTGCAGAATTCAATAGTCATATTTTGCACATTAATAATGTTACAATAATCAATAGTGGCTTGATCCAAGTTGGAATTGAGATCTCCTTTTCCCTGGATAGATTTTCATTAGGTGCATGCAATGATTGTTGAAATCATCAATGTGCTTAATGGACTAAGCAGCCAAATACATCTTTCTGCACCTTTTCTAACAAAAGGGTGGATCTCCTCAAAAGATACAGCAGAAATTTCACTATTGTTGATGCTGTAATGGAAGAGAATAGTAAGATCCAGGGCCTTTTCATCCAATAGATCATCCAACTCTGCAACAATATCATTTTCTTCCATTTCATTCTGAATGAGCAAACCAAGATCTAGAACATCATCTTGTGGCAGGTCACCACTCTTAGTGCATCCCTTTTCTGCTTTTTGTACATTCTTTTCAAAGAGAGGTAAAAGGTATCAAATTGTCTTCTGTGATCCTACTTACAGTGGTTCCTCAGTGAAGACTTGGTCACCAGCCCATGAGCAAATGTTCTCTCTAAGCTGTGTTGTCATATGACCAAGCAGTCATGTGGGGATTCCACAAATGTTGATTGGTGAGCCAATGCCTTTTTCTGTAGAAGCCACTGCCATACATGGGCTTTGAAGATCCACATGACAGAAACAAATATTACAGGGAACATTGATCATAAGTGAACTTTGATTACTGTTGCAACTTGTGAATAAAAAGCTAACATGCAGTTAGGTTTAATAAAGAACAATGCAGATTGAGAATGACAAACATGTTCGTGGCTGACGCTTGACTGCCTTTGGGCATTTGGGAATAGGCAATAAATTCTAACCTAGCCAGCAATTTCCACATCCCATGAATGAATAATAACAAAAAGGTTACAAATCTCTCTCACATTGAAGCAAAGAATAGCTTGAAACTGGTTTCATACTCCTTTTGTGATGCTTCCTGTATCTTAAGGTTTGAAAGAAGACAGTTCGAGAAATTGAACTGAATCTCTGAGAATCAATAAGTGTACCTATATATCCCATTTTACATTAATTTTCTTGTCATTATCCATGACAGCTGCATATCGGAAATCATCTTGTGAAGCTTTCACTTCATCCAAGAAAAATCTATCTTGCTTCTCAGTAGCACATCAACCTCTTGGTCAGTTGTATATTTTAGTAACAAAAACAGAAACTGCTGGCAAAATTCAGCAGGTTTGACAGCATCTGTGGGGAGAAAGCAGAGTTAATGTTTTGAGTCTGGTGACTCTTCTTAATAACGACTCAATAAAGTTCTGTAGGAGAGTCACTGGCCTCAAAATGTTAGCTCTGCTTTCGCTCCACAGATGCTGTCAGACCTGCTGGGTTTTGCTAGTAATTTCTGGGTTTTTTTGTTTCAGATCTCCAGCATCTGCAGTTCTTTGTTTTATTGTAAACATTGGTAGCCTGTTTTTACATGTTTGTGCTGCCACCAGAAATGTCCTATTGCTGTTTGACAACCCAGCTGAAAACAACCTTTATTATGGCTTTCATGGCAATCAGCATTGATGATTGGGCATTGTTGGGCCGAATGGCTGATGAGGAGATTTCCCACCACAATGAGGGCAAGAAGCAATGGCAGAAGTGGCACCCTGTTCTGATTTTGGCTGCTGCCTTACCTGTGAATCAGCCCTCTCATTAATAAACTGGACTGATTCAGAATCAATGGTCTGACTCAGAGGAAATTCTCTGTCCCCTTGGATAGAAAGACATTTTTCACTTGTAAAGTTAGGCCTTCTGGTAAATTGCATTACTTTTGGTGATGTAAAGTCATTCTTGTTATCCAGCACTCCCACTCTAATGCAGTCCTGCATGAGCTCATCTCCCAAACTTCTATATTGGTAATTAACTATGAGCAGTACAAATCATTGATTAAAGAAATAACACTTCTGCCTGTCTGCTAGTTGTGCCAACTAAATCTTTTTGGTTTATAATGGGGTTTGGCCTTAAACTAAAATAGGAGTTAAAAACTTATGTTCAATTGTGATATTTTACAATTTCTTCATCTATACCTTGTCTGATGAGAATGACAATGACACTGCTGCTGGTTGTTTACAAGAAAGACACTGAATTGGTCTTTGGATTTTTATTGAGGCCTGAAACGTTAGAGTATTTACTAAATCGTCAGTATTAATACAGTCTGGTTATGGCCCTCTATATGGTCTCGATGGTCTGATAAAGGCAAGGCTTGCTCCATCACCAGGTGTATTTGCTATGTGAACATAGCGTTTGACACTTCTTTTCTTTCCTGCTCTCTCAGCTTTGCATGCATTTGAGTTACCCTGTATTGTCATGGCCTCTGATCTACAGTAATATTTTATTCACTGGAGCCTGGTGTGGGCTTTTCCCATGCTTCATCACCTTTGCATGGGCTTTCCATCTCCACAGTTCAGTGCCTAAGTGGGCCTTGAAATCCTCACCCACTGGTCCCTGTAACTGACAAACTTCTCTTCAGGCTTTCTCCCCTACTTCTATGTTCAGATTACAGGGCCAGCCTCATCCTTTGGCCATAGTGCGGTACAGCCTTCATTCATGCACTCCTTGCTGCTTTCCACTGGTTCCGTTAGTCTCATTTCTATTGCCACTATCTAGTAAGGTCAGCTGAGCGAATATTAACAGGCTTTATTGCACATAATTATATACAAGAGATGATAGGAGAGAACATCTCTCTGGAACCATATAGACCCATGCGATCTGTCACTACTATGACATAGCTCTTTTTGCCCCTGTGGAGTAACTTTTCTTAGAGTAAAGTTATAGTCTTCTTACTATTAATTCTTCAAATAATGTGAGGAGTCCATTCAAAATATGCCCATCACACTTTAAACCTCTGTCCTGCATCACTGAGCATGCAGAATTATGCCACAGTATATTAGTACTTAATAAATGCTATTTGTACTGGGCCAGAAATTGGCACGATTTCACCATTTTCACTGTTAATCTTTATGTGCTGTACATGGGAAATTAACATTGCTTCAAATTTACTTCAGTGCACACTGTACTGTCCCTATTTATACCTGCAGTTCATAACACTCGAACACTTAAGGAGAAGTAAACACATGCATAATGACCCCAAACTGCCGTTTTCAGCAATACTACATGCATGTCATTTTGCAAAAATAGACACATAGAATGCATAAAAGGCATTCAAACCAACAAAGCTTGCACTAGAAAGGTACACTCCTGGTAATACACTGTGGCCAAAAAATAGTAAATGGCATTTTACACTGATTATAAAATTGTTGAAGTTTAAATTATATCTCTGAAGTACAAGTATGGCTGTAAGATCCTAACCAATCTCATCCCAGTATAGGATGCACAGTGTAAATGGAGATTTCTATTTCCTGGCAGATATGAAATCACTTTCATCTAAGGATGAGCCTTTGAGTTTTAGTTTCAGCTTTAAGCATTTCAAACCAACTGATGTTAAAGATTTAAGTATGGTTCACCGCTTTCTTTTTCCAAGGTACTCTGATGCATTGTAATGAAGGTGTCTCTGTGAACACTTCACATTACAGCAGGCAACACTTTTTACAGGAGACACAGAGGTCACAGAACTTAATCCATGATGCATCTGCGTATCAAGATGCAGACTACTTTTCTACAGGAATACATCAAGAATTATTGGGTGGTCTATAACATCCATTTTTGTATCTATTTCAGACAGTATCTGGTTGTTGATAGGATTTACAGTCTGAATTTTATTGGTCTATGGCTTAAATAAAATTTGATAACATATGAAATTGGGAGAATAAACAAGATGACTCTTACGCATAAGTAGTGAAAAGAAATTGCATTTAGATGGCTCTTTTATTCTGTCCTCAGAACATCCCAAAGCACTTCATGACGAGTGAATTATTTCTAAAATACAGTCATTGTTGCTTTGTGGGCAAACATGGCAGTCAATTTGCTTACAGCAGAATCCTACAAAGAACAGATGAGATTAATGTGTTCATTTCCCCAGCCTAGATAGTAGGAGAATTCTCTGCTCTTCTTCAAATAGTGCTATAGGGATTTTTTTATATATATATCTAGCTGAATAGGTAGTCAGGACTTAATCTGAAAAGCGGCAGGTCTGACAATATAATTCTCTCGGCACTATACTGACAGCCTGTATTATCTAGGAAAAACTAGATAAAAATACATGAAGAGAAAAGGAAATGAAGATTATGCTGATGGAGTTACATAAAGTGTGGGAGAAGGTTCAATGACTTCAACCACAATCTCTTGATGTAGAGGGAAGAACACGACCAACTAAGCCAATTAAGTTGACACTTAATAACTCAATGTTTTAAAAATTATAGTTGGGCTATAGAAAGTTTACATACTTAGTTTAGTCTTGTTACCCTTTGGAATAGATGTAGTTAGACAGCCCTACGCATTATGAGTTAAAAGGCTTCTTTTTTGCAATAGGCTATGGTCATGAAGAAGAGAAAATATTATGAAGCCCACTTTAGTCAAACGCATGATTGTTGGGTTTAGGGGAATGCAAAATTTCAATTTTCCAATGATGGGTTGGGATGCAGAGATAGAGTATTAGTTGACCTGTGGTGTGCTCATGCTTATAATACATTTGCATTCCATGATAATCTACTAATATGAAACAGTTTTTAATAAAGTTTTACCTTCAAGATAAGTCAATGTGAAGTGATATGTCACCATGACATCATGCAGTAGCTAATATACTGATGATCTGTCATCATCATGCTATAATGTTTAGGTTAGCTTCCACAACATAAGGATGAGGTGTGGCTCACTGAGTGCTGAAGAAAGCTTCAAGCTTTTATTCAGCGTCTGGTATCTCCAAAAGTACATTACAATCTCAGGCACTTCTGTGACTGGGCTCAAGCAGTTCTCTCAATGTGTATGCTGTAGGAAGACAGAACTCGGTAAGGTTCTGAGAGATTTATGGCATTAGTTCACATGTTATGACATGGTGAAGGCCTCATGGGCATTTACCTTAAAGATATGTTGTGCATCTACAAGGACACATAATACACGTGACAATTAGGATTGCTGCACTTTCAATGGTAGTTATGTTGGTGCAGACTCAATGGGATGAAGGGCCTTTTCTGTGCAGTACGAATCTATGAATCCATGAAATAAGACTCATGTGGCACTCAGTTCATGATTGATTAAACATGACATGTACCGGTGGGCTTTGTGCAGTCATACATATTGTCAGTGGTTTTTCTTGTCTAACTAAACAGCATTAGAGAGGGAAGTAGAAGAATAGAATCTTGTATGATAGCTTGGGACTGGCAATGGTAACTCAATGGGGAGGGAAGTTTTGGAGTGGGGTCAGGTACATGGAGGAGTGAATTGGAAAGGGCCAATAGATGTGATGGAGATAGTCAGTCAAGATACGGGCTGAATCCATTATCAGTATTGTTCAAATGTGCATCCATTTCAGGACATTAACTGATATCGTCCTTACAGGGCTTTGATTCCATTGACGTTATCTCAATTATGCTTGTTGAGATTGCTCTCAGATAATGTTCTTCAAAACGCATAGGAGGGAAAACAAACTAAGCATGCATATTCAGCCATGTCTTATGTAGTGATTGGAACGTGGGCCAGATCGGTCTTGTTGAGTATGAGATTCTTGACTGGGGCTGTTAACATGGCCTCTCAGAATAGCCAGCAAATGCTGTCAGAAACAGTGAGTTTTTCCCATCCCTGTCTAGAGTCAAAGAAACCTCAGAGTCTGAGTTGGATGCAGCTTCAATACCATTACCACCTGAACAAGAGGAGGAATCTCTCCCAAGATGCTCCAGGTGCAAAAGATAAGCTACAGTCCGATACACACCGCCCATGTCCAAATCAGAGTCGGACGAACCAAACCCGGGGTGAAAATGTCCTAGAAGAAGCTGCAAGAAAATGAACAGGCCTACATCCCGGACTTTGGCAGGGGGGATGTAGTGATTGGAGTAAGGGCCAGGTAGATCTCGTGGACTATGAGATTCCAGATTGGGGCTGTTAACCTGGGCCAATCAGGGAGACCTGGCTGACAGATACGAACAGGAGATTTAGAGAGTCTCCTCACTCTAGGGACTGGCTCTGAGCTAGCTGGTCAGAATCCATGTACTGTGCACGTGTTAATAAAGGATGACTTGGTGATGGGATACCGGCCTCTGTGTAGTTATCTTATCCCATAAAGTGATGAATATAAAACTGGACACTAACATGAATATTCACAAAAAATGAACGTAAAAACACCACATTGAGGGAAATGTCCCTAACTCTCCAGTAATCATCTATACAAACCAACTATGAGGCATGCTTATACATTAGCACTCTGATGAAGCTGGTTTCAACAAATAATAATGATGCATTCATAAATAAAGTGAAACCAGCATTTGTACAATCTTTACAAGTGAAACTTAGTTTTGAAAAAAAAGTCCGGTGCCATCCTTATACACTCAAGTCAGTGCCAATGTTGTTGGGCAGGAACGTTGTGGCCATTATGCTGAGCCTCTCAGTTTGACAAGGAGTCCCTTGGTAAGGCCGCCTGAAGGGGCAGCATTGTCAACTGACTGCAGTGTTCACCAATGAAAAGCATCCCTAGCTGTCAATTTGCATATGCATTGCACACACACCACTGGCACCTGGAATTTTAATTATTATCATTTGGGATAAGACAACAAGAGAGAAAGCAGGAGTGGTGCTCAGTTTCAGTTAGAACATCACTGTTGACAAAATCCAAGCCAGAGATTTTAAGAAGTGACACTGATAGCATTCAGAAAAATGGGACACAGGAAAAACAGTCTAAATTACTTGATGGAAACAACATTGCCCTCCATGGATTTGGTGTGAACGGAAAACGATTGGGCAAGCTGGCACGGGCAAAGTATATCCCCCAATTTCGGCACCTGACCAAGTATGTTTTAAGTGAGAAGATCCATTAGATCATTCTTGAGTCATCCACCAGTTGAGGCCCTGAATCAGCTAATACACACTAAAGGATGTCAACTTTCTAACTCTCCAATTACTCTCTCTGGCAGACAAGAAAGGTGACGAATTATCCCATGGGAAACTAGGGCAACCTGCCTGCTAAGTTCGGAATATATCATTAACAATTTGTCATTTACCCTAGGGCAATCAGTTGGTGCTAAAGCCAACCACTACTCTTTGCAGGGAACTCCACACTAGAGTATATAGAAAGACAATTACACTTGCAACCACCCCAACACCCACAAACACAGCTGCATCAGGATACCATTTAAATGTGCCACAACACATTGCAGCAACCTGGAACTACTCGAAGCAGAACAGGAGCACCTATACAGAGTCTTCAAAAGGAATGGATACCCGAAAAGCACAATCCGCCATTACCTCCACAACAGGAAGACACAACATGATCAGACTCACTTATCATCCTACCATACATCAAGGACATATCAGAGATGACCACAAGACTACTCAGACCCCTAGGTATCAAGGAGGCCCACAAACTAACAACCGCCCTATGACAACTACTGACAAATGTAAAGGATCCCATACCCAAAACCAGCAAAACCAGTGTAATATACAAAATATTACACAAAGACTGTGAGAAGCACTACATAGGCCAAACTGGAAGAAAACTGACAATAAGGATACACGAACACCAATTAGCCACCAAGAGACACAACCAATTCTCACTTGTCTCACTATACACGAACAAAGAAGAACATGAATTCGGCTGAGACAACACATCCATAATCGCACAAGCCAAACAGATACATGCCAGGGAATTCCTGCAGGCCTGGTATTCTAACTGGAACTCCAACAACAAACCCATTGATTTATACCCCGTGTACAAACCACTGAGAAACAGAACCGGAAGTGGCATCAAACACCCCAAAAAACTGAGGCATGTAAATAACAAGAGGGACAGAATACCAACACTTCACTGGAGGTGCACTGATGTTGTTACCTAATAAGGCGACGAAACATCTGGAACCAAACCCACCAGCTCAGTGAGCATGTCTACAACCTCATCCACAACCCGAGCTACAAATCTTCTCGAAAAACTTTGTTTCCAACTTCCCCAGTTTCCCCCTCCCTAGGGACACCACATCTCAACAAGATAAAAATCACTTACCTTCCTGCCTGCTGAATTCCCCAAAAAAGAGGTCTCAACCAGTCAATCTTTATGATCAGAAACTGCCAGCCTCTGATTAGCTACCAACTTTGGGTAATCTGGGAAGCCACTGTCAAGTTTGATAAACTTGCCCTTGTTTGCCCATTAGCTCCTAGTGACCTGATTTGTACAGGATAGGTCAACTTATCTCAGCTGTAGGGATGGTGCATTAGTCACCATCTAACATGCCTGTCCCTAAACTTAGTTACAAAAAGGGGAAAGCTGTGGCCAATGTTTATCCAGATCCAAGGACATTCTATTAGTTATTTTTGTGTGTATGACATCATTAACAGAGAATTGTATCTTCTTACCATGAGTAGTAAAAGATTTGCAAACTTATATGCTATTTTGTGTGGGAGGACACAGACTTGCAAGCAGCAGGTCACACATTCAAGGGATTTGTGTCTATGCGATTTGCTGGGCCATCGGTGTCTTTTAATACCTTTCAGTGATTCTCCAGAAGGACTAGGGAGAGGATTCTGTGCAAAGTGCAACATGCATTATGTGGTTGAAGGTTCTGCCACGTTTGTCTCTAAGAACATAAGGTCTGTGGGCAGGTTACTGTTCACCTATTCTAAAGGTGTTCATGTTATTTTCATCTGCTGAGCCTAGACAAACTAGTAGCCAAACTATTCAACTCCATCTTTGTTTATAATTGTAACTCATTGGTTTGCTGTAGATAATTCAGTGAGCCCAGGGCTTCTTAAGACCTGCTTTTAAATTTTGTTGCCTTTTAGGAATACATTCTAAATCAGAATATCAAAATCTAAAAAAAATCTGCAGTTTCAGATTAATGCGAGGGAACAAAAATTAATGGGATAGATTTTGAAGCCTTCTGCCCGGAAGTCACTATGTGGCCCGCATTTTTAAGGTATGCACTTAAGCAGTCACTGAAGGCTATGTCTTTGTGTAATCTTATCTCTTCCACATTTAAACCTACTGCACAAAATATTTATCAGAGTTTGCCATTCTGACAGTTTGGGAGAGGGATATCCTAAGTGAGGTAGAGGCCACTTTCCTGATTGCTAATAATAGCATTGCAAAGAGATTTGCAAGATGTTGTTGATGCTTTTTCACGAAGAGACGAATGTGTAACAAGTGTAAAATGCAAGTTCATATAGTGAGGGCAAGGAAAATTAATTATTTATTGAGCTTGTCATAGATCTCTGCTGAGCTGAATATATGTAAGTATAGTACATAATTTTAATATGGTTACATGTAAACATACAGATTTCCTGGGAGACTGAGGTTGATAAAACCACAGGAGGACTCAGTCTTTTAGTCAACTTCATGTGTCCCGCATCCTGCATTTCTGTATGTTGCCAGACATAGCCAGTCATGAATGTATTTCAAGAGATTTGAAAGCGAAATCGAGCCTCACGATCTCACAGCCGGACTTTGAATTGTCAGCATGTTGCTTGTAAACGTATGTTGCTTGAATGCCATTCCCAAAAGCAAATATGAAAAACGTGTTAGCAAAATGTTAAATATGCAGATAGGAAAATAGGACCAGTTATGCACCTGGCACTTACCCTTAAAGTAGTCCACTAGTAACAGCTTGCAGCCAATTCTTGATCTGTACTGGTACATTCTTCGAATCTGATATGCTGTAATTTTATTAACTAACTTCCTATGTGGGACTTTATCAAAAGTTATCTGAAAAGTCAAATATCCTGTATACATTGATTCTGCTTTGTCTATGTTACACGTAAGATCTTCAAATACACCACTAAGTTTGTCAACATGATTTTCCATTCCAGATATTCATGGCGACTGCCTAATTTTTCTATTTTTTGAAAATATTCAGTATAACATCCTTCATAATTACTTCTAATATTTTCCCAACTATGGATGTCAAGCTAACAAGTCTATAGTTATCCATTGTCCTTCTTCCTCTCTGTTTAAATGATGGAGTTGTAATTTCTACCTTTCAGTCAGCAGACACCTTTCCAGAATCTGTAGATTTATTGAAGTGAACTGCCAATATGTCCATTATCTCTGCTGCTATTTCCTTCAATGATCTGTGATGAAGCTGATGTAGCTCAGGAGATTCATCAGTCCAGAATCCAGCTAATTTTTGAAGTACTACCTCTTGACTGATATTAATTTCTTCTGACTTTTCAGTTACACGAGTCCCTATGTAACAAGTGCTGAAGGAAACAGTATTAGACATCATGGGTGCATTGGAGTTTATCTTTCGTAGTTCTACATGAGTCCCTTGGTTGCCCAGTTTTTCTGTGAGATTTTCTTTACCTTCTTCTGTGAAGACAAAGGCTAGATTACTGTTTCGTTTCTCCACTATTTCCTTGTTCTACACTGTAAATTTTCTGGTCTCCATTTGTAATGGACCCACAGAGTCCTTGCTAAGGA
This sequence comes from Ginglymostoma cirratum, assembly GCA_024137785.1. Classification (NCBI taxonomy): domain Eukaryota; kingdom Metazoa; phylum Chordata; class Chondrichthyes; order Orectolobiformes; family Ginglymostomatidae; genus Ginglymostoma; species Ginglymostoma cirratum. Next base: position 19,309,792 of record JAHRHZ010000069.1, on the reverse strand, counting down.
CATTTATTTTTGCTAATTGTGTTCTATTCGATCATCAATAGAAGCTTTTGTAGCCTACCAACACATTCCTCACTGCCAAACATTCATATTCTCATTTCCCATTCATTTTGGTTTAGCTGTGTCTTTTGCTGTGTCCTAAATTCGTCCCAAATCTCAGGCTTACCAACATTTCTGGCATTCATATCAGCCAATTCCTTTGTCTTTATGTCATCATTAAATTATTTTGTTAACTATAGCTGATTCGCCTTTCTCTTTTGTGCCTTACATACATCCAGCAATTGTTCCTGAAAAATAACTAAATCTCTCTCTCAGACATACACATACACGCACACATGCATGAATGTGTGCACACTCACACACACCACTTTGGCTAAGAAACAGTTACATTCAGAAGAAAAACTCTTCACAGATTATCCAAGAGTCAGTATGCAGCTAAAATAACCGACCATATATCCTATTAGCATTATGGTTGAATTCCCTTTTTCTGATGTCAATGGTATAGATTCCAACTCCTCTGTTAAGAACTCTCCACTTGTGGCAATGAGGTCTTCCAGCAGGTTTCAAACTCACCAATTTTGATGAGAGGGTTTCAGAGAAAGAGAGAGAGAGGGTAAAGACTTGTTGGCCCTGTGGCAGGTTCTGTCTTACTAATTGTGTTCAAAAGCAATATATTTTACAACCACAAACTGGGTCATGTGATCTCTCCCTGAAACTATTTCATACTTGCAATAATAATAATTAATTGCCTAACTTAAGGAACTGGCTAATTTGACTCCTACAGGAAGTCTAATATTTATATAATTGGCACTATCACTTCCCTTTTAAATTCAACTAGTGATGGGCCAGTAGAGCAGTGGGACAGGAAGACAGGAATCAATTCACCTCTCACTTGGTCATAATATTTTATCACATCTTGATGAGACCACACTTGGAGTACAGTGTGCAGTTCTGGCCATCCTATTATCAAAAGGATATAGAGGCATAGGACATAATGCAAAAGTATTTACAAGTTGATACCAGAACTATGAGGATATGCCTATCAGGAAACACTGAACAGACTGTGTCTCTTATCTTTGAAAAAGAGAAAACTCTGGGTTTAACTATTAACAATCTTGAAAGTTTATGAAAGGGTTTGATAGAGTCAACAAAGGAAGCAAACAGAATTTAGTGGTCATGGCTATGGGCTTGGCCACTGTTAGAGGACCAGTGGCAACTCAATACCACAAAGTTCAGGAGCCCTGTTGGGATTAAATTTCAGTCAGGCAACCTGCTGGTTGTCATCAGCATTTGCATCTCCTGCAGTGGCAATTTCCCACAGAGGTCTGCCCTGTAAGGCAAATATCCCACCACTGGGAGCTGTCAGCCAAACAGAGGCCTGTACCAATAGTACAGGGTTTGGTGATCACCACCAGTACTGCAGTAGGCCTGAAGCTCATTGCAAATTCAGAATACAGATTAGGTAGGGGATTATGGCTGGGATTCATGGTGGTGATATACAGAGAAACGGCATGGCGAGAGCATGTTGGGGTGGGGAGGGCAGTGAAACTGCTGAGGGGATAATTGGAGTTTAGGAAGGTGGCTTCCTACAGGTCCCTCTCTTGCTGCTGAGTGGTTCTTTCATTGGGTACAAAATACCCAAGAAGCCAAGGTTTTCCTGCCAGTTTGCTCTGCATGCCCTGGCATGACTCCCACCAATCGATAGGCCTCACTTAGCCCCTGAATGGGAAGGCCATTCTTAAACCTCCTTACACTGGATTTAACTGGGCAGTATCTTTCACCCAGGAATGCTGAAAATATTGAACTTGATACAATAGAGCACAGTTGAGTTGAATTTTATAGGTGTACCTAAGGGGAACTGAGCAATGTATGTGAGGAAGAAGGAAATAAAGGTTCTGCTAATAGACTTGGATGAGGAATGTTGATGTCGGCTCAGTGGAGCATAAATGTCAGCATGGATTGGTTGAGTCAACTGGCCTATTTCTGTGCCATTATGTCATATAATTCTATGAGTTCTAAGCATGCGGTAAACTGGACTCTATTCAAATTATATCCCAAAATGGGTGCTTTGTGATTCAAACAAAACCTGTCAAACTAGCAAATCATTGTACAGTACATACTTAGTGTATGTGACAATGTAGCTAATACAATTTCACTGGCAAGTTCTGGAAAGGAAAGCACGATAATTTGAGATCAGCTTTTTTAAGGACTTAGAGGAGTTTGAAAGAGGATTTAAGTGATGAGTCTCTCATTTGCTGTTAACATGAAAATGAAACCCAAAAAGGTATTATGACAACGTCTAATGTACTCTATACTTCATAAGTAAATGCAACACCAATCAACATCCAATAGACTCAATCAAACAAAGCAAGGGTAGTTGAAAACAGAAGTGCAACGAGACAGGAATAACCTAAAAGCAAAACACAGTAGCTGTTGAAATTTGAAACAAAAATAGAAAGTGTTGAAAATGCTCAGCCAGCTAGGCAGAATCTCTGATAAAGCAAATATGTCCATGTTTCCACTGTGGACCTTCCAACAGAACTGGTGCTTAAGCTCTCCATGGATGCTGTGTGTCCAAGTGAGTGTCTATGTTTCAGAAAGAAATTGAAATTTGTATTGTCATGTTTGTGTATAGAGTCTTTATGCTGTGGGAAAAAGAGAGGCTTTGAAGCAAAATGATTTCTATCTATACAATGTTGATAACAGCCAATGCCATATTGTTAATAGTCTTACATTGTTTACTACATGAATCCTAGCATTAGCTAAATAGAGATCTATTAACAGCACTAATACACTACATTCAGTGCCCACAAGAATTTTTATAGTACTTACTGCAAATTGGAGCATGAATTATTTCATTTTTGGCAGGCGTTTTTAAAGATTTGTTCTCCCTAATATTAGAGTGTTGATGTGGTATTTTAAATATACATTTTAACATTTTGCAACATCCAGACTATTCAAAATTAAAAAGACATATCAAATAACAAAATTGACAATATTTTATGATCGTAAAAGATATATACTGGAATTCCCTTAGATATCTTAATCATGCAATTTAGGTAAATAAATGAAACCCTTTTTTATTCACAAACTTTCCATGATTTTCCTGGTCTTTTTCTGATCTTCAAAGTTTTTAATGCTGAAAAGCAGAACATTAATTACCCACTCCCCAACCTCACCACCCCCCCACCCCAACCCACATTGACAATAACATTTTTAAAAGCCGTTCTTTACAATGCAGGAACAGCAGATTGACTGATGTTGCCGATGTCCCTGGTGGCAGCCTAAAATGATTCTGAGGCAAAAGTGCTGAGTGTTGCAGTGACTTTTCAGCAACAGGTAGTTCCTTGCCTGTCCTGGAGGCTAGCAACTGATCACCTGTCAGTAGAAATTTCTGTTGATTTCACTAAGATTCCCAGTCCATTTGTGCCAGCTTCTGGTGTTAGATGGGTACTAAGAACACAAATACTAAAATTGGTTCTTTCTTTTCCCACAGATGTTTGTAAGCTTGCAAATTTCCAAATCACAAAATTTGTCAATTCAAATGACTAAAGCCTCTTAAGTCCTGCAGCAGGACCTGATTTCCTGAACATGTGGTCTTACAATTATAGGCATTTTTCAAAGTGCTGTGAGAGCTTGCCAACCCGTTATACTTGATCAAAAAAGCTGGACTCTAAAACCTTCTCTTTTCTATTGCCAGAAGACAATTTGTCTAATCTAATATGTTCAGTGAATGTTCCATTTATTCCCTTTCCACTGTTGCATGGGTTTATTTATTGTTATTCAATAATTCATCACTTTCCAAGAATTTATAGAGCCAAATTAAAAAGAGATGATATGAAATTGGATTTGTGAGTAGTAAACATTAATCGTCTCAATTTCTGTTTACCATTTACAAATGCAGTTATTGCTGGGAGAGACATGAAGATGTGTCTGTCCTACTGATAAAGGTGAAATTGAAGATGTTTTTACATTATACACAATCTGCCTTATATTTACTCGCGTGTCTTGCTCAATATTGATGTTTTGGTGCTGAATCTCCACACCAGTATTCTATGACTTCACATAATAAAATGATGAAACTAACAGAGAAATAAATTTGCGGTAAGCTGCAATTGTTGCTCACCAGCAATTCAATGTTAATTGAAATGATCTTTTGAATGCAAGACATTCAAAGTAGAGATAGTAGTTAGCAGAATGCAGGCTTCACATTACATTCATAATGGATTATAGTTACTTTCACAAAGTCAGATTGCAGCGTCCCTGCTCATATCAGCTTTGGAGCCCTGTCAAAGTATTCTGAACTCATTCGCATCTATTGCTATTGCATGCTGTTCTTCCCGATAAGTCTTGTGACTTTCAAATCATTAGCAAGTTATTGGTTTCATATTCAGTGTGTCAGAGCTACTGTTCATGGATGCAAGCTGTTACATATGCTCTGCAGTAATCCATACTGCATTTTTGTGAACTAACTCCAACACTACAAAGTTAAATTGGAAAATTATCAAATCTCAAAGCATGGATTTCTGAAATGATATAGATCTATGACATGACAGCACTGAAATATTCTTTACTTTTGAAATGAATGTATAATACCTAGTTGTTTGGGGTGAGGCAAAAGCTCTTTTACAAGGTAATGTTCTGAAAGATTGTTGGAGAATGCATTTAGCTCCACCCAACCAGATGATTCCAGATTGGCTTGTGAGGGGATAAAGCAGAATGTATTAGGATCTTGTGAAATGAAGATGTTACCACAATAGGTTTCCTCATAATCTTAACAACATGCAATGTAATTGTTATGAAGTGAAAAATTACATCTTGTTGAGGCTCAATAATAGTCGATCCTCTGTAAAACAAATGGACCCTTAGAACCAGGCAAAGAAGAAGGATCGATGGCAAGATCCTTCTACCAAAAATAAAACATGGTGATCAGTGGTGGGCATTGTTGCTTAATACCATAAAGTGCAAAGTTTAAAGAATGGATTGGGCACAGAAGAAGAAATTTCTAGAAAACCAAAAAAGATTACAGTCTTTAAAAAAATTATCCCTTTAAGAAGTACTCACACAGAATGTCAGCAGCTGCAAGCATTTGAACAACGAGTCAGTGCGCAAGGCCAACAAGGATGATACAGTAATCCAAGCTGAAGCCTTTACTTCAGATGTGGTGAGGAGTTCAAAAGGAGTACTGGCTCAAAGAGCTCAAAGACTTACTCCATTTGACACATTACAATTTCAGGCTGTTACAGATTCCATCAGCAAGTGAGGATCTGCGAGAGCATTCCTCGTTAGAGATTCAGCTAAGAAGCAAACATATCAGAGCTCCATGATTCAAGTTAACAGTCCCTGATGGGGACAGAAGAAAGCTTTAAATTAACAGTGCAAAGAAAACAGACTGAGAAGGCTAGAAGTAAAAACAAAATGAATAGCTACAACTCAAATGAGTAGAAATACATGAAGGAGAAAAGATCACAACCCTTATCTTCAGGGGAGCAGCAGCTTGAAGTCCCATGGCCTATATCTCTGACGAGAGTAGAAACAAGACATTCTCCCCACTTTCAGAACTCACTATGAGATCCTCACAAATTATCTAATCTAAGAGGACGATTGGTACAAGTCCACCTTCAGGTTCTTCTTGTATCTATATTTCCCTGGCTGCATTGCCAAAAAAATGCAGAAGCATCCTCTCGCATACCAGATATATGAATACATTGAGGCTGCATCGACAAAGAAACAGGCACTAGACTCCTCTGGAGAAACCTTGGCATTTCAGAAGCATTGTAAAGCAAGTGGAAGCCCAGTGCATTCAATCTCCAACCCTTTTTCATGTAGGACAATGGCTAGAAAAATCAGCACCTTTATGTACAGGCATTATTAAAATCCAATTCTTTCTCAGAACGGATTATGTAATCCACTTCTCTAGCCATTTAACATTCTAAACCTCCTCTTAATTTTGTCTATTAATGGAGCAGTAAGAAATTATGGGTGGCACGGTGGCTCAGTGGTTAGCACTGCTGCCTTACAGCGCCAGGGACCCGGGCAACTGTTTGTGTGGAGTTTGCACATTCTCCCCGTGTCTGCGTGGGTTTCCTCCCACAGTCCAAAGATGTGCATGCTAGGTGGATTGGCCAAGCTAAATCGCCCGGGATGCTAAATTGTTCAGGGATGTGTAGATTAGGTGGGTTATAGTGGGGTTGGTCTGGGTGGGATGCTTTCAGGTTCGGTGTGGACTGGTTGGGCCGAAAGGCCTGTTTCCACACTGTAGGGATTCTACCTTCTATCTCTTCTAAATTGTAAGTTATAAAATTATTTTTTAAATGCTTCATTCACTCATTTGAATTATGAAGCCAGAGCCGTGGACATAAAAGTTCTTATTTTTTTGTAGGGAGATTTCTATAAATTACTGGCAACTGGTTAGTTTTACCTGTCATGATGACATGAGCAATCTTGGAAGTACAAGCTCTGGTCCAGATGAAAGAAGGACAAGTTGAATAAGGTCAACTCTATAGTTTTGTAACTCAAACTTTTAAGAATGTAGAGTGCATTCTTCTCATTCCTCAGCCAGTAGAACAAGGTAGAGCAGGGAACTTGGTACTTAGTTTCTTTTTGAAACCAGAAAAATATGAGGGCAGAAACCATTTATTAAAAAGAGACAACTTTAATGTACTCAAAAAATATCTCTCATTCAGTCATTCTTCAGACCCCCTACTTTATTAATTATTTATGCATGTTTCGTATCACAACCATCTTACTACTTCACTCAATTACAAAATTCACAGGGTCTATTACATCATTTTACACATCCTCCTCTCTGGTTTCCCTGTATTACTACATGATATTATGTAAATATTGTCCCCCCCTCCAACCCCGTTTTCTTTCACGATGGACATGTCTGTTTACATTTGATTTTTTAGTCTTGCAGAAGGGCCCTTATTCAAAGTTTTCACTTGTACGTATTCTCCACAGATACGAACTGACCTGTTGTATTATGTCCTCTTTTATTTCCTTTATCAGATGAACCAATTGCTGTGCCCTGTTAATTATCTTATTGCATGAACTAGGAAGTAGGACCCCAGGAGTCAATTATTCCTGGGAGCTGAAAGTTGTACATTGTACAAATTGAATCAATGGATGGAAGGCTGGTTTGTGTAATGGACTGGGCTGTATTCATGACTCTCTGTAGTTTCTTGTGGTCTTGGGAAAAGCAGTTGCCATACCACGCTGTGATGCCAGCAGATTGGATGTTTTCTATGGTGGATCTATAAAAATTGGTAGGAGTTCTTGTGGACACACCAAATTTTCTTAGTCACATGAGGAATTAGAGACATTGTTGTGCTTTCTTGACCATTGCATTGATGACGGTGGACCAGGGCAGACTGTTGGTGATCATCACTCCCTTCAGCACCATTGACACAGATAGAGGCTTGCCCTCCACTCCACTCCCTGAAGTCAATGAACAGCTCCTTTTTATTTGCTAATGTTGATGGAGAGATTGTTGTCTTTATACCAAGCCATTAAGCATTCAATCTCCTTCCTGTATTCTGTCTCATCATTGTTTGAGATCTGACATACAATGGTGGTATCATCAGCGAACCTGTAAATGGAATTGAGGAGGAAATTAGCCACACAGTCATGAGTCTATAAGGAGTACAGTAGGGGACTCAGTACACAGCTTTGCACAGCACTGGTGTTGAGGATTATGGTGGAGGAGGTACTGTCGTCCATTCTTACTGATTGTGGTTTATGGGTCAGCAAGACCAGGATCCAGTTACAGATGGGGGAGCTGAGATCTAGGTCTCAGAGTTTGGAGTTGAGTTCGTTTGGAGTTGTGGGGTTGAAGGCAGAATTATAGTCAATAAGTAGAAGCCTGACATTAATAGCCTTGTTATCCAGACCTTTTTGTGCAACATACAATATTCCAGTCTCTAGCACCATCCCCACATTTAAGGAAGATTGGAAGACTCTGAATATGGGTGGGAATCTCTGCTCTCATAAGACTATCAGACTTATGGGCCCCAAGCTGTTACACAGGATGGTCAAACATCTGCAACATTCAATTTTTAACCTCTCACTAACCTCAACAACCATCGTTATGAAAATATACATGAATTTTCTGCAGTCCTGTAGGGCTGGGTGATTTTTTTTCTGGAAATGTCAGCAATTGAGATAGGAAAATCATTTCCTTCCTGCTGTATATCATGGGCCATGAAACTTACCTCCTTGGCACCCATCTTATTTGTCTCAAAAATGGCATCTGCTGTGTGTGCAGACATATGGTGCTGATGTGCAGAAAATGCACCCCATTTTCATGAGGACTTTCGTGTATGTTCAGGGAGTACCTGCAGCCAGTATGAAGTAAAAGTAGATTATGATTTCAATCAATGATAATTTGGTGCCTCAACTGTTATTTTGGAACTTGCCCCTTTAGCTAACAATTTCTGTTAACATCATACCACTGAAAGTGCATTCATAGTCTTATTTTTAAAAATCAACTATTTTCAAGCTAGTTGTTAATTGATCTTTACTGGCTGTTACCACCATTGCCGAAGTGTATGGTGGTTTTTAGAGTTGTTTGAAGTTGCTGACGTCTACAGGAAGTTGTGCAGGAATTTGACCTGACTGTGAGGATTCCAGACAAACCAGTTGCTCTCTACTTGGAACGAAGTAATGTAAGAAACAGAATAGGCTAATTAATCTCTTTAGCCTGCTATCCAATGCAATGAGATCATGGCTGATCTGTGTCCTAATTCCATAGATTCATCTTTGCCCTCAATTCCTTTGTACATTTGGTGAATAAAATTCTATCAATCCCAAATTTAAAACTAACAACTTCTGTTGCCAGTCATAGCTTCTGTTGCCAGTGGTGGAAGTGGGTTAAAACCTCACGCCAGGTATTAATGTCAAACCTGAAAGGTCTGAAATAACTGTTCTAATTTGACATGGATAGCAACAGTGTGGGTACAGGTGCAAGCACACTTAACACCAAAGGGCGAAAGCAATGCAGGCATCCTGACAGAGCACAGTAGGTTCATGTTCCACAAAGCCACAGTTACTCCTGACGGACAGCACCACAGTAGCCTTTGTGATCTGGTGGAGGACAAATTACTGGAACACTGTAACATCTCACAAGCTGTTTTGGACACTGGTGTCTGCTGATATAATGACAGCAGTTTGAGCATACATAGCAACAAGATGAGTTTGTGTGACTTCCCTCTCATCTTTGCTGCAACATCCAGATGAAGGATGATTTCTGCTTGTTTGCAGTAGAATTAGGACAATGGCCATTAGATGTTATGATACTTGGATCCAGAGGAGTGCTAATGGAGTTTATTACCATTTCCATGCAGGAACACTTCATGCCCTGTACCACATTAGTCCTGGCTTCCCTTTGTTCCCTTGCAATGATCACAGGCTTTCTAGCAGACCTGCTAATGCACTAAGCATTATGGTGTGCATTACCCTCAGCCTTCTTCTACAGCACCCCCAATCAAAGACTGTATGGGAGACATCTGCAGCAAAATCATGTGCAGTCTCACTCTCTGCCAATGACCATTTACATTACCTATGTTCCTGTCCTTCCTGAACAGTACTTATGCTGGAAGTCTCACCAGGTGCCGAATCCATTGTTCCTTAAAGTACATGCAATGTACTTTATAAGCTATGCTGATGGCAGCGTGTGTGAGAGCAAGCAATGGCATTTCTTCAACATCCTGCTCTTTCACTTTTCACTGTACCACTGTCATGTGGCCAGCTTCCAATCCATATGTATCTAAAGGGGAGACAAGAAAGGCACCAAAGTAGGATTGTTGTGACATGCGTGCAGAGTCAAGCAGGGGGTGCATGTTTATACAATATTCAGCACTGAAGAGAGAGAAAATAGAGGGGAAATGGGGGAAGGAGGATAAAATCAGCCTCAATGATTTCAACGTGCCATGAGCTAATGTCTCAGGAAAGGTTATTCCAATGCTGGCTGCCATCAACTCCATTGGGATTAGGACAGGCAGTCAGGCCTGTGTCCTGTCAGTTAGGTGATGCTGGATCTGGGTATGCACCATAGTGAATAGGTCACAGTGTTTGCAATTTGTGAATTGTGCTTATGAGGTTCAAAGCAGTGCTGTGTGTGTAATTTGATGCTATAAATGTTAGGCATAGACATAGTTAGGAGGTGATGAAGGGGTTGTGGTGCATTGATTAATATCTGTACCTAGTGATGCAGTTGGTGAGGTATGGAATTTGAAGGTACAATTTGACTATCACTACTCATGTAGGAATAGTAAACTTCTTACAACATTCCATCTTGGGTCTTAACTCCTACCATTGACTGCATTACTTCCATTTTCTTCTGGACATGTGTCTGGACGACCTCCTGTTCCTCAATGAATTTAAAATATCTTTCCTCTTCTCAAGCTCCGGCATCAATGCCTCAAGTGCAGCATCGGAAATTCTTGAGCCCACTCTCAGCCATGTCGTGCTAATTTTCCATATTTTCCAGGTCAAGGTCAGTTACAAAACAATTTCCAGTACCTGCTTCAGCCAGACTATACCTCATCTAGTAAGAAGCAAAGGCTGACTTTAAGTAGTGCCTAAAAGTGCCAGATGTAATGGACCACCGAGACCATGAGAATGAGAAAGCTAAACTTCAGCATAAGCATACATGCTGGGAAAAGTCATTTCTTAGAATACTTTGTTGCATATGGTTACAAGGGGCAGAAAATGAGCAAAAACAGATAGTGAGAGTTAGGAAGATTTGACCATTAGGCACTGTAAAGAACAATATTTTTGTTGGTCACAGAGTGTAACTGGGAGCGAAGCCACTAGTGCTGGTACAATCCTAGATGACCATGAATGTAATAGATGAAACAGGACCACAAATCAAGAGACTGCTAAGAACTCTCAAGGAGAGCTCTCTTGTTTGCTTTGATGAAAGTGATAAACTTTTTCCTGCACTGAAAAGGAGACCTGAAGGTCATGGAGATGGCACTCATAGTCACAAAATGCAGTTGGTGTACTTTATGGCTTTCAGCAGCCTGACTATGAACAATCCATCCCTCCTGAGTCAGACTCTTTGAGGTTTGTCATTTGCATCTTCAATCTGACTGTGATGTTTCTCCAGTGGCATATTTATCCCTTTTTCCTTACTACTGCTGCATCAGCTCTCTGACTTTTCCATCATTCCTCATTTGCACATATCTAAAATATATCTTAATTTGTTTTATATTGCCAAATTTAGCAAGACAGCTATACCAATAAAAGATAGCTTCATTCCAAGGAAATGAAAAAACTACATTATTTGTATGATAGTTCACACTAGTGAGATCATATACAAGTTTATGTGTATCTTATGATGACTTGTAATGGGGAATTGCATCAATTATTCTGCCCTATTATCTGCTAATAATGTTATGAATAACATAAGATTCAATCTTCTCTGGATTCTTGATTGAAAATGCTGCAGTGTCAGAATATACATCTCATATTAATATTTAAATATATTACCTGATTTCCATTTTTTACAAATACTGCATCAGACATCTCATAAAATGACAACTAATTCCTTTTTATGTTCTCCATATTGTATTGCTTCTCATTGAGAAAATTTTACGAGTACAAATATTACCATTTCAAATGCACAAAAAATACATCAGTTATCTATCAACCATTCACTATTCCTTTGTTGCTGCTTTCAATGAGATGACACTCACTAATACAATAGAGTTTGTTTTTTTTAAATTCAGGATGCTTCTAAATCCAAGTTAATTTGATGGAACTAATTAATCTACACTGTTTCCAGATTACATTATATTTGCTTAAAGGCATCAGTTTATGGTGCTCTAATTTTGAGAGATTAATGGTTACATGCAGAGTATGATTGTGTCCCCTACAATTGTATGCAACAGGTAATTACCAATTCTGCATCCAAAATGTATGTGGGTAGCTTCTGAAACACAAAACTCATACAATGTCCACCTAGCACCTGTACACAGCTAATTTCACCATGTTGAAGATTATTAGCGTGCATTATTCTTTTGGTTTGTTTGAAAAATATATAAAAATAAATTAAATTGGGTTTGCATTTTAAAACTGCTGCCTATTTTCTTATAACAAAGCAAACAATCATGCTGTGAACACTGAAAGTAAATACTATTACCTTGGTTCAGTTAGTGGCACATGAGCACCAGGCTTTGATTATATAATCTAGCTACTTCAGTGCAAGTATATGGGAATATTACTTTATCAGGCATGCTCACTTTTGGATGCAATTTTAAATTGTAATCCTTGTCAACTTTATAGCATGGAGTCCCAAGGAGCAAAGAATTGTCTCAGCATTCTAGCAAGGATCCCTTCCTCAAATAAATTCTACTAAAAAAAGTCATTTGTCTCATGTCAGCAGCTATATGTAAAATGGTTTTGCTGTGTGTCAATATAATAACAGGGTTAGCATTTTATGTACAAGAGAAAGTTGAAATGTTTTAAATTGACAAGCTGCTTCATGAACTAAAGGTTTTTTTTTAATAACATATACATATATAGGAAAAAAAATTCAACCAGGAAAGTTCAATTCGAATACTTGACATAGTATTTCTACACTGACATTGATCAGTTCAAAATAGAGAGAGCGAGCCTCAGGGAAAACAACGTAGAGAATAAGAGATAAAAGCAGCAGCTGGAGAACAGCATTAGTTAGAGAGAGCGAGTGAGCCTTAGGGAAAACATATTGGGAAATCCACAGTTAAAAGCAGGGAGTCAGCGGGAGACAGATAGAACATTCCCAAGGAAAAACAATGCTGGAGACCCAAAGAGAAAAGTTGGAAGTTAGCAGGAGCCAGAGACAGCAAACCTGAGGAAGCACAGTGCCAAAGACCCAACAATAAAAGTGGAGGTGGAGAGTCTGCAGGTGCTTGCCCAGGGGAAAGCAGTGCAAGGACCAACAACTAAAAGCTGGAAGTCAGCAGGAAACAGAGAGAGCACAATGAGAACAAATTCAATTAAAAAAAACACAGAATGATCAGACAGGACTAAACCTCCACGTGAAGTGCACATGTATGGAGGAATTTCGGGAGACAGCATGAGAGAGGAGCGTGCATGAACATCAAGGACCAATGTAAGAAGACATCATCAGCACAAGGAGGATGCTGACAATGAGATCATTTATGTTTAAGTCTTTAGTTTATTTCTGTTAACTTTAGTTAGTCTAATAAACAGAAGTGTGACTTCCTAAGGGATCCTCAGTCCTGCGGAACACACATTCAGTAATGTGTGAGAACTCTAAGGCAGTTCACACGACTAGAACAATCACTTTTGCTAGAAGAGCTCAAGTTCCAGGTTTTACAACCTAGATCACAATGAGCATCCATGAGGCTGAGAGCTATGAGGATGTTACATTCTGGACATGGCCACCTTGCAGTTTAAGGATCTATGGGCAGAGTGGAACTGGGCCTCCTGTTCTGTAACTATTCTACCATTCTGTGAAAATAAATGAGTCTATCTAAACAAGATGACACTGGCATAAGAACAAAACATAAGAACAGGATGATTGCTCACTCATTTAAATTTCTACCATATTGTTTATGGAACAGGCTGTTTCTCAATTATATGTTAACATGATGTCAACAGTCCACCTTCTGTGTAGACAGCTGGCAACTAAGAAGACATTAATTCCTTCAAAGAGTTGTTTGATATTGCGTTACAAGTACAGCAATCAAGAACTAAAGATGCCTCTCAAGAGCCACTCACTATCATGAAACAAGTAGAAAATAAGCTAATGAGCAGACATTGAAGTAAAGGAGGATGGCATGTTTTAAGTGAGACTACTGCTCTGAATGGAATGCAAATGACTACTTATTTGAGTTAATCTGAATGCAGCAATAACATCAATGATGACAGAAAAGCCACGAAAATTGGTGTAAAAAGTCAACAAGGCACACAATATATCAAAATAATTTGATCTGTACTAAATAGCACAGGCAGATTTGGATTGCTGTCAGAAGCCAACATGCTAAACATTAAAAAAAAAGTCAAGGATTAGGTCCACGAACAACAAAGAGTCAAATCATGTGCTTTCCGAAATGTTTGCCATCAATGATGAAGGATTTGCTCTTGTGCATGAGTATCATTGCCTTTTTACACTGCAGAAATTCAACCCAATGGAATTCATTTGTTAAGTTTGGAACGAGTTTGGAACAAAAGGTTCAGTGCAGTTGAAGGACAAGCCCACAATTCAAATACAAATATTGTCAAAACCCACATACCTGTACCTGGTTTTCTGTGGAAAGGTGAGGATCCACCTACCTGTAACCACCTATAAAACCAGGCTAAAATCCTCAGCATGAAAGTGAATTACTTGATGCAAATCGTACTAGCACGTGTCTTATGCAAATGATTGGCTTTTTGTTTGCAGTGGGAACATATGGGCATAAAATTAGGAGCAGAAGTAGGTTAATTACACCCTCAAGCCTGCTTGGCTATTCAATAAGGTCATGGCTGATCTTTTTGTGGGAAGTGGATGGCCTCTTGAGGTCATGATCTTGTATAACTGGGTCTCAAATAGTTTCTGGTACTTCCACACGATCCCTACCAAAGTTACAGCAGAATAGAAAAGTCACAGATTTTCAACCCCAAAATATGAGCTGTTTATTTCTGCAGTTATATTAAAGGAGTGAAATGGGAGCAAAGAATGAGAAAAGATTTTAATGATGCAAACAGTTTATCTGAGATTAATCTTGGAAAGGGAACCATCAAAAGGGAGAAATAGAGTAACAGTGATTGTTTAAAACTTTCCAATTTACTTGAGGGGTTCTATACAATGTTCTGTAAATTGTTGCTTTCACATCTTAAAGCACAATTTTATTTCAGTCGAGCACTGTAAATAGAGTTATAAACTAACATTATGGACCCAGACCTTAGAACAAACCCATTTTTAGAAATTTGGGAAAAGGTTCTTGTCACTGAACAGTGAGGCCCAAACTCTATAGATTTAGGCTTCGTGCTTCATTGCAATGGAGCTATTGCAACAGGAGTAGAAGTGATTAGGTTCAGGTGACATAGAAATTGCCTATTATTTGTGAGATTATCCCTAGGCTGCATGCCTTTGTGAATGCTGTATTGGAACCAATCTTGGAGAGGGAGGGTGCTCTTGAGTTGGCAGTAGGCCCAGCTTTGCAAATACTCCATTAGTTCTGCTAAAAAGGCAATTAATTGTTTTCCTTTCTCAAGATGGCAAGCAGCGCAGATCTGACTGTAAATGTATGAAACAAACACACAAAATGGAGCAACTCAGCAGGTCTGGCAGCATCTGAGGAGACAGAAGGTTATTGGACTCAGAATGATTATGTTTCCTCCATCAATATATTTCTTTTGTTGTGTCAATTGTGTGGAAAAAGTTGGCTGGCTATACACAAGACTATTGGCAATCTTCTGTAATCTTTAATTTTTCTGTCTCTGAGGCTTTATTAGCTTTTCTCCTTGCTAACATCTGAGCTTGTAAATCAGTAGGCTTTCTGGAGTTGTTAGGATGCTCCAATTCTTAGTTTTCTTTGATCCAAATGAGCTCCTTTTGATGGTGTGACTTTATAATTTTCCAAGGCGGTTCTCATGTCTTTATAATTTAGGCCTTCATTTCTTTGCTGAAAGAAACCTTGAGTACTTCTATGGGTTGCTGGTGGAGCTCCTCAAAAGAAACAGTAGAGATGTCATCATCATTTTTGTTACTATATTTGAAAAATATAGAAAGGGATCCAGGACTTCTTCATCGAATAGATCATCTGCCTCTACGGCCATATCATGTTCTTCGACTTTCTCCCGAAAGAATGATTGGAGGTCGAAAAATTCATCTTGCACCTAGTCACCTGCATTATTAATGCATCACGTTCAAGCTTCTTGCCTTTCTTCAAAAAGAAGTGGAAGGCATGCAGGAAGGGTCACTGGACCCAAAACGTTAACTCCGATTTTTCTTCACAGATGCTACTAGACCTGCTGAGTTTTTCCAACAATTCCTGTTTTTCGTTCCATGATATCTTCCTTTGGTGTAAAGGACGGTCTTTCCTCAGTGAAGGTTAGCTTACTGTATGATGAGTCAATTTCAATCATTGCAGTAGTGGTGAATACACAAGGTTCAAAGCTACTAATGCAACTGGTTAACAAAGAATAGTGCTGATTAGAATAACATAAAAATTATGAATAATCCTTCCCCTATTGCAGTAAAGAATAGCTTGCATCTGGCCTTTTCCTCTTTCTGTAATTTTTCCTGCACCTTGATGTGAGAGAAATTAATGCATAAATTATTGCATCGAATCCAAAAGAATAGCTATGTTTGTCCTTGCATTGAATGTAAAATTAGTTTCCTCACCATTAACCATGTTTTTTTGCGTGCCAGGAAACATCTTGTGAATGTATCACTTCCCATAAGGACAATGTTTCTTGACCATCAGTAGCATCAACTTCTTGGACAGTTGAAGACCAAAGAGGTCTGTTTTGGAATTTACATGCTGGGGTTCATGCTTAATTTGCTGCTGCCATGATGTGGATAAGCAGCAGTGGTAGGAGCACTGCTTCCTTCACCTTTTGGGTGTTGTCTTCCCAGCGCATAGTAGCCTCTGATGAACAACTGGACTGAGTCACACTCAGTGGGGTAACCCTAGAGAAATTCTCTGCCCATAATAAAACTGCCTGGTTGTGAGATTCAGCCTATCAGGCAAACTGTACTGCTTTGATAATGTGAGGTCCTTTTTACACTGCAAAAATTCTGATACAGTTTCATCCTGCACCCTCACTACAATATGATACAATATGATACAATACAATACTACCATATGAGGTCATCTTTCAAGATTCCATATTGCCAATTATCTGCAAGATGATTTAAATCATTAATAAAATAATCAATGGCTACACTTGACTCCTGTTTGCAAGAATTAAACATTTCCTGGTCTAAATGGGATTGCGCCTTAAACTGAAATAGGAGTTGAAGACTTAAACTGCATCATCATTGATTGCAGTCTCTTCCAACAGGCCTTGTCTAGTGAAACTAATGTCTAACAATCTTGCGTCAGTATTACCGTGTCAGTCAGATGCATTAATACACTGACTTGGTCTTTGACTGACTTTTTTTTATTGAACCCTGAAACAGTATGGTACCTGCTAGACCATGGGCCTTAGTTTACCCAGCAAGTAGTTTGATTAGGGTCCTGCATGTGGTCTCGGGGATCTAGTAAAGGCAAGGCTTTTTTCAACATTAGTATATCTGTGATTTAGACTATGGTATCCAAAATGTTTCTTATCTTTCCATTCCTTTTTCAGTATTGTGTGGGTTACCTTTCATGTGGTTATCAACTTCTGACAAGACTTCTAATCTGCAGGAATATCTTACCCACCATGGGTGATTTTTCTTGTTCTTGCTGTGTTCCTTGCTGAGGGCTTTACTCAAACAGCATTGTACATGTTTTCTCGTTCTGTGGTCTGGTGCTTGGTTGAGCTCTAATGTAAGTCACCTACTGCTCCTTGTTGCTGCTGGGCTTCTCTTCAAGTTTCTCCTCTGCTTTGGCAGTTAGATTGCTGGCTTTATCCTCCATTTGTAACACTGTAGTGTTACTGGACTTCATGTCAGGCAGTCCTTGCTGCTTGCCTCTGATTCCATGGATCTGGTCACTGGTGCCACAAATAGTAAGACCAGGTGAGTGAAAAATAGCAGGCTTTATTAGGCATAACTATATACAACAGATAGTAAGAAAGGAGATCTCTCTGGGACCTTATGAATCCATGTGATCTGATATCATTGTCATATAGCACTATTCTTAGAGTAAAGGTATAGTTAACCTTTTACTCTACAGAGGCCAATTGTTCAGTTGTGTTTTTATCTGCTGAAATGATGTGCTGTCATCTTCTTTGCAACTATTTATCAAGTCTTTTGAGTTTGTGTAGTGTAATGTATAAGGAATAGATTCTTCTATAAGCATGGCTTTAATCCATTGCAATAGTTAGTTAATAATGGCTTCAATAATGGTATTGTCAAAGATCAGTAAGCAATCACTACTTTAAATTTGAGGATGTATAATGGTTTTATTCACAAAGATTCATTGTAATATTACTGTTTCCCCTTGTATTAATGTGGGAAATGTATTTCTGAGTCAAAACCATTTTCAGAAACCTTATGCCTAGTTCTTCTCTTGTTAAGTCAACGATATGTGTATGATTTCCATGGCTGTTTCTGAAATATGCCATTTGAGTGTCGTCCCCTAACATATTTCAATGCAATGAAAGAAATAGCTGGAAATTCCCTGTTTTATCAATGACAGAAGATTACACAGTCTCTATTTGAGTGCAGCCAATACTTTTTTATTATTTAACGTAGAAATCTCAATAACAGTGTATTGTTTAAACATTGTATCATCTACCACCTATTTAATCGTCTTGAACATTTCTTGCCCAAACCTACATTTTTTAATGCTTTTCCTTTTTTTTAGATCAGGGCTGGAAGAATAGGATCATTCACTTACCTTGTGACCTTAACCTCACCAACGCCAGGCCTTGGCAATTACTGAATGGTCTAAATATCAAATGAATACACATCCCCTGAATTTGGACGTCTATTCAGGCACTTGAGTTTATACTGCAAGTGAAAAATGTTGGAGATCACAGCGGGTCAGGCAATATCCATGGAGAAAAAGCAAGCTAACATTTTAAGTCTAGATTCCAGCATCTGCAGTAATTTGCTCCTACTGGAGTTTATATTACCCAGTTGAAACAAAATATGCCTTACTATAGAGTTACAATAGAGAAAACAAGAGTCTTAGAGTTTCACTCTTGAATACACATTTCTATCATGATGTTCAGACCAAAGTAATAACCACATGGTGAGGCACTGTTATGCAAAGATTCAGCCTTTGTCTTCTTCATTTGTTGTAACTCCTTATATCGTCATTTTCACAGATCAGCATTCTTCTGCTTTCCATAAGATATCTAAACCATTTTTTGTTTGGCTATGTAAGGAGAATACCACTCGTGGCAACATGCCAGTTTTATGGAAATATAGATCTTTTACTTATTCTTTCACAGGGTGTAGTTGATTGTCATTGGCTAGGCCAACATTTTCTACCCATCCCTAATTATTCTCAAGGAGATAACAGTGAGCTTCCTTTTTGAAACATTTAATCCATGTGCTGTAGATAGTGCTGTTAGGAGTCAGTTCCAAAATTTTGACTAGTGACAATGAGGAATAGGGATGCAATTCCAAGTCAGGACGGTGTGTGCCTTGGAGGGCCACTTGCAGGTGCTGTTCCCATGCCTCTGCTATGCTTGTCCTTCTTAGATAGGGATCTCAGCTTTGGAAGATGCTGTCAAAGTAGCACTGGTGAGATACTGCAGTGCAAATTAGACAGGAAATGCATGGCTGCTATTGTGCGTAAGTGGTAGAGAGATTGAATGTTAAAGGTGGTGTAGTGAGTACAAGTGAAGGTTTGTACTGGATGGTATCAAGCTCCTTGAGTGTTGTTGGAGTTGCACTCATCTATTCTATCGCACTCCTGACTTGTGCCTTGTAGATGGTAGACAGGCTTTGGGAATCTGAGCTACTCACCACAGAATCCCCAGTCTCTGTATAACAACTCGTAACCACAGTTGTTATATTGCTGGTCCAGTTTAGGTTTTGATCAATGGAAGTTGCTAATGTGCAATTCAGTTGTGGTAATGCCATTGAATTTCATGTGGTGATTATTAGCAGACTTGTGTTGGCACAAGTGCTGGAATCCTGGAAAGAAAATTGGAGGGAATGTTCATTAAAAGTCCAAGTGTGAATATTGTCCAGGTCTTGCTGCTTTTGGACATGGCTGCTTGAGGAGCAAAGGAGTTACAAATGGTGTTGAACAATATGCAATCATCAGTGAGCATCCCCACTTCTGACCTAATGATGGAGGAAAGGTCATTGATGAAGAAGCTGCAGATGGTTGAGCCTAGGATACCACCCTGAAGAACTCCTGCAGCTATGTCCCATGACTGAGATGATTGAACTTCAGCAATACAACCATCTAATTATATCAAGATTGGAGATATCATTCACCAAAGCTCATTCTATGGTCATGGTTGCTTGGGTCATGAAGGAAAATTTTCAACAGCCTAATTTTGCAGGTCTCTTCCCCTCAAATTTTACTAACAGCAAAGATCTTTATTAAGAACTCATCCCCAAAAGCAATTTTCTCATTCAAAGCAATGGTCCAGCCAGAACATACTTTATGTATTGTCGCATTTTGCACTTTCACAACCTCAGGACGTCCAAAATTGCTCTATAGTCAATTAATTAATTAATTGCGAGGTGCAATCACTATTCAGATGTAGGAAGCTCAGCAACCATTTTATATTCTGCAAAGGATGCACAAGCAGGAACAAGGTCTAGGTCAGGATATGCCAATGGCCAGAGAGTTGTTTCTGCAGTATAGAAAGAAGATTCACATTGGGGAGCATTGCAGAATCCACAACACAGCTAACTTCAGGTGAATTGCTCAGAAAATTGAATTTTCTCCTGGGCAACTACCAAAAGCACATGGACTGCAGTAGTTCAAGAAGGTACCTGAGCACCACCTTCTCAAGGACAACTAGGGACAGGCAATAAATGCTGGCCCAGCAGGTGACACCCATGTCCCATGAGTGAAAAAAAAATCTCCAAAAGAATCCTTTTAAAGTAGGAGAATTTGAAAGTTCTGTTTCACCTAAGCTCCAATCCAAGAAAAGTTAGGGAATTTAGAACATAGTCTAACTCTTGGGCAACTATTAAGCCTGACTCACAATGCACCTCCCTTATTACAGCGGTCTCAACCTCGTACAATCAGCCAGACAACCACTCTTGGCCCAACTTGAATCTACCTCCCCTTACCTCATGACATGACCCTGCATTCCACTCACCCCCGTTCCCCACACTAGCCTGACCTAATTATCTTGGTCCCACAGAACACAACATCACTCTAAGCATTTACCTGAATTCCCACTCACCTGGTATGGTGCTGACTTTACCCACCTGGCGTCCTACCCTATTAGCCCTTGGCCATCCTCACCCACTTGGTACTAAAACACCACACTGACCTTACATACTTAACCTTTGACAAGAGCTGGCAAATTGGCTGTCTGTGCTGCTGGACACTTGCATCACAGAATGTAGGACACTTACTGCTGTAAAAAGTGGCCTGACTTTCACATCAATTCTCTCCACAGCTACATTCATGGATTTCTGTATGGGTTTTTAAAGGAGGTCCCTGTCTCAGAATCTTCAATGGAGAAGATATCTAAAAGGAGACTGGAAATTCTTAATCAATCAGAGTTAGAATATCTAGATATCAGGGACAATTGCAAGATAATCTGTTTTAGTGATGTTGGTTGAGGGATAAATATTAGTTAGGATACAGGGTGAATTCCCTTACATTTTTAATAAAGATTACCAAACAATCATTTAATTTAGGCAAGAGCACAGATAGTGGGTGAAATCTTTCTTAGCGGGGGACTTGCAAGCTGCCTGATAAAGCACTGAGACACGTACACTGACTGTTAGAAGAAAGATCTGATAGATCTTGTGTCAATCTGGTACATATGTAGACACTAGCAGGCCTTCCTCTGGACTGAGAACCCGAGGATACGAAATGATGGCCACAGCACTCAGCAGCACCATGGAAGAGGGTGTGGCTACTGCTGGTATTGCACCCTAGACTCCCAAAATGCCAGCGCCAGGGACAAAGGTGTATGTTGTTTGGTATGACAGTAGTGAGCAGGAGGTCATGGCCTCAGAAACAAGGACAGAGATTGGCTGTCAGTGACCACCCTTCTTACTCCTGTCCATGTCTTCTTCCACCAAGTAAAAAATTGTGTAAATCAAACCCCCTAATCAAACTGACAGTCTACCTGTTAGTTATCAGGCCTGGAGCTGAGATAATTGCAAGCCAGACAGGCAAAAGCCCTTTAACAGCGTGAATTGATCACTTAAGGATTTAGTGGAGACAGGGTCAGAAGGTCGCCCATGGTCCTTTGTGCCCAGAGTTTGCTTGAGAAGAGGTAGGAAGGCAGTGGATATTTGTCATTGACAATCCATTTAATTTTCCAGGCCTCCCATGATTGTGCTCCGTGTCTTAGTTTAACATCTCATCCAAAGGGCAACGTGTCTAAGAGCACAGCATATCCTCTGTAATCTACCAATGTTCTAGCCTAGTTAATGGAGTGCGACTAGAAATGACAACCTTCTGATTCAAAGTAGCTATCACTGAACCAAAGATAAAAGGTACTGCAGATGCTGGAGAATCCGAGATAACAAGCATGGGGCTGGATGAACACAGCAGGTCAAGCAGCACCATAGGAGCAGGAAAACTTGACGTTTCGGGCCTAAACCCTTCATCAGAAATGGGGGAGGGGAAGAGGGTTCTGAAATAAATAGGGAGAGAGGGGGAGGCGGACAGAGGATGGATAGAGGAGAGGATAGGTGGAGAGGAGGCAGACAAGTCGAAGAGGCGGGGATGGAGCCAGTAAAGGTGAGTGTAGGTAGGGGGGTAGGGAGGAGATAGGTTAGTCCAGGGAGGATGGACAGGTCAAGGGGGCGGGATGATGTTAGTAGATAGGAGATGGGGGTGGGGCTTGAGGTGGGAGGAGGGGATAGGTGAGAGGAAAAACAGGTTAGGGAGGTGGAGATGAGCTGGGCTGGTTTTGGGATGCGGTTGGGGGAGGGGAGATTTTGAAGCTTGTGAAATCTACATTGATGCCATTGGGCTGCAGGGTTCCCAGGCTGAATATGATTTGCTGTTCCTGCAGCCTTCGGGTGGCATCATTGTGGCATTGCAGGAGGCCCAGGATGGACATGTCATCTGAGGAATGG
>JAHRHZ010000069.1:19217329-19286861 GCA_024137785.1 Ginglymostoma cirratum | reverse complement strand
ACAGCGGATGCAGTATACCACATTGGCAGATGTGCAGGTGAACATCTGCCTGATGTGGAAAGTCTTCTTGGGGCCTGGGATTGGGGTGAGGGAGGAGGTGTGGGGGCAGGTGTAGCACTTCCTGCGGTTACAGGGAAAAGTGCCAGGTGTGGTGGGGCTGGAGGGGAGTGTGGAGCGGACAAGGGAGTCATGGAGGGAGTGGTCCCTCCGGAAGGCAGATAAGGGTGGGGAGGGAAAAATGTCTTTGGTGGTGGGGTCTGATTGCAGATGGCGGAAGTGTCGGAGGATGATGCGTTGGATCCGGAGGTTGGTGGGGTGGTATGTGAGGACGAGGGGGATTCTTTTTTGGTTATTATTGCGGGGACAGGGTGTGAGGGATATGTTCCCGGAAATGTGGGAGACACGGTCGAGGGCGTTCTCGACCACTGTAGGGGGGAAGTTGCAGTCCTTGAAGAATGAGGACATTTGAGATGTACGGGAGTGGAATGTCTCATCCTGGAAGCAGATGCGGCGGAGGCGAAGGAATTGGGAATAGGGGATGGCATTTTTGCAGGAGGGTGGGTGGGAGGAGGTATATTCCAGGTAGCTGTGGGAGTCAGTGGGCTTGAAATGGACATCGGTTTCTAGGTGGTTGCCCGAGATGGAGACAGAGAGGTCCAGGAAGGAAAGAGAAGTGTTGGAGATGGTCCAGGTGAACTTCAGGTTGGGGTGGAAGGTGTTGGTGAAGTGGATGAACTGTTCGAGCTCCTTGTGGGAGCACGAGGCGGCGCCGATGCAGTCATCAATGTAACAGAGGAAGAGGTGGGGTTTAGGGCCAGTGTAGGTACGGAAGAGGGATTGTTCCACGTAACCTACAAAGAGGCAGGCATAGCTTGGGCCCATGCGGGTACCCATGGCCACCCCTTTTGTCTGTAGGAAGTGGGAGGAATTGAAAGAAAAGTTGTTGAGGGTGAGGACGAGTTCGGCTAAGCGGATGAGGGTGTCGGTGGAGGGGGATTGGTCAGTTCTGCGGGACAGGAAGAAGCGGATGGCTTTTAGGCCATCAGCATGGGGAATACAGGTGTATAGGGACTGGACGTCCATAGTAAAAATGAGGTGTTGGGAACCGGGGAATTGGAAGTTCTGGAGGAGGTGGAGGGCGTGGGTGGTGTCATGGACGTAGGTAGGGAGTGCTGTACCCGTTGTGACTTCCTCTACATCGGGGAAACCAAGCGGAGGCTTGGGGACCGCTTTGCAGAACACCTGCGCTCGGTTCGCAACAAACAACTGCACCTCCCAGTCGTGAACCATTTCAACTCCCCCTCCCATTCCTCAGATGACATGTCCATCCTGGGCCTCCTGCAGTGCCACAGTGATGCCACCCGAAGGCTGCAGGAACAGCAAATCATATTCAGCCTGGGAACCCTGCAGCCCAATGGCATCAATGTGGATTTCACAAGCTTCAAAATCTCCCCTCCCCCAACCACATCCCAAAACCAGCCCAGCTCATCTCCACCTCCCTAACCTGTTTTTCCTCTCACCTATCCCCTCCTCCCACCTCAAGCCCCACCCCCATCTCCTATCTACTAACATCATCCCGCCCCCTTGACCTGTCCGTCCTCCCTAGACTGACCTATCTCCTCCCTACCCCCCTACCTACACTCACCTTTACTGGCTCCATCCCCGCCTCTTCGACTTGTCTGCCTCCTCTCCACCTATCCTCTCCTCTCTATCCATCCTCTATCCGCCTCCCCCTCTCTCCCTATTTATTTCAGAACCCTCTTCCCCTCCCTCATTTCTGATGAAGGGTTTAGGCCCGAAACGTCAAGTTTTCCTGCTCCTATGATGCTGCTTGACCTGCTGTGTTCATCCAGCCCCATGCTTGTTATCACTGAACCAAGGCTGACATTTTAAAATTAGCAGAAATGTCAGAACTTCTGTTGTAGATTTTCTGGCTACTCCTGGGCCAGAAGTGAAACTGTGCTAAGTCACAGCTACTATAGTTCTGATTGGAGTACTGTATTCATCTTGATGAGATTTCTTGAGGGAATGAAGGTCAATGCCTGAAATCTCCTATGCTTTTTATTCACCTTCTAGAGCTTTTCAACAGACTGTGTTAAATTGCTAAAGGCAATTCATCTTATTATCGGACTCCATGCAAAACAACATGCAATAATCATTAGAGTATAGAAATTCAACTATAGTAGATAATGTGATTGACAATTTGTGCATTAACATTCTGTGCACTGAATATTTTCAGAAGCAGATTAATCGTAGCTTGTGGGCAATTCCATAGCCTGAAAGTCTTTAGAATTAGTATTATGGCTCAAAACACAGAAAATCATGAGCTACCTGGCAAAGGATAAGAAAAAACTTATTCCCTTGTGTTTTTTGCTGACTGATGCTACACTTGAATATAAAAAGCTACTGCTTAAGAACATTGTCCATCTTATTCATAACCTATAACATATATCTAATTATACTAAGCTGAAGATAGGCTATGGTATGATCAAACACTCTTCATTTGATGCAGATGGTCCTTTCACACTAAACTACCCAGAATAATATACCTCAATCACACCTTAGGAGAGTATCATATTTGAAGAGCATGGTGTGATTACTTCCTCACTGCTTTATAAATGAATCATTCGGAATTGAGACAGCAGAACTGTCTTTCCTTATTGACCTTGCTCACCATTGAATCACTCCCTGCATTGGAAACTGTCCCCTCTGCTTATTCTGTGAGAACAAAAGGATATTTGATGTACTTTAATTATTTCTGAAGGAGTACCCCACATTTATCAATATGATGAGTTTAATTTTTAAAATTTTTTTTAAACCGTTACAGCTTGTCATGGTACATTACGTGGAGCGTACACCTTACAATGTTCATCTTCAGTATTTGATATGAATTTACCTCACTAGCAGTGGAGAGTAGAGAAACTAGTTTTATCTGTTTTTACAGATGACTAGCTTCATCCATAAAAACTGCAGTTCAATATTTTCTTGAATGTTTTGAACATTTTTTCATGTTGCAGATGTTTAAACGTATTTTCAGGTCATCACGGGGATGTTTAATAGATACCATTATACAACAAATGATCGGGCTAAATTTCAAACATCACACTGTTCTTTGACCATAATTTGGATCAATGTTTCGATTAGTTTTTTCTTACTTTAGGACACAAATTTTTAAATATTTTATAGACTAGGATGTTAACCTGGGAGATGAAGGGAATCTGATATTGTGTGTGAAATCTGGGAGGTTTTTGATGCATCACCCAGTGTTTTTTTAAAAAGCAGTCAGTTCATTCTAATTTTATTTTGGTTTGTGATTTAATTCACAGCAGTAGGCTTGATGAGGACCTATTTGATGTTATCTCAGTTCCAATATTTAAAGAGGAAATGCAAAGATGCATTTTCTTAAGAGTTGGAATTAACAAGCAGAAAGGATGAAGTTAAAGAATAATGTTGATGCATTCTAAGACCACACACAGTTCCCTGATTCCTCCTGTGATATTCTGCTGAAGTGCTGGAGGGAGATACATATGACCTGGAAATACCAGATTGGCAGTAATGGCATGAATAAGGAGTCCTGTCCAGAATACTTAAATATTTCCTTAGAGCAGCAAGTTCTGGAACTGATCGGAGAGCAGGTTATTATTAGACTTGGTATTGTGTAACATGGCAGCATTAATGGATGACCTCAAGTAAAGGCACCTCTAGGTAACAGCAACCATAACATGATTGTATTTACATTCAGTCCAAAAGGGAGAAAATAGGGTCTAAGATTGTATTTTAAACCTAAATAAAGGATCAATGTGGACATGAAAGCTAAGCTAGCTGAAATGAACTGGTACAATAGGGTAGGGATCAAATCAATAGAGTCACAGTGATAGATTTTTAAGTGGTTATATCTGAATATTCAGAATAAAAACATTCCTATGAGTGGCAGGCTATATGATCGGTCAGAATATAAATAACAGCAAGGAATGACTAAAAGGTTAATCAGGATAAAAAATTCAGAGTACAAGGGGGAAATAGCCAGAATGTAACAATGAATGGCAGGAGTTTCCACAGGTATTTAAAAAGGAAAAGGTTAAGTAAAATGATTGCTGGTTCCTTAGACACTAGGGATGGGGAGTTAGTAGTTGATAATAAGGAAATGGCAGATTGAATGAACCAATATTTTGCTTTTGTCTTCACTAGAGAGGACTCAAAACCATTTGAGTAATACTTGTAATTCGGGAGGTGGAAGGAAGAAAAGAAATTTGTGAAATTACAATCATGAGGGAACGGGTGCTAAATAAACGGATAAAGTTTTAAATTGGAGGACTCCAGATTCACATGGACTTCAGTCTAGGTCTTAAAGAACTTACTAATGAATTACTAGGTCTTAAAGAACTTACTAATGAATTAGATGCAATAGTTTTAAAATTTCCTTGGATTCTTGAAAGGTGATTTGATCAA
This sequence comes from Ginglymostoma cirratum, assembly GCA_024137785.1. Classification (NCBI taxonomy): domain Eukaryota; kingdom Metazoa; phylum Chordata; class Chondrichthyes; order Orectolobiformes; family Ginglymostomatidae; genus Ginglymostoma; species Ginglymostoma cirratum. Next base: position 19,282,412 of record JAHRHZ010000069.1, on the reverse strand, counting down.
ACTAGAAAGCAGCAAATCCCCTATTCAAGAAAGGAGGGAGGCAGAAAGCAGGAAAGGACATGACAATTAGTTTGATATCTGTCATGGGAAAGGTGTTAGAATGACTCAAAGAGATTATAGTTATGCAATTAGGAAAAACTGAAGCTAACTGAGAAGAATCAGCATGGTTTTGTGACAGGGAAATCATGTTTAACCAATTTATAACAGTAATCTGAAGGAGTAATATATGCTTTGGAAAAAGGGGAGCCTGGAGATGTATTAGAATTTCCAGATGGCATTTCATGAGGTGCCACATCAATGGTTATTGCAGAAAATAAAAGTTCAAGGTGTAGGGGGTAGCATATGAGCATGGATAGAAGATTATCCAGCTGGCAGAAAACAGAGCATGTGCATAAATGACTCTTCACCTGATTGTCAGGATGCAACAAGTGTAACCCCACAGGGTTTTGCACCCAGGCTTCAACCTTTTACAATTTACATCAATGACTTAGATGATGGCAGTGATGGCAATGGCAGCTAAACTCAAGATGATGCCAAGATAGGTAGGAAAGTATGCTGCGAAGAAGACACGAGGTTGCAGATAATGTTTAGTGAGTAAGCAAAAAAAAAGTGGAAGATGGGGTATAATGTGGAAAAATATGAAGTGGTTCACTTTGGAGGATGAATAAAAACGTAGACTACTGTATAACTTATAATGAGAACAACTGCTGAATTCCAAGGTGGCGGAGGGATTTTATTGTTCCAGTACATGTGTCCTGAAGGTACACACAATCAAAAAGGCTAATAGGATGCAATCCTTTTTTAATGAGAGGAACTGAACGTAAAATGAACATAACGCTTCAGTTATAGAGGGCATTCGTGACAGCACATCTTGAAGGTGTAGTTTTGATCTCTTGTTTAAGGAAGGATAAAAATACATTGGAGGCAGTTCAGACGAGATTTACTAGACCGGTAGTTGGAATGAATGGATTGACTTATGAAGAGACATTGGACAGGCTGGGCTTGTTTCCACCGGAGTTTGGAAGAAAGATGTGTGATTCGAGTGAAGTGTATAAGATCCTGAATCATCTTGCAATGTGGGGGTTGACAGGATGTTTCCCTTGTGGATGAGTTGAGAACTAGTGGATACTGTTTGAAAATTAGAGGTCTCTCAGAAGATTGTGCACCTTTGGAACTCTCTGCCTCAAAATATTTAATGGCCCTGCTTGCACTATTTCTAAGGCAGAGGTAGATAGATTCTTGTTAGACAGGGGAATTGAGTATTATGAGAGGTAGATGGGAACATAGCATTTGAATATACGTAGTCAGCCACGCTGATAGTGGATATCAGAGTAGGCTCAAGGGACAGAATGGTCTACTTCTGTTCCAATATCTTCCATCTATACACAATTCCCCAAGCAGTGGGAGGAAGAAACCAGTGATAAAAACAAAGAAGCTGTGATTGTGGGTCCTGCTACACTTCTGAATGCAATACTGGAAGCCACATAAAGACCTAACCTGGTCAGGAAAGGTGAGCACCGTTACATGTACACCTACATTCTGCTGTATACATCACCCCTCCCCTTCACTTTACTTCTCAATTTAATCCGCTGTACCACTTGTTACACAGCTATCCTTGTAGGTGTGCCAATCCTTCTCAGTTTTCATTGACACGACTGTGCATCCACCACAGTGACTGACAGCCATCATTATGCAATTTCATGCATCACCAATTGTCATCCTCACCATATGAATGCCATCTATCAGGTGACCATACACCATTACACTCACTCATGGGTTTGTTCCTTTCCTTATTACAGAAGTTGTATGGCACAATAAAGAGGTAGAGAGAATTAGAGGAGCCAACTCGTAATAGCAGCATAGGAGGCACTACAAAATCACACGAGATTTCATCTGCCTGGTTGGCAGCGATGGGGAAACAGAGTTTCAGGTTTTCTGAAGTGACTAGAAAATATCTACAACCTCCATGATACGTGGCTTTCAGTCATGTTGACTTGACACAACAGCTGGTGAAATATAATTATATTCATAATGATAACTGTAGAGTAATACTCAAATATGTAAATAGCAAGCTACATCAGAAATTTGTCATCCTTACCTGGTTTGGTAACATGTGATTCCAGACTCACAATAATGTGGTTGACTCTTAACTGTCCTCTGGATAGTTAGGTATGGACAATAAATGCTGGCCTAGCCATTGATGCCCACATTCAAAACAAATAAACCAACAAATAAAACAAAACTCTTCCAAAACTATCATAAGAATAACTCACGACATTGTTAAATTCCCCTTCTCGTTCATGTCTTTTATCCCCAACAGTTGCCTTCTCATTTACTGCATTATTCTCTGCAGCAGTATATGTCTTTACTTTCAATTTGATATTATCTTTAATGTCTTTAGTTAGCCACAAATGGTACATCCTTCTCATTATCTTTCTTTCTCAATAGACTGTATCATTGTTAAGAATAATGAAATATCTCCTGAGTGCCCAAACTCCAGATTCCAAGTCCCAGAGTGTCAGAACAGGAAAGTCTGGAGTTTTATGACAGGATGGGAAGGTGAGACAAGGAGGTGGGGAGAAGTCTCTGGTACTCTTGATGGAGAATTCAGGGAGGTTTTGGGGAAGTGAGTAACTGCAGGTACTAGATGTGTGGGAGGCACCCAATATGTAAAGAGGAACCTTATAGAAGGTGAACTCACCTTCCCAACAATGTTCCCTCTAGGTAGCACAGCCACCACTGGGAAGCTCTCCATACATCAATCAACATGCTGATGAATGGCTTCTGCTTCCGAAACCGCTGATACACACTGATCTCAGAAGTATGGGCAGCAGCAAAATAACTGTATCCTGGTCTGATCAAGTCCAAGTGATGCATTCACTTTATGGCCACACAAACATACAATAACATTCTAAATACTATCCACAATGAAAGGGCAGAACCTTGTATCCCCTCCATGTTGAGTTCAACCACAAGGGTGGCATTTAATCGGGTAGGAAGGTCAGAAGTGGGGAGCCCAATTAATCAAAATTGTGAACGCCCTTAGACAGCCTTCCTGTATATCACTATTGTTTAAATTCATTTATGGGAATGTGGACTTCACTAGCTGAGACAGTATTTATTACTTAACCTAAATAGTCCTTGGAAAGATGGTGGTGAGCTACCTTCCTGAACTACTGCAATCCATTTCCTGTCAGGGAGGGAGGTACAGCATTTTGATCCAGTAACACGAAAGGAACAGCAAAATATTTCCTGGTCAGGATGGTTTGTACCTTGGGCAGGAACTTGCAGGTGGGTGGTGTTCCCATGATCTGCTGCCGTTTTCATTCTAAATCATAGTAGCCAAAAATATGGAAAGTGCTGTCTAAGGAGCCTTGGTGAATTTCTGCAGTGTATCTTGTAGATGGTGCACAATGCTGCCACTCTGCGTCATTAGTGGAGGGAGTGAATGATTGTAGATGTTGTACCAATCTAGCAGATTGCTTTGTTCTGGACGGTGTAAAGCTTCTTGAGTGTGGTTGGATATTGCTGCAGGCAAGCATGGACTGCTTCAGTATCTGAAGAGCCATTAATGGTGCAGAACATTGTATATCCATTAAACATTTACACTTCTGACTATACGATGGAGCAAAGATCTTGATGAAGCAAGTGAAGGTAGTTGGGCCTAGGGTACCACGTTGAGTTCCTGAAGGGATGTCCTGAAATTATTGGCCTCAAAACATCACAAAAATCTTCCTTTTTGACAAGTATGGGTCCAACATTTGGAGCATTTTTTTCCTGATTCTCATTGACTTCAATATTACACTTGCTCCTTAATGCCATTTCATTGAATGCTGCCTCGTCAAGGCAGTAATTCTCAGCTAACTGCTGGAATTCAGCTCATTGGTCCTTGCTTAGGCCAAGGCTCTAGAAAGGACTGGAGCAAAGTTGGCCAATGGAACCCAAACTAAACATTGATCAACAGATTATTGCTAAGTGTCACTTGTTAGCACTTTCATTAACAACTTCTATCACTTTGCCAAGACTGAGAAGAGACTGATGGGTTTGATTGGAATTGTCTTGCTTTTTATCAATAGAATATAAGTAGCCAATTTTTCATTAGATACCAGTGTTACAGTTGTGTTGGATTATTTTCAATAAATGTACAGCTGATTCTGGACTCTTCAGAACCACAATCAGGATATTGTTAGGGCCAATAGCCCTAGCTGTAACCAGTGCCTTGAACCATTTAATATCATGTAGGGTGAATTGAATTGGCTGAGAACCAGCATCTGTGATGCTCAGGAGGAAGGAAAGATGGATCATTCATTCATTCTGGCTATATATGTTTGTAAATGCTTCAATCTTGGGAAGATGCCAGCAATGCTACAAATAGAAATGATATGAACTATAAATGCAGGACACTGATGATTCTACCTTTAGATGGTTATAACAAGAGAGTTCAATATAGGCCTGTGAGGTCAGTTGTGCTATTACTGCAACCTCCGAAGTCACATGTTAGTGTTTGACTGAGATGATAGACCCTGCAGCCTAGCACATTTTGCTCTGTCGCCTTAGCGTCATACATAGTTTAAAAATAAGCAATTGTCTTAACTAATAGGTCTAGCCTGAACGTGCATTAAAAATCAAACAGCCTACATCAGAACACGATCCAACCATGGAAAGGTAATTTCTGGTGTTGTCAATTTTGCTTCTTTTTGCTCCTCTATCAAAAGGATACACAAAACAAGCAGATTACTTTTTTTTGTCTTGGACTGTGTAGACGTAAGACAGCAGGCCAACTTTCAAGGTACAGGCTGTTATGGTGAGACATTATCACGTAGCAAAATGATCATCAGCCACCACTCACCACAGGTGTACATTAAAAATAAGACTCCATTTTATTTTCCAATTTCAGTTTTATCCTTAAAGATGTAATCACAAAAATGACCCTGTATATGGACAACACAGATTTTAAGGTTATATGATTATCAAAAACAAAATTAATCTTAATTTGTGCAAATTGTCAGCAATATGGATTGATATTACTGTGCTTCCTCAATTGAGGAATAAGATACAAAGTTCCATATTTTCATTAATAGCTATATAGCTGAAAACACTCAGAATTTTCACAGTAGTTTCCAAGTATCATAACAATTCTAAAATAGACACACAATGATATTGTGATTTATTATGGTATTCAAATAGGGCACTAATTATATTGTTAAATATGTGTAATAAATGATAATAAAGAAAAAGGAACTAGAACCAATAAAGCCCATAGTAGCTATTTTATATAGAATAAAACCTAACGGAATTCCAATAATAGCAGTCAAGCTGTTGACAGGATTATGACCACAAATATACCCTGCTACATTTTGTGAACAATTCTTACTTGACACAAAGGAGATTCACTTCACTTTAGGGATAGATTCATTTCCAACATTGACCATTTAAGCTGTTACAATAGATTTTACTTTGCCATGAAAATGGAAAATGTACATTTGGTGCAATATTTCAAATTAAATATTGGCTGTTGCCATTTGGATAGTTGCAAAAATTTCCCAAATTGTAAATATATCTTTTACCAGTGCTAAAATTTTCTTAAAAATTATGTTCATGTAGTTCATACAGTTTTCCTCAGCAATATCATTAACAAGTCTGTGTAAATCATTAATTGTTAACAAGTATAGTAATGAACATTCTGACACTTAATGTTTTGCAATTTCTAGCAGATAGAAAGTGACAATTTTTATTATTTCATAATAGAGAAAAACCTTTAGGAAAATTGATTAATGACTTCATACTTAAGATCAGTGTAGAGTCTGACTGGCTGCTAATTCAATTTACTTGCCTTGGTGGTTTTGACCTTGTTACCACTGCTGCAGGACCATCCCGAAAGATCTGGAAGAACTTTGCATTCCTCGCCCTCGAGGCAAGGATTCATATGGCACCACCACTTCTGCATCACTACAGAGGCTGGAAAAGAATTGAAGGAAACCATTTCCAGATTAGCGATGGAAAATTATGCATACAAACAGCATAAAACAAATGAAACAGCTTATATTTCATTATTTCAATTTTAGATCGATCCTTGAATGGAATTACGATTAAATATCATTTTTTTTGGTCTGGCTTTCAAGGTCAATTTATTTTTATGACTGTGCTTTTGAGCTTTATTTAGTAGGTTTATGATTCTAACCAAAGTAAATGGATCATGTTTACAAGTTAGATTACCTGAGTTCCAATGTGTTCTCCAATTACTGTCAAATAAGAAGATTCTATGTTTGCACTAATGCATTAACTTATACGATTTAAAGCTCATTGGTTTTAATTACACTTCCCAACTCCATTCCTGTTCATCACTCTTGCACAACTACTCATCTCTGCAGCAACAGTTTTGAAGATATGATTTTCCAACCTCAGCCTGTAGAACTCAATGACAGGAAAACATTTTCCACAACAGAAAATCTTTCCTCCCACACCCTGCCACGACGTACTGGCACGATGCTGACTAAAGTTAGAACACATGTTTGTCAATGGGTCACAGTATCACGTTATCTGGCACATGAATTAACAGTTGTAGAATGGTTAGAAACACAGTGTACAAACATATTTCAGTTTATGGAAAGTATGGGCATGAAATGAATTGAGGATGAGATAGGAACTGATGTCACTTAATATTCCAGTTCCTGCTGTTTATTTTTGCATGTCACCAGAAGCTTTTATTTTTACCAGCTGCAGAAGTGGGAGAATTCCTGAGAGAGGTGATTCATTCAATGTACCTTTATCTAAGTGGGTTCAAAACGTCTACTAATAATTGAGGAAGTATTGAACAGAAAAAAACACATTACTAAGTATTTTAACAATAAAGGATTTGTTTTATCTGGTGCCAAACTAAAGTGGAAAAGCCATTAGCAGACATCATTAGAATTCATCAGTGATAGTGTGTCAGATTTCACATACATTAATTAAGTAATTATCCTTTAACCTCTGTATTATGCTATTAATGGAAATAGAACTCCACATTCATCTTCTGGAAACAGAAGCCTTCCTGTTCAAAGGGGTTACAAGAGCAATGTATGCACAGTGTGATTACCAATGTTTGTGGTTTCTGAACACAATTTCTACCAATTTGTTGCAAATTTTTGAATACTGATAGCTCAGAACTGAAAGGGGGAAAGTTAATGGAGATGTTACATTTTGTGGTCTCATTTTCTCTTCTTATCTTAGATGCTTCAGCTTCTATATTTTATGCTGTTTTAAATTTTTTTTTATTGTTCATACGTTGAGACTATCATTAACAATCCCATTGAATAGCTGGGTTAAAAGATAACATTCTCAAAATAATGAAGAGAAATCTCTTCTTCAACCTTTCAACATATCCTATGCTCTCAAATGATCTTTCTGGCAAGTCCAAATAGCAACACAGCATAAAATGCACCAGATCTCATTTCATGCTGTCTGGCAAATTTAGTGAACAAAAAAAAAGCAAGTGAATAAACAATGGTTAAGCTACAGTAGATAGACTAAATTAACTACTTAAAACAGAAGTGCTAATTGTTTATAATATTTACATTAAGCTATTATTTTAGCCAGCCTTCATACCGAACAGAGTGGGAAGTATAACAATATAAAAAAAGGAGCTGCTCAATAGGTTGGCATTACTCAAATGTTAACAAGTCACCTGATCCAAATGGGATGCTTCTAAGTTGGTGACTTACCTTCCAGAGAGCAGAAGAGTCAAACCTGCAAGGGGTAATATTATGGGGTGGGTAATATTATGAGGCAGAGGCTCAGTGCCTTTCACTTCCCTCCGGTTACACAAGGGGTCAAACCTGTGAGGGGAAGCCATTCCAGTGAGCATAGCTGAGTTTGAAACATGCTGAATGACATCACAGGTAATTTGTGAGTTGATTGTTTGTTAAACAGCTACTGTCAGGGACCAAATTTCAACTCCAGCAAGCGTAAAAATGTAGTTTTCTATACTAGGACAAGTAAATTAAAAACTTACCGGTATAAGAAAGGGAGCAAATTTGAGATTTATAATAGTAAGAAAATTCTACTTTATATGCACCTCCAATTTATGGTTAATAGCACAAGAATAAAGTTAAAATAAGTAAAAGTAACTAAAGTTAAAATAGAGAAAGCTCCTCTGACAGCAAAGCATACTTTTCCTGTGTTTTACCTGCCAATTTAATCTGTATCAGCAGCATCTAATTTTCTTTTTCCTGATTCAGCTGTCTCAAATGGCATGCAGAATGCTCCACATCCTTTTCCTCAAATTTTGGTAGGACCTGCGAAAACTTAAATATTTCCATACTGGACTTCAAGTTATGACTGACATTCTACCCACTAGGGCATGCATTTGTACCTGACATCTCCTGTTTTGTTTCAACTCTATTGTTTTGAGTTTATACTCATCTCTCACTTCTCTTTCCCTTTGCAAATCTGATTCTAGTTTCTGATTTCTATTCTTTACATTTCCATTGCCATCTTCCCTTCCTGGTCTTTCTCTGCTATTTCTAGTTTCTCCAATTTCACCTCAGGCTCACACTGTTTTAATCATATCCGAATAGCAACTGATTACAATGTTTCGCTGCCTGATCTCTCTTTTATTTCCTTTAAATTCAAGTGCCATGCTAAAATCTTAATTACATCTGTCTTCATAACTGTCAAGTAATGCTATCCTCAAATTACCAACCAAGTCCTTTACTATTTCCAGTGTCATGTCTAAAATGCCATACAGAACAAGATTTTCCTTCAGCTATGTTTGTACCAATTCCATTTCCAAACCCTCATTGCCTCTGTTTAATATATATGTCAGACAAGCCCCAAAACTTTGTTATGCCTCACTGGGGTAGCATGCCAGAGGTCAAGACCTGCTATGTCCAAAGCCGTTACAAAGTTAAATAGATTCTAGCAACAGATAGACAGTTATGATTTGACAACATACAACCCTACATTTTAAAACCCTAACCCCTTAAAAAGTTCCTTCTACACACACATAATCGACAGACACAAACAGACACAAAAACACATGGGTATTATGAAAGGAGGGAAAAGCTGGTAAGGTAATTCAATGGTTCCTGTCCCACAGGGTTCACTGAGATGATCCTTATGGTTTTTCAGGACTTGTTGCTCCTCATTTCTCCTTCTCCAGATACTTTCACTTGCTTACAAGAAGCACAGAACAACTGGCCCACTTCTATAAAGTTTTTGATTTGTTGATTAAATGCCACAGCTTACAGCATCTGATGAGGGGAGATAATGTGGTTTTCTTCAGGTTTGAGTGTTTTTTATTTAACTGCAGAGAAAAGAACAGCTCCTTCTTTTACAGAGATCCAATAGCTACAGACCAAATATTCACCTGCCCCAAGCTGCTCAGCTACCAATCACAGTTGTTGGCAGGAAGATGGCCTTTGTCAACAACAACTGGTGACCACTCCAAAGACCAATAAGCTACTTGTTACCAGCCAAATCTCCCTTCATACACATCCTCAGGCTCAAACTCATATGTGGTAACCTTTCCCAAGAACAAGAAACTGTGTTAACAGCACTGACAGCGAGTGCCAATTAACTTGTTTTTAAAAAAATGCAGTAACTCTTTTGTTGACTAAGGGGCTGTAAAGTGGAATGAAATATAGTGGGTTAATAGTCTACGGGGCCCCAGAGCATGAGTCGAGTACTAAAGAAATGGTTCAAACTGTTTCTGCTGCGATCAAAACTGTGGCATAAACCAGTTAAACTATTGATTGAGTTAAAACAAATGACACGATCTCAAACTGCTGCATGTCAAGAAGAACCATTAATTGAGTTAAAAGAATAATTGAGTCACTTACTAGCCGACAAGAAAAGGATGTAGTAAAGATGAGGTTTAAGTAAAGGACCTATAAAGGGATCAGTGCGAATTGTTCCCAGCAGCAGAACTCAAGACTAACACTGCAAGAAAACTCCAAGCAAACGGACCCGAAGAGCCTAGCCAGTTCTCTGTAAATGAAAGTTTCAGGCTCCGATCAGGTTAAGTATACTGATAGAGTGTAATGACCTATGCGCATGTCTGTTGAATAAAACCATCAGTTGGTCAAATTTTTAGTGAGTCAGACCAATCAATACTTTCCACAATCCTTAGTTTTAAAACATTTTTCCATTTCAGTCCACAATCAAAAATACAGAAAAATAAAAAGTTATGTTCTTGGTGATACATTGGAGAGAGTGCAGAAGAGTTTTACGAGAATGGTTCCAGAGATGTGATGCTTGTGTTATGAGGATAGGTTGGAGACGTTGAGACAGTTTTCCTTGGAGAGGAGAAGACTAAGAGGAAATTTGATAGAAGTCTTCATATCATGTAGGGTTATAGAATCCCTACAGTGTGGAAACAGGCTATTCGGCCCAACAAGTCCACACCGACCCTCCAAGAGCATCCCACCCAGACCCATTCCCCTACCCTTTCCCTGTAACCCTGCATTTCCCATGGCTAACACACCTAATCTAAAGATCCCTGAACACTATGGGCAATTCAGCTTAGCCAATCCATCTGGCCTGCACATCTTTGGACTATGGGAGGAAACCGGACCACCCAGAGGAAATCCACGCAGACACAAGGAGAACATGCAAACTCCACACAGACAGTCGCCCGAGGGTGGAATTGAACACGTCCCTGGTGCTGTGAGGCAGCTGTGCTAACCACTGAGCAACCGTGCCACCGTTAGACAGATTGGATAGGGTGAATATGTTCCTGCTCATAAATGGACCAAGGACCAAAGAGTAAAGATTTAAAATGTTTTGTTAAAAAAGTCACATACAAGATGAGATGAAACATTGTCACACAATGAGGAGTTAGAATCCAGAAAGTACAAAAAAAGGGGCATTGCATGATTATTTAGCTGGAAACAATATACAGGGCTATGTGGAACAGAGATGGTTACTAATTTTAAAAAGAGAGCTAATGCAGATACAATGGATCAAATAGCCACCTTTAACACTAGGTTTTCAGATTCTATTGTAATAGAGGTGGAGTGAGGAGAAGTTCTGACCATGGCTTTTCAACTCTCCTTAGATATGGGAGTGGTGCCATATGACTGGCGGACTGCAAATGGTAACCCCCTAGTCAAAAAGGAGAGATGGGAGAACCTGGCAACTGCAGGCCAATCAGTTTAAGGTTGATGGTGCAAATAATACTAGGGACATAAACACATCATATTAGTAAGAAAGCATATGGGATAATTAGCTTCCTTGTTAGGGCGCCAAATACAAAAACAAGGGATGCTGAACCTTGACACAACACGCTGCAGAATTGTACACAGGTCTGAGCATTATACTTCAAAACCTATATCAAGGCCTTAGCAAGCATCAAGGGGTGATTTTGCAAGATGATGTGATGGCCGAAGGATTTCAGTGACAATGAGATTGGAGAAGCTGTGAGTGCTCACTTGAGATGGAAAGAGTTAAGAAAGATTTAAGAAAAATATTCCAAGTGATGAGGATATATAAACTATAAAATGAATATAAAATGATAGAGGAAATATGGAGAAACTGTTACCTCTGCCAAAAGGAGCAATAATGAGAGGCCACAGATTTGGAACAGTTCACAAAAGAACTAGGAGGGAAATTAGAAATTTTTTTTGCATGGAAAATTATTAAAGCCTGCAACACCCTTCCACAAAGCACTTGATATATTTGGAAAGGACTAATTTGCAGAGTCACTGGAGAAAGTGAGGCTGCAGGATTAAATTAGACTTCTCTTTCAAAGAAGCAACACAAGTACGACAGCCAAATGGCCTCCCACTGGGCTATGCGATTCCATGATTCTATAAATAGGATCATCAGAAGCCGTTACAGGAGTTAGATCATAAACTAACATAGAAGGAACGAACAGTCATATATATCTCTGATCAAATAATATACAGTTGTCACTGTTTGAATTATGGATATTATTCTCAAGCTTCTAGACTTGGATACAATCAAATAAAATTTCATGACAGTTGTATCAACCTTGACCAAGAATGTCATCTTTTTATTTTGCTGCTCTTAAAATCAATGGCCAAAAGTACGTGCAGAAGGAACAAGGCATGAACTGAACCAGACTGTTTTTAACTACAGCATCCAGGCTGGTCTTAAGTGGAACATCTGATTCCATTTCCTTTCCATCAGCAAACCACCAACTTCCATCACTGTAGTATCACCTGTTTCCTTGCCTAATTTATTCAAACTAGTGTTGAAATTCTCATCGATGAATTATTTTGAATCATCTCAACTGTTCCACTGTTTTTTGGGTCGGCCACTTAGTTCTCACCCTCCGTAAACTTGAGTTATTTTGCTGCATGTATCCCAAGTCACACTGTGCTCCATTCACCTTGAATTCCTCTGTCCATTGACCTACATGGGTTTCCAGTCCACAACAAACCACAACTTTAAATGTGATTAATGTTCTCTGCTTCCAGCAGTGCTACAAAGATTTGTGTCAATTCACCTCGGTAGGCAGCACTGTGGGCAGCCACCTGAAATGCCCAAACACCATTCTTCAATTATTGTTCCATTGTACTTGCCCCTGTGGAATTTACCAAGGTTTTGGTTCTTCTTTTTTTCTGATAATGCTTCTGTGATCTACCTTGGGACATTTCACTGCATCACAGATGCTATATTAATACAAGTTGTTCTTGTTGATTGTTGCATGTATGAAACATACATCAGGACACCAGGTGAATCGTAAGTGGGATCTAAGAGTGCAAAACAGAGGATCGAAATAATTCAGCCCCTGGACTCAACATTTCTCAGACTCCACTAGTAAAAGAATGCTAAGTAAGCATCACACTTGCTAAGGGCTATTAGGAGGACTTAAGACACATATTGAGGATCATGAGGAGTATCCAGTGGCATTCTTAGTAGGTCCACTGTTACAGCAGCCACAGGATCCTTGTAGCAACATTACATCTATGTCAAAGCTTTGATGTGCACAGTCAATCAGTAAGGTTATAACAAAATAAATAGTATATGCACGTTTATCAAACTATAACCGGTGGCAGTATGTGCACAATATATCAGGATCCATTTCTCAGCAGGTTCATGCGGGATGTAGTCTTTGAATGCAAGTATAGCAGAGTGCAATACTTAGATCACTTGCCCCAGACTCTGTCTGCAATTTATCAGCAATAATCATTCATTACTTCATTTTGCCTTCTGCTAAGCGATAAAATTGCCTTATAGGATATCTCAAATGATGACAAGTTAACTTTCAATCTCACTGTGTACTTGATTTTATTCGTCTAAAATTTCATTGAAAAATAATGATGCGAAATATTCAAAGGATTTGACCTTATCAAATTTTAATGTGAAATGCCACCAGCGATTATAATGTTTTGATAAGTGTAAATGATGATTCAGATCAATGTTATTTGAAAACTTCTTGTTTTAACTGAAAAGTTTCAAATATGATGATAACTTATTATACAACTAAAAAACAGACATGTTTTTGGTTAAGCTCCAAGCCAGGACTTTAAATGCGGGTACCTAGGCTGAATCACCTTCAGTTACTTCATCACTGAACTAACTTTCCACAAGTATAAGGGCAGAAATGAAGATATTCACCGATGATTGTAGTGTTCATTTCCCTTCATGATTTCTCAGCTACTGAAGCAGTCCAAAGGCCTCAAATGTTAATTCAGTTTCTGCCTCCATAAATGCTGTCTGACCCGGTGAGTATTTCTACCATGTTATATTTCACCTGTACCCATATACTGACTCTAAAGGAACAAAAACTTCACTACATTTACACCGGCTGTACAGGAACAAGTACCCCTACTGGTGCACTCCTTCAGGCCTCATAAGTTAAAAAAATGTCTTGGGTTTCCCTTCCTCAGGATTCCCTACAGTCCATGGTTTAAATCCACTACATGTGTAATGCCATCTGCAGTTTTCATGCTATACGTAGCTCCGATCATATAACACTAGTGAATCTGAATTCCTATGTAACTTAATGTTAAGATTAACAACAGTTTCAATTAAATGTGGTGAATTATTAAATCACACGTACACACACTGAGAGCACACTGCATGGACAGTTTCCAGATTGTTGCTTGTAGCATAATTGTAAACATTTTTTTTAAACGTATTTATATTTTGCCACAACTGGCAAAAATAAGAATCACCCATACTGATTCTGTAAATTTATTTAGATGAATTTTAACACTACCTGATTGGCAGGAGAGGAGTCAGTGGTTAAAATAAGGCAGCGCAATGGCAACTTATTCTCCATTTTAACTCCTTGGTTTTAGCTGTGGATCAGCCATCAGCAGAAAACTGCCATGTAATATTGCTTCCCAGAGAATTAAAATCAGTCTGTTGTGTGCAGAGCTTTCTTTGATTTCAATGTTTCTATGCCTTTTGCTGGTTTTCCATGACAGATATTATCTTCTGATTGAAAGAATAAACAGACAATCTTCTTTGAACCTCTGTCAACGCTGTTACATAACGTATGAAGAGGAGGTGGCCCAGAGCTGCCTGAAATCAAACACCTGACAGCTTTCCCTCCTTCTCGTGAGCTGCAGCATTGTGGCAAACCACACTGGTTTACTGCCTCATCAGATCACGCAGTGAAAATGCTGAAATCCTCAGTCAGACAACACAGAGTTTAAGCCAAGTGATCAAATTACACACTCACAAATGTTCAGCATGATACTTTAGAGAAGGTGGAGAGGGAATGGTGAGTGTGACATGGGTAGGAGAATGGGATGGAACAGCCTAGCGCCATAAGACCTGGAAATGCAGGTCACACAGTGGTTCATCCAAATTTAATGGTACAACCTTATTTCCATTTTACCCTCATTTCCATTTTTCCCTCTATTTCCTGCTCAGTTCACAGGCAGAAGTTGTACAGAGGGAAGGTGATTATGCGGATTAGGGTATATTGCGGTTGGGAGGAGGTGGAGAAATTTAAGATTGTAATAAGAGGGAGTTTATCGGTCAATGGATGACAGATATCAAGTGTTGTCCTTGTGATCGATCCAAGTACTTTAGCTTGGGAGATTTCAACCTGCCAGGGAAAACGTGGACAGTCCTCAAGCAATTGAGGCAAAGCTGGCAAAGATCTGGCCATTTGCTACGCAAGTGGAATATGAGGAACAGCTCAGGTACTGTCTGCGGTCATCCAGTAGGACCACTGCTCACGTAGTGAACTGCTGCCCTGACATATACATTCTAGGTGCCATCATAACTATTCACTCTGTGTCAGCTGAAGCACTGAATGAATTGCTAAACTTGACATTGAACTATAAATGTTTCCTCAGCCATGTGAATAAAAGAACTGACTCAGGAGGCTGGGGGAGGTGTCGGGGTCGTGGTGCGGAGGCATTCTTGCGCTTTCTAGTCCACAGGCTATGCTGTAAAAGCACCTGGATCTTGTATGTGCTCTTCTCATGTCACCTCAGATGCTAGGTTTCCTCATCCCTTGGAGGCATGTCCCTCAGTTATGACATGTAAAAGACCAAACAACATGTGGCACATTGCCTCATCAGTATATTAAAATTACTGATCTGCATCTTGAGGGCAGATTATTTGTCCTGCCCACCCATCCAGACCAGATGTCCAATTTTCCAGAAATTAATTATCCCCACTCCCACAATGGTACAAATACTTTATCCATTGGTAGCAGCTGCTTCTTCCACCTGTCTTGGATGGTAAATTCCTCAACTCATTCTGTGCATTGTTTGTTCGGAATCCATTGGTGATTTCATGAACAAAAATAGCCCGATGTGTAATTAACAGTGTACTTGGTAGTGTTCCTGTCACTGAAACTAACGTGTATATGAAATGGTGAACAGAGACAAGGGGAACTGAGGACGAATCTTAGTCAAAATCATGCTGTGATGCTTAAATGATAGTTCTGAAAAACAGGATGATTATATGTCAGACACTGTGACATGTATTTCACCACTTTCTGTTTGTTATGAAGTAGGTGTCAGTCTATTCAACTGAATAGCCTCCACTTTCTTTAATATCTCATAAATTCCTTTGTTTTCAGAATATTTTTAGCGAGTATATTTATCTTACACATTGCTTTAATTCTAGAATACCAGGACACACTCAAAAATAACTAAGGCACAAACAACGTTCTGCAGAATAGCTCATTAAATGCTGATCTTAGAGCAAAAATATTATTTCAGAACAAGTAAATTATAGTCAACAGATTATTTAAATTCAATTAAAGTAACAATCAACTTTTCCCTGCATGAAATGACACATGATTTCTCAGAAAGTGGAGTTATTTTCAATGTCACTGCAACTAGCCATAACAAAGGGGCAAAAAAGTTCAAATTAGAAGTAAAATAGATAGCTCACTAGAAACAGAAAGCACATTAAATGATTTTGTTTTAAATATATAATTCATTACAGCCTCACATTTTGTTCAATTGGCGTCAGAAAGCATAGAACATCCCCTAGGAAAAAACCTGCCAAGCATTAATGAGCTCATTTGTCGAAATGAACAAAATGCCAGTCCTCCACACTGGGCTCACATACTTGGTGCTACAGTAGAAATGTCCTCACTGGCACTGCATTTGATTGACAATGAATAAACACTGCAGAAAACACTTACATGCATCTGAAATCATATTACTCTAAATACAGTTCTCCAAAAGAATTTTAGAACCAAAGTCAAAAATAGTAGTGCATTATACTCAAAGAAAGGAACAGTTTAAAAAATGATCTACAGTTCCACAGGATAGTTAATGTTATGGTAAAATCATGAGAAAATGACTTCTTTAGGTGATGTTTCAAATAGAAGCTATTTTCAAATTTAAAATTGTCTTTCAATATGCTATGTGTTGTTATCTGCAGGAAATAGCTGTTACACAACAAGTATCTATTAATCATGACAATCATTGAGTGGTTCCCTTCCCAGTTTTTTTTGTGATCCTCAAGTTGTAAGATATTCACAACTTTATCTGCTCAAAGTTCAAAATACATGTTCCATCAGTTGGCTGTAATCCAGAAAAACAACCAACTTTAGACAGTCTAGCTCCAAACAGATAATAAGTATAACTCAGAGCGCACTGAGAAGCAAAGTCCTTGGAAGCAATTTAATGCCCTTCACCAAAGTGAATTGAAGCCATTGGGGTGTAGTAGTTATTTGATCTGTGTGTGGAGAAGAAAGAGAGATGAGTTGGGAGTCTGCCACTTCCTACCTCTGCTCAAATTAATTTCGGGGTGGGAAGGCTTATGATTGGCCCAACTAACCCCTTTTTGATGTCCATTAATAGCCAGCAGTGTTGAGGACTTCCATGCAGAAAGCCGAGAAAGTAAATCCACTTAAGTTTGCTTCTGTCTCCTGGGTTGGGGAGCTGAGTAGGACCTTCATTGTCAGGAAATTTGTGCCTTAAATGATCCAGCGTTGGAGAGAATGGGGAACAGACAGAAAGCTGCTGAATCTTGCCCCTCTCCCACAACTGTCATCCTATCTCCACTCACCCACTGCCCCGTATTCTTGACAATCCTTGGTCTCTCCTGAGGGGCATTACCATCAGGATGCTTGCAGAGGCAGTGGCATAGTGCTAATGTCACTAAACCCATCATCTCGAATACCATGCAATTATTCTGGGGACATGGACTTGTATCCCATCAAGGCAGATCATGAAACTTGAATTCCATGAATATCTGGAAAAGAAAGCTAGCCTGATGTCAACCATGTAACCATTGTCAGTTGTCATATTTTTAAAACAAACTGGTTCACTAATATTCTTTGGGGAAGGAAATGTGATATCTTTACCTGGTCTGGCCTACAAGGGATTCCAGACCCACAGCAATGTGGCTGACACTTAACTGCTCTCTGAAATAGCCTGAGACAGCAATTAAGTTCTTTCAAAATGTGAAGAAGCCTGATTAGAGGAGTAAAGCCAAACAGACCACCCGATATTGGCCTGCACGCTGAAAATAATGACAGAAAATACAGCCCTATTGACCCTGGAAAACTCGTTTCACCCACGCCTGCGGGTATATGGCTAAATTGGGAGAGCTGCCACACAGACTAGTCAAGAGCAGATTGATGCTGTCATACCCACAGAACCATAGCTGACAGGGAATGTCCAAGACGACACCATCGCCATCCCAGAGTATGTCATGTCCCACTGGCAGGAGAGAAGTGGTGAAACTGTGGCATACTGTGGGGAGAGAGTTGCCCTGAGAGTCTTCAACATTAGCTTCAGACCCCATGAAGTCTCAAGGCATCAAGTCAAAAATGGACAACAAACCTCCTGCTAATTACAACCTACTATGCTCTCTCAACTGCTAGATCAGTACTCCTCTATGCCGAACAACAATTGGCAGAAACACTGACCGGTGAAATTTCACAGACTGTACACTGAGTGAGGCTTCAATGTCCAACACCAAGAGTGGGTCAGTAGCACTATTACTGACTGAGCTGGTCAAGTTCTAAAAGACACAGCAGATAGACTGGGTTTGTAGTATGTGGTGAGGGAACTATCATGACTCACTGAGGCAGTGCACTAGAAATCAAGCACCATTGTTCCCAGAATCATCACAAATATGAAAAGATTTAGTCAAATAATATAAAGTCCCTAATTTTCCCATCTGGTGAACTCAGGTTAAGAAGAAAGCACTGACCTGGTTTCTGTATGTAATAAGGAAATAATCATTTATTATGAACAAATTGTCTTTAATGGTCATTCTTAAACTGGTATTGCTAAAAGTCTACAACTTAAACTTTCTCTGTTCTTAAATACCCCCCTTCACAGACAGGCACAAAGATAGGCTAGACATGGATATTAAGGGTGGCAAAATAAAACAAAATTCATCGAAACAGTTTGATAGCATCAGATGTTACCACAGGATTTGATGAATTACTTTATTTCCCTTCCTTTCAATTCCGTTATAGGTGTTTGCATCTGACATGAGATTGACCACACACTGATGAGCTCTTTCATTTGCTGACTGAGAATTTGTCCTTTCATTGACTTTGAAGGTGTTTTATTCCTACTTCAACTGGGGATTTGAACAGAATGGTGAGTGAAAGACAGCTGACTGTTACTGGAAATTTTCCACTACCTGCACATGAGAAAGAGAGAGAGAGAGAGTTGGAGAGGAAGACACACGCTGAGTGAGATCCTTCAATGCTTTCTCCTTACAGGCTCGGGGCTTCTGTTCTGCTGTGCTCCCACAAAAGCCATGGTCACCTGACCAAGAGCCAATCAGAACGTTGACAAGCTCCTTAGTTCAGAACCCGCTGATGTCTGCTTTCGCCCTCACTATTCCAGGGAAAGGCAATATCAGATTCAACTCACAATGTGCTGCAATAAACATGGTATTTAAAATTAGAGTTATCTGTTTACTCTGCCTCTTTGGTTGAAAGCTATGTCCACAGTCTAAAAACAAAGAAAATAAAAGGATGTGGGTATGAATTTTACTTCGAAGGAATTCTCACCATAAAGCCTAGTGAGAGGTCTCACTGTACCTTACCAAATGCAAATGGTTAACCACCTACTCAGACCCCGTGAGGTCTATCACATCTGATTCTATCCTCATTTAACCACACGCAGCTCCAAGAACAACTCACCACACAGTGCATATCCATCGAATGACCTGCACCCTTTGTGTCCTTGCCATATTTGAGAGCCCGCCAACGGGAATAAATACAGGCACAATGTGAAACAAATGCTGGCATTTTGACCTTGACAGTCTACGATGGTCTTCAGTACCCAGCTCACTGGGTGGGAATCAGGGCCTGTCTGTATTGTAGTGTGCAATGCAACTGAACTCCATTACGCACAAGCAGAGCTTCCTCCTCCCCAGTCTCCTCATCCTTCTCCATTGAAGGCTATTCCGATGCCCCCAGTTTCTCAGAATCTATCACGTTGCCTCACTGCCTGTTCTAGTTGTCCAGGACACAGCACACCAAGATGGTGTGGTACACAGTGTCTAGCCTTTACTGGAAGGCTCCCCCAAACTAGTCCAAGCTGCAGAAGCAGACCTCCATCAGTCCTATCACCTGCTACTCTCTGACCCTGGTGGCAGTATGTGCACCAACATGGTGAAGGCGCCATACTGGCTGAGTGACCAGCACGTAACATCGAAAAGGGAGTGCTCCAACTGCACTCCAACCCCGTCCTGTCCCAGACCCACCACAACTATCCCATTTTCAATTGCATGGTGCCCCACAGCAAATACGGGCCCCTCTTCTGTAATGAACAACAGACAGATGCTCAGTAATGCATTAAGCCCAGGCCTCTAACTGAATTTAATGAGCAGCCCCTAGTCACGACTGACTGGATCCTTACAGCTGTCCTTGCAACACCCCAGTTGACTATGTGGAACTCCCCTTCCCTGTTGCTGCTGCTGGCCCTACAGGCCTGACTGTTCCCAGTCCCTGAATGGCAGGTGGAAATCTCCTGATGGAGAGTGTCCAAACTGATTACTGATTGCGGCCAAGCCCCTGACTGGCAGTACCTGGACTCCCTGACTGTCAGCGTAGCCCCAATCCTCCCTTGAATGGACTGAGGGCTAGTCCCTACCCAATTTGCAACATGGCCATTTGGTTGAATATATGAGCAGCTGGTACATGCAGTAGTTGTTAGATTCATGCCGTACAAATGCCAGGCAGTGACCATCTTCAACAGAAGAAAATCTATCACCCCTTGACATGGCACTACCATCACTTATTCCTCCACTATGAACATTCTGGGGGCTTCCATTGAACAGACACTGAACTGGACTAACAATTTAAATACCATGATTACAAGAGCAGGTAAGAGGCTAGAAAATCTGCAGTGCTACTGCAGGAAAGATATTAATTAAATTGGAGATAGCTCAGAAGTAATTTACCAGGATGTTGGTGGGACTGGAGTGTTTGAGTTATCAGGAGAGGCTGCATAGATGGACTAGTTTCACTGGAGGGTAGGAGGTTGAGAAGTGACTTTATTGAGGTTTAAAAATCACAAAGAGCATAGATAAGGTGAATAGCAAAGGTCTTTTCCCTAGGGTGGAGGAGCTTAAAACTAGGAGGCATATTTTAAGGTGAGAGGAGAAAGATTAAAAATGGACCTGACCGACAACTTTTTGACATGGAGTCTGGTTCGTATGTGGAATCAACTGCCAATGGAAGAGAGATAGGCAGGTCCAGTTACAACATTTAAAAGGCATTTGGACAGATGCGTGGATAGGAAAGGTTTAGAGGGATATGGGCCAAACACAGGCAAGTGGGGCTAATTTAGTTTAGGTAACTTGGTCAGCATGACTGAATTGGACTGAAGGGTCTGTTTCCATGCTGCATGACTCTATGAGTAACTCATCGCTAGTCTCACCAAGGCCTGTCCACCACCTACAAGGCACAAGTCAGTAGTATAATGGAATATTCTCCACTTGCCTTGAAGGATACAGCTCCAACAACAATCAAGTAGCTTGAAGGGTCACTGGACCTGAAACATTAACTCTGATTTTTTTCTTCACAGATGCTGCCAGACCTGCTGAGCTTTTCCAGCAACTTCTGTTTTTGAGCTTGACACTAAAGTTGCAGAAAGTAGCCAATGTGATTAGCACCCCATTCACTATTCTTCAATTTTCCGCTCCCTTCACCACTGACTCACAATGGTAGCGTGTTTTTCTCGACAAAATGCACTGCTCCAGCTCACCAAGACCCCTTCGAAGCATGGCCCAAACCCAGAACCTTTACCACGTTGGACAGCAACTGCATGAGAACACTACCACCTGTAATCTTCCCGACAAGTCACACACCATGCTGATTTGGAGCTTTCCTCACTGTCACACAGTCAAAATCCTGGATGTCCGTTCCCAGCAGTGCTGTAAGTATACCTACATCCCAAGGACTGCAAGGGTTCAAAGACATAATTCATCACCATCTTTTCTGGGACAATTAGAGATGGACAATAAATGCAGACCAAGCCACTGATGCTCACTTTCCTTTGAATAAATTTTTTAAAAAGGGAGGCACTACTGCCACCAGCAATGCTTCCAATGTAAGGTTGCCTGTCTCTGATTGGGCTTAGTCTCTCAGAGGAGTGAAATTTCCACCCCTGGATCCTTGGCAGTTGGTTTCTTGCTAGAAATTCTGGAAGGTTCATTGCAATTTCATCCACAACCAACTTATCATGAGATAACAAGGTGTATAGCTGGACGAACGCAGCAGGCCAAGCAGCATCAGAGGAGCAGGAAAGCTGACGTTTCGGGCCTACAGCCTTCTTCAGAAATGGGGGAGGGGAAGGGGATTCTGAAACAAATAGGGAGAGAGGGGGAGGCGGATAGAAGACGGATAGAGGAGAGGATAGGTGGAGAGGAGACAGACAGGTCAAAGAGGCGGGGGTAGAGCCAGTAAAGGTGAGTGTAGGTGGGGAGTTAGGGAGGAGATAGGTCAGTCCAGGGAGGACGGACAGATCAAGGGGGTGGAATGAGGTTAGTAGGTAAGAGATGGAGGTGGGGCTTGAGGTGGGAGGAGGGGATAGGTGGGAGGAAGGAACTTATCATAAAATTGGTTGTACAAGTGATTAGTGTTGGGTTTGAATGTCGAAGGGTATTTGACATAACAGAATGATAGAAAGCTAGAAAATGGTGGCACAGTAGCACTGTCAATTAAAGCTGGCATTCATTTAGTGCTGAGCAATGATATTAATTTGAAAGATCAAGATATAGAAGTAGTTTGGATAGTGATGAGAAATAGTCATGGTAAGAGTTTGCAATGTGGAAGGAGCAGTTACACTCTCGTACAAAGCATACAGAAAGAAATAAATGGGGCATTTGAGAGCTGTATCACAATAACCATGGTGACTGAAACAATTCCATACAGCCTGGTATCCGTTACCAAGTCACTCTTTATTTACACATGAACAGTCCTTGACTTTAGTACTGCCTCATTCAGAGTCAGATACCAGAGTGGCAGTATCTCTGACACTCACCCTTTCTATATGTCAGCCAGGGCTCCCTGATTAGACCAGATTAACAGCCCCAATCAGTGAACTCATAATCTATGAGGTACAACTGCCTGACATCATTACAATCCTACAGTGAATTTCATCAATATGTAGATTGAGAGAATCAGATTGGTAAATGCAGCCTGGGAAATTAGTTCATAGAATATTTTCAGGACAATTTCTGACGGCAATGTATTTTAGATCTAACCAGGGAGCAGACTATCCTGGACCTGTCAATGGTTTAATAGACCAGACCAAAGCCCCTCAAAACATATTCAGAAGATAATCTAGACCCTGACTTTTTCTTATTTTAAAGAATAAGTGTCAGGTGCTATATTCCAGATGGAATTCAATTTGTCAAACTACTCAATATTGAGCAAAACACACTGTTCATACACTGTAGTCAAAGCAACAAAAGAAAGAAGAAATTGGAATAACTTAACTCTACTGAAAAATTTAACTGAATAATAAATTATTTTACCACTAAACAGTAACTGTTCTAATATAGGAGCATCCCAATCACACATGCAAATTCAAAAACAGATTGTCTCACATGCAACTCCAGCAGCAGGGACAGAACCTCTGCTTTTAGCTGTAACCAAGACAGGAAACAGCTTCCACATCCAGCTTCAAGATGCCAGCAGCAGCTGCTACTGAAAGACTAAACCTAAAAATCCTGGTTCTGTGGGAGCTTGACCCCACCCATTCAGGCTGCTTCCATTAGTGTCATAGAAATATACAACACGGAAGGAGACCCTTTGGTCCAACACGCCCATGCTGACCAGGTATCCTAAATAGTCCATTTGCCAGCATTTGGTCCATTTCCCTCTAATCCCTTCCTATTCATATACCCATCCAGATGTCTTTTAAATGTTGTAATTGTACCAGCCCCCACCACTTCCTTTGGCAGCTTACTCCGTACACACACCACCCTCTGTGTGAAAAATTTGCCCCTCAGATCCCTTTTAAATCTTTCCCCTCTCACCTTAAACCTATGCCCTCTAGTTTTGGACTCACTCCATCCTGGGAAAAGACATTGTCTATTTACGCTAACCATGCCCCTCGTGATTTTATGAAGCTCGATAAGGTCCCCCTCAGCCTCTGATGCCCCAGGGAAAATACACTCAGTCTATTCAGCCTCTCCCTACAGCTCAAACCCTCCAACCCTGGCAACATGCTTGTAAATCTTTTCTGAACCCCTTTCAACTTTCACAACATCATTCCGAAAGCAGGGATAACAGAATTGAATGCAGTATTCCAATAGTGGTTTAACCAATGTCCTGTACAGCTGCAACATGACCTCCCAACTCCTATACTCAATGCACTGACCAATAAAGGCAAACATAACAAACCCCACCTTCACTATCCTATCTACCTGCGACTCCACGCGCAAGGAACTATAAACCTGTACTCCATGGTCTCTTTAATCAGCAACACTCCCCAGGACCTTACCATTAAGCGTAAAAGTCCTGCCCTGATTTGCCTTTCCAAAAGGCAGCATCTCCCATTTATCTAAATTAAACTCCATCTGCCTATTGTTCATACTTTTAAAAAAAACCCCAGGCTTCACAAACTGTTTAGTTTATGGGCTTTCAATAGGCAGCTGTACACACTGTCTTAAAACCTCTCTTCCAAACCAAAGGACAAAATACACGTCTTAAAGCCATTGTATCATCACAATGTGAAGTGAGAGAGATTTAACCGATTACCCATTGATTAAAAAAAAACCATCAAATGACAGCAATCAAAATATGATTTTTAAAAACTCCTGTTTAGTTTGCATAGGAGAAGTGTGGGCCCATGACTAACCCTAAATAAAAGTATATATGAGGGCACAGAGGCAGAGCTGACAACAGTAACCTGAGAAGCTAGGTTAAAATGTACGGTAGTAAAGTTGCAGTGGCAGACTTTTAAACAGACATTTAACTATTCTCAACAAAGATCTATCCCTGCAAGAAAGAAGAGGTCTTTGAGAAGGATACATCATCTGTAAATAACTAAGGAAGTTAAGAATAGCATTAAATTAAAAGAAATACTGTTATAATCTGCAAATATTAGTGGTCAGTCAGAGAATTGGGCTGATCTTAACAACATGCACAGAATGTTCAAAAAGATTATTAAGAGGCAGAAGGCAGAGTCTAACACCTAATAATGTGAAACAGATTGTACCAGTTTCTAAGATAACAAGGTGTAGAGCTGGATGAACACAGCAGGCCAAGCAGCATCAGAGGAGCAGGAAGGCTGACATTTCGGACCTAGACCCTTCTTCAGAAAACTTGTATTTGTCCTCTGGAGAATAAATCTGGAGAATTAATCATTGAAACCAAAGAAATGAACAGCTATATTGTGCCGATTTTGACAGAAGAAAATTTAGAAAATTCACCAAAGATAGATGAAAATTAAAAAATTATAAGGAAGGAAAACAATCACTCTGCTAATGGAAAAATGCTCAGAAAACTATTGGACCCAAAGACTGACAAGTCCTCAGGGCCAAACTGCCTGCATCCTAGTTTCTTTATAGAAGTGACAGCATAGTATTAGGTGCATTAGTTATAATCTTCCAAAATTCCTTAAATTCTGAAAGGAGCCCAGCAGATTGGAAAATAACAAATGTAACACTTTTATTTAGGGAAGGAAAGAGATAGAAAGTAAGACCAGTTAGCTTTAAATCTGTCATTTGAATGATGTTAGATTACATTGAGAAGATTATAGCAGGATAGTTAGAAAATCATAACTTGGTCAGGCAGAGCCAACATGGGCTTTGCAAAACAGTAACTACGTTCAACTAACATCCAGTGGATAAAAGAGAAGCAGTAGATTTGGTACATTTGGATTTCCAAAAGGCATCTAATAAAGTGTCACATCAAAGTTCACAGCACAAGATAAGAGCAACTTGTATAGAGGTAACATTTTAGCACAGATGAAGAATTGATCAGCTAACAGGAAGCAGGGAGTACAGACAAATGCATCCTTGGCTTGGCAAGTTGTCGCTAGTGCTGCACCATACAAATCAGTTTTAGATTCTATACAATTTACAATGTATATCATAGATTTAGATGAGGTGACAGTAGTGGTAGGATTAAAATTTATATTTTCAAAACAGATCATTAAGGGTTTAATTGTTAGGAGTTAATTAGACATGACAATAAGCAATTTAAGACAAATGAAAAATTACCTGTTTAGTACAAGACAGTTGTTTCAGCTACCAGGGAACCACATGTAGGATGGTTTTCTGCACAGTGAAATGCCTGGGAAAGTACTGAAAGCCCCTAGAATAGTATTAATGTCAGGGACTCTACAGCACTCGTTGGACTCCATCTCGGACTGAGATGGCGACCGGTGCCAGTAAACCCGAGTTCTCCAAGACCAGCCATCATTAAGTGGTGTTCCCAATGTGCAGAAGGCAGTGAGACTGGTTGTTAGACATGTTCAACATATCTAAAGTAGTTTAAGATAGCAGAACCACTCATTAGTTTGCATATGTTTCTAATATATCTAAAGGAGATGATAGATTGTTCCTATACATTTACTGCTGAATATATATTTACTGCTATATATGTATTTACCGCTTAATACATTTATAGGTTAATTAATATCTGCTTTATATATAGCCACTAATAAATGTACTAATTTGAATCACTTAACAGCTATTTTTGTTACATCCCACGTAATCTACTGATGAACCATAACAGTGACCAAACATTCGTAGCTTAATTAGCCAACGACACAAAGAATTGGAAAATGAACTATAACAAGGGAAAGTGTGAAATTGTCCACTGAGGCAGGAAGAATAGAGAAGTAGCATACTCATTAAATGAGATAACAAGGTGTAGAGCTGGATGAAAACAGCAGGCCAAGCAGCATCAGAGGAGCAGGAAAGCTGACATTTCGGGCCAAGACTCTTCTTGAAACGTCAGCTTTCCTGCTCCTATAATGCTGCTTGGCTTGCTGTGTTCATCCAGCTCTACACCTTGTTATCTCAGATTCTCCAGCATCTGCAGTTCCTACTATCTCTACTCATTAAATGAAGCAATTACAGTACAGAGGGATCTGAGTGTCCTGGTACACATGCCACAAGTTACTATGTGGGTACAGCAACTGATTAGAAAAACAAATGTTATCCTTTCTTGCAATCGACCTGGAATTTTAAGAGTAGGGAAGTTTTACTGCAGCTATATAGGGTGCTGGTGCGACCACATTTGGACTATGTACAGTTGTACAGAAAAAGTTGTACTGAGAAAGGTTGAACAGATTATGTCTATACCGGTTGTGTTTTAAAAGAATGAGAGGTGATCAGATTGAAGTATTTGAGATTTTGAGGAAACTGGATAGAATAGACATCAGTATTATATAGGGGACTGAAATGAAGCAAAAGGATTAATGCTAATTGAGTTCCAAAAGCATTACTCACCGTGATGATGTCATTAAGATTGGTGTGTAGAGTAACTGAGGATCTTGAAAGAGTTAGATCTCAGACAAGATCCTCCAACAGGATCTGTTTATAGTATATTGCATATCTATGTAATATGTAAATAGTCGCAGAGATGCAATAAGTTATATCTTGCTTACTATAATAGAACCTTCTGGTCAGACCAGAAATTGGCTATCCTCATTAACCATGCAGGCCCTGGAGAATGTATACCAAGGAGGTCTCAGTGGCAGCACAGAATCTGATGTTGAGTCGGGTGACTAAAACTAGGGGACGGTTTCAAAATAAGGGTGTCCCATTTAAGGCTGATAAGGAATTTTTCTTTCTCTATTCCTGGAGTGTGGAACTTCCTTCACAAAGGTTTGTGCAGTCTGGGTCTTTAATATGATTCAAGGCTGAATTAGATTGATTTTTTACACAGAGGTGTCAAGGGAAATGGGGGTGGTGGTGGGGTGACAGGAAAGTGGAGCTGAAAACACAACCAGATCAGCCGTGATTTCAATGAAAGATGGAGTAGGCTCAAAGGGCAAAATTTCTACTCCTATTTCTTATGTGCCCATGAGTTCCTGCTAATTATTTTATGGTTTGAACAGCAAAATACATGATTTTATCTTTATACCAATACCTGTGCTGGCTGCTGTTTTATTTTTACATTATATATTAAAGAATTTATATATTTAAAATAATTTGTGCCATCTGCCTTGTGGTTTAAATTGTTAAAAATCTAAACAAAACAATTCCAGTCAATATCTGTATCTATAGCTCATTGTATACAATACACTCACCAAGAGAAAAAAGGAAGTAAATCAAGCAATAAAGTAATATGACAGTGAGCTTGGGTTTTAATCACCACTCAATTGTGGAAGGCAGGATAAACTAACAGAGCTAGTGAGTTTCATAGCTTTGAGTTCCTTAAAGAATATTGGGAAATAAGAGATACTGTGAAGAACCTCCATTCTAACATATTGGAGAAAGAGGGAGGTTGCAGAATAAGTAGAATACCAGGCTACAAGTGGGCCCTAGAAAGCAACAAATATTGGATAGAGATGAGAATACATCTGGCTTGTGATCTCCAACAAATCTAACAAACGCACATTCTAATATTGCAATGGATTGATCACAATATGATCAAATTCAGATTGAGGGAGACTAACTTGAGTGTCTAACCATTGTTCTCACCTTAAATAATGGCAAATATAGAGATATGAAGAAAGAGTTGTCCAATGCAGGCTTAAAAAAATAGACTTAGGGGAAAGTCAGCACGTGAGCAGTGGTAGACATTTAAGCAGATATTTCATAATGCTCAGTAAAAATATATTCCAGACAAAAAGAAGAACTCAATGACAAGCATGGATCATCCGTGGTTAACAAAAGCAGATATCTATGAAAAATTAAGGCATACAAAGTGACAAAAATTAGTAGTACGCTGAAGAATTGGGATTTTTTTTAGGAAGTAGCAACGGATAGCAAAAAAGGAAGTGAAGAAGGAGAAAAGTGATAATTAAAGGAAATTAGCAAGAAATATTAAAGCAAACAGCAAGAGCTTCTGTAGGTATATAAAAAGAAAGAGAGCAGCTAATGTAAGCATGGGTCCCTGGAGGATGTAACAGGGGAAGTAATAAGGGGAAACAGGAAAATGGCAGATAAGTTCAACCAATATTTTGCATCAGTTTTCATGGTGAAGGAAACTGTAAATATCCTAAAAATAACAAATAAGCAATATACTAATGGGAGGAAAGATCTTGTAATAGTCTCTATCACAAGTGATAAAGTATTTGACAAACTAATGGGACTAAGGGCAAACAAGGCACCGGGACATGATGGTCTGTATCCGAGGAATTTAAAGCATGTGGCCACAGAGATAGGGGATCTTTTGCTTGAAATATTTCCGAACTCTCTGGATTCCAGGAGGATTCCGGGGAATTGGAAGAATGCTATTGTGATGCTATTATTCAAGATGAAGGGAGACAGAAATCAGAAAGCTATAGGCAGGTAGCCTAACATTTTCTTGGGGGAAATGTTAGAGGCTATTACTAAGGCAGAAATAGCAGGATATTTAGAAAAGCTTAACACAATCAAACATGGTCCTGTGAAAGGGGATTCATGTTTGACAAATTTGATAAAGTTCTCTGAAGATATATCAAGCAGAATTGATAAAAAGGAACCAGTTTATGTAGAGTATTTGATTTTCCAAAGCATTTGATTAGGTGCTATATAAAAGGTTATTGCACAATTCGGGAGTTCCTAACACATGATCCACAATACTAGGAAGTGGTATGAATTGAGGTTTGGCTAACACAAAACAAAAGGCAAATGGGTTTCTTTTAGGTTGGAAAGATGTAACTAATGGAGTGCCATAAGAATCACTCCTGGGCCTGAATTATTCACTATCTATATTAATAAAATGGAGGAGGGGACAGAGTGCGATGTATCCAAGTTTGCTGGCCATGGAAAAATAGTTGGGCTGGCGTACTGTGATGAGGATATAAGATAGCTGCAAGGGGATATAGACAGGTTGAGTGAGTGGGCAGATGGAGTTTAATGTAGAAAGGTATGAGGTTATGTTCTTTAATAAAAGTTGCCACCATAGTCCCACTTTCACATTAGACAGCAAGAACTGTTGGTGGTTTAACCTAGGAGTCACCACACAGGCAAGGGGAGAGATTGAGATAGAAAGACCTTAACAGTAACCTCAGCTGGAATGGGAATTGAACCAACACTATTGGCATCACTTTGCATTGCAAACCAGCCACCAAGCCAACAGAGCTAACAGACCCATATACATTTTGATAGGAATAATCAAAATGCAAACTATTACTTAAATGGAGATAGATTCCAAAAACGTGCAACAACAAAAAAGATCTAAATGTTCTTGTACATAACATGCAAAAGGTTAGCATGCACATTCAGCAAGTAATTAGAAAGGCAAATTGAATATTGGCCTTTATTGCGAGGGGATTAGAGTTTAAAATCAGGGAAGTCTCATTCAACTGTACAGGATATTAGTAAAACTGCAGCTGGAGTATTGAGGACAGTTTTGGTCTTCATATTTCTGAAAGGATATAATAATATTGGAGGCAGTTAGAAAGAGATTTACTAGATTGAAACCTGGGACTTATCGAAAACATCCAAACAGGTTAGGCTTTTATCCTTCGAGGTTTAGAGGAATGAGGTGTGATTTTATTGACACATACAAGATTCTGAGGGGCCTTGATAGGGTAGATGTTGAGAAGGTGTTTCTACCAATGGAGGAATTGTAAATTAGGGATCATAGTTACAGAATAAGGAACATTAATTTAAAACTGAGATGCAAAGGACTTTTTTTTTCTCTCAGAGGGTAGTGAATATCTGAACTTTTCCACCCTAGAGTATTGTGGAGGCTAGATCATTGAAAGTCTCTAAAGAGAAGATATTTAGCCTTTTGAAATACGAGGGAGCTGATGGATGTGTTGAGTTGGCACAAAAGGGGAACTGAAGTCTGGAACAGATCAGCCACAATCTCTTTGAATGGTGATGCAGGCTTAAGGGGGCAAATGAGCTACCTCTGCTCTGATCTCTTCTGGTGTTATGTGTGACCCCAGATACTGACTTTACCTTATCATTAAAACACCGGTGTATGGTCATGTGCATCTACACCAAAAAATCCCTTTAATAGATCTGCTTAGATGAAATGATGCTAATATCCAAATTTTTAGATGCAAAAGAATAAACTCTGGTTTAAGTTTGGAGATCAATTCAGAGCTAGGGTGAACATAGTTACATCAAGGAACTCAAAGCCATATTAGAAATGAAACACAAAGATCACATTCACATTCCAACTGTAATGTCAGTGCAATATAGTCAAACAGTGGTTTAAAAATAGACTGTTCTGAATGATTGAGAGATACAGAACAATTGGTTGCAGATTTAAGATTAAATGAAAAGATTTAGGAAAGATAGAAGAACAGGGATTTTTTCACTGCTGGTTCAGAGATTCAAATGCACTACAGATGTCAGTTACTGAAGTAGACACCACATCAGCATTTAAGAATCTGCTAGATAAGTGGTTAAAGGAAAAAGTAATCAAGGGATTAGGGAAGCATGCAGACACATGGGATTAATATTACTTTCTTGTTGAGCATTAAGGCCAAAACAGATTAGTGGTAAGGCCAAACATATTGTTTCCTTACTGTAATGTCAATTTTGAATGGCAGACTGAGTACTGAATTGTTATTCACTGAACAGACACTGACACCACCAAATTCAGAAACATATGATACCAAATGAATAACAACAAAGCAATGATGACAACCTACATTATATCAAAGCTTCATATCAGAGGTTTTCAAAAATGCATCTCAGTTGATAGAGAAAACTGATGTAACTCAGGTAAGGGTGAGACTAGGATGCGGGTAACTTAAACTTACCTAAGGACTTGCAGATGTTCTTGCAGGTGAAGAGTGTTGTATAAGGCAATGGTTCAGAAAGAATTAATGTTGGAGACGGTATTAAGATTCATCCATTCTGGTTATGTCAAATAATGTTGGATTGATGACCAGAAACTAATGGTTGGGGTAAAGTGTTGTTACCTATTATTGTTTATGACTTTTTTTTTAAATCAACCTGTTCAGGCATGTTGTATTGTACCTCTAGGGCAGATGGGACTAGAACCTCAATCTCCTGGCCTAGAGTTAGGGATACATCCACTACATCACAAGAACATTACAATTTACTTTACGATACTGGGTCTAACATCCTTTTTGTTTAAATTAGTAGAAGATCATTCACTAATGAGTCTTAACAAGAAGAAGCACTGTCTTAACATGTTTTTCTTTTGCATGAAATCAAGAAGTACAAGTTATATTTCGTTAGTTATTATGAATAACTACGACTATCGGAAGACAAGGATTACACATCCATAGGTATCTCAAGCTTGGTTCATCTTTTCTCCAGCTTTATTATAAGAAAGTGATATAGCATTGCTATGACGAATGTTTTAAAAGTTTGTAAAACCGAAAATAAAACAACTTTGGTGTTGGGTACATAAAATTAGGGAGATGAATATGTGACTCAAAGACTGACGTGAGAGAAATGTGACTAGTTCATGGGCGCTGGCTCCAGTATTGGATAAAGAAGCGCTCTACTATTGGACAGTCTAGACTTAAGCTGTACTGGGGACCGTGTTCTTGCAAACTATACAAATAGGGAAGTAGAAACATTTTTTTTAAGTTAAACAATGGGAACAAAGGATCAAATGTGGAAAGATGTGGTTTATCAAAGAATAGACATTAGAAAAAAGACAGGAAAATAGTAAAGTAGGAAATGAGGATCAGAGAATGCCACAAAGGGACAGAGAGAAAAAGAAACGTAGCAGTGCACCAACAATCAAGCTTATACATTACAAAGTTAACAAAAAGACAAAACTAAAGGCTCAGTATCTGAATACGCATAACAAAATGACTTTTGGTCTTCCAGAGATGTAAAATGGGGGGTTGATATGAGATAATAAGGAGATGGTGGATTAAATTAACGGCTATTTTGCTCTTTCTTCACTATAGATGATACTAAAATGTTCCAGTAGTAGCTATAATTCAGTAGAAGAAAGTGAGAAAGGAAATTTGTGAAATTAGAATCATGAAGAAAGCTGTACCAAGAAAGCTGAGGGAGCTGTGGGCTGACATGTCTCTGCGTCCAGATGGACTTCATCCTAAGGTGTTAAAGAGGTGGAAAATGAGGATTTTAGATGCAATGTTGTTTTTTTTTTTCAGAATTCTCTTGATTCAAGAAATGTTCCATCAGATTGGCATGTAGCTAATATAACGTGTGGAGCTAGAGGAACACAGCAGGTCAGACAGCATTAGAGGAGCAGGAAAGTCCCAATCCAATTAACTTTACTGCACCTGTGATGCTGCCTGACCTGCTGTGTTCCTCCAGGTCTACACGGTATTGACTCTGACTCCAGCATCTGCAGTTCTCGCTATCTCCCTGTAGCTAATATAACACCCTATTCAAAAAGTGAAAGATGCAGGAAACAAGAAATGGTCGGCAAGTTAGCTTGGCATTAATCATGGGAACAATGTTGGAATCGATCATTAAAGAGATCGTAGCTACGCACTTAAAAGTACATAAAGGAATTGAGAAGAGTCAGAATGACTCCATCAAGAGGAAATCATGCTGAATCATTATTGGGAATTCTTTGAAGGAGTAACATATGCTGTTGGTAAAGGGGAGACTGTAGATATCCTGTACTTGGATTTCCAGAAGATATTTGACAAGGAGCCACATCAAAGGCTATTGCACAAGATACAATCTCATGGTTTAAATGGTTAAATATTAGCACAGTTAGATTAGTCGGTTGGTAGAAAACAGAACATGTGTAATTAGCCCTCTTCAATTGCCCTCTTCAATTATCAGGATGTGACAAATGACATCCTGCTAGGGTCTGTACTAGGGCGTCAGCTTGTTACAATTTATATCGATGACTCAGATGAGGGCAAACAAACAATCCTATGGCAACACAAAGAGGAAAATCAGGTCATTGTCTACAGGAAAAGCCCAAGAGAAATTTCACTGGTAAGTGAGTGGGTCCAGGAAACCTGCATGCTCTATGAGGTCTAGCACAGAGTCTTTGATGTGACTGATTATTTGGTGAGATTTTCTTCCAAAAATGGCTCCAATTGCTTAATACAATTCTGTAGCGCTGGTATTTGACTCCAGGCGAAGCTGACTCTGCTCTGCCACTGCATCAATTTGTGCTGCAATTGGCCCAGAATGAGGTGAAGTCAGAAAACAGTCATACAGAATTTGGCACTGCTGCACACCGTCACATTCTTCTTGAGCTTCATCCTGTGGCATGGTAGCAAAATTCACAGATGACTTCAAGATAGGTATGTTGTGAAGAAGACATAAGGGGGCTGCAAATGGATACACATGGGGTTGGGTGAGTGGGAAAAGGACGGGAACCAAAGGTTATCAAGGCTAGATGGGACTGTAGAATTTGAAACACAAACGTGTTCTCAACAGGTGATACAGCAGACTCAAGGGACCAAATGGTCTACTTTTGCTCCTATTTTGTATGTTATTGGGGAACTTGTGGTGCAGTGTTATTGTATCTACCTCTAAGTCAGGAGGTCTGGGTTCAACTCCCACCTGCTCCAGAGGTGTGTAATAATATCTCTGAACAGACTTATGGGCGGCATGGTGGCTCAGTGGTTAGCACTGCTGCCTCACAGTGCCAGGGACCAGGGTTCAGGTGACTGCCTTTGTGGAGTTTGCACATTCTCCCCGTGTCTGCGTGGGTTTCTTCTGGGTGTTGCGATTTCCTCCCACCGTCCAAAGGTGTACAGGTTAAGTGGCTTGGCAATGGTAAATTGCCCATAGTGTTCAGGGATGTGTAGATTAGGTGTATTATAGGGGGATGGGTCTGGATGGGATGCTTTCAGGGTCAGTGTGGGCGTCTTGGGCCAAAGGGCCTATTTCCACACTGTAGGGATTCTATGATCTATGATCTATTTGGACACATACTAACTATCAGAGAAATAAAAGCTCGGGGTAAGATGTTGCATGAGGTTCTGGAAGGAATTTGCATCAAACTACATCGGGGATCATACCTTAAGGAAACAGGGTGAACCACTTAAGACTGAGATGAGGAGAAATGTCTTCACCCAGAGAGTGGAGAGCCTGTGGAATTTGTTACCAAGAAAGCAGTCAAGGCCAAAATATTGTAAGATTTAAAGAAGGAGTTGGATACAGTGCTTGGGGCTAAAGGAATCAAAGGAAATGGAGAAGAAAGCAGTATTGAGTTGGATGATCACAATGAATGACAGAATAGGCTTGAAGGAATGAATGGGCCTACTCCTGTTCCTGTGTTCCATGTTTCTATGTTTTTATGTCAGACAGTCTCGCAAGCACTGCTGGATAAGCCAGCATTCATTGCCTAGTCCTAGTGAGTTGCTTTCTTGAACCCTTGTAGTACTCCGTTTTCTTTGTTTTCTTCATTTTTCTGTTTTGTATTGAGATTCTGTACCTAGTTACCTCTGTACCTAAGATGGTGCCATATGTGGCGACTTATAAACTTTTCACTATACTCACACGAGTACATGTGACAATAAACCTAATTCAACACTTGGATTTGAGTACAGGAGCAGGGATGTCCTGCTGCAATTGGACAGGGCCTTGGTGAAACTACACCTGTAGTATTGGCTGTGGTTTTAGTCTCTGTATGTGAGGAAGGATGTCCTGGCCGTGGAGAGTACAACATGGGTTTACCAGACTGATTCCTGGAATGGTAGGACGGAAATGCAAAGATAGACTGGATCAGTTAGGATTATATTCACTTGAGTTGGAAGAATAAATAGAGATCTCATAAAAACCTATAAAGTTCTGACAGAACTTGACAGGAAAAATGCAGGAAGGATGTTCAGGAAGTCCACAACAAAGGGTTATATAGTCCAATGATACAGGATAGGCCTTATAGGACTGAGTTGAGGAGAAATTTCTTCACCCAGAGAGTGGTGAGCCTGTGGAATTAGCTGCCACAGCAAGTGGTTGAGGCCAAACATTTTCAAGAAGGAGATAGATACAGTTCTTTGGACTAAAGCATAATGTGGGCACAGAGTACTGAGTTGGATGATCAGTCATGATCAAACTGAATGGCAAAGCACTTTCAAAGGATGGCCTACTCATGCTCCTATTTTTTGTATTTCTAATGATTCCTGAGTGGGGAAAAAGAGCTATGGTGATAGATGTAAAGATAGATAAATCAAATAGTTTCATTAAAAATAATTTGGAATGAACTACACCTTGCTTAAACAAGAGCCTCCCAGTGTTAATTCCAGCTAGGAGTTCATCCTCTACTATCATTAACCCAACAGATCCATACATTCAGTATAGAAATAGAAGATTAGGGGCACACAGGACAGTGGGTCTCCTCATGGGCCTGCATCTGGGCTTGGCCAAAGTGGCCATCGATAGGTCCAGGGAGAGGGCAGTGGAGAGGATCATAGTGCCTGACTGCCTGCCCTTCTTACGTAGTTATGTCTGCAGTTCGGTGTCCATTGAGAGGTGGCATGTGGTGTTCACTGGCATGATAGAGGCTTTTAGAGATTGGTGGATATAGTAAGGACTGGAGCGCATCATCACCACAGACAATGTTGTTTTGATTTTGTTCAAGTTTATAAGTTTAAATTAACCGTTTTGTTATGCTTTTATTACAGTGACCCACCAGGAGCTGTTTAACTATTTATTAATTTAACATTTAAAAGAGTAGACAGGAAGATTAGTAGAAGTATTCTCCTCCAAATTTTAGCTGACAGCAGTTGATTCTGCAACACATACAACAGAGTGTTTAACATTTTTTTTCTTGGCTGGGATGGCAGCATTGCTGGTAAGGCTAGCTCTCCATCCCTACCTGCCTTTGAACTGAGTGGCTTATGAGGCCATTTAAGCAGGCACCTAAGAGTCATCTACATTGCTGTGGATCTGTCATCAAATACAGATCAGACGATGTAAGAACTGCAGATTTCTTTCAAACACGACCGTAATTTGTTGAAGCTTTTCATTTTGCACTTATCAGACTAATTTACAAGAATGCTAATTTCAGGGGAAAATCTACATTTAGCCTTCACAAAAGAAAAACATTCTGTAATAAATGTTTCTCCTCTCACATTGTGTAAATGTTGGTTTTCTCCTGAAATTAGCATTCTTGTGAATTACACTGATAATGGCAAGATCAAAAGATTTAACAAATATGTCTTATTTTCTACTATACTCAAGTCTGTATTACTGGACTACTATTTAAAAGGACTTTGGTGAACCATATGGGTTTTTACAAACAATGATCACCATCGCTTATACGAGCTTTCAGTTCCAGGGTTTTTAATAACGGAATTCAAATTCCAGCAGCTGCCATGATTGGATTTGAATCCATGCTCCCTACAGCATTACTGTGGTCTCTATATTCTACCTCTACCTAAATGTATGACTTCCGAGGTGTGGGGAGTAAAGCAACTAAATATTTTTCAACCTAGTCAATAGGATCAAAGATTTAAGCAAGACTGAGTGCTGGAGAGGCCTGGTAGAGCAAGGTCATAGACAGATCTTAACTTTAACAATTGGGAGACTTAGAGCTTATATAAATGAAAATCATTGCAATGGAAGAGTGAGATTTTGTGAGGCCAGCATATAGAACTTTAGATAAATTGGAGTTTATATAGGTGGAGGGTGAAAGCAGAAACGGACTTTAGTGCTTGAGTCTAGAAAAAACTAAGAGCAAGGTACTGCAGAGTTTACTAATGCTTTGGGAATGGAAGCAAATGTTCTTAGTGATGGATTGGACATGGGATTTAAATCTTAGCTCAGGCACCTATAAGGTATCTGTATTATAAATAATCAATTTCAATTGATGGAGCACAGAGCAAAGGGAGACACAATCAGCAGCAAGGAATCAAACTGAAAATGATGGCTTTGGTCACTGCAAGTAGGGAGTGAGAGGAAGAAAAATGTGACTCAAAGAACAGATGTCTCAATCAACTGGATAGCAAAGGAGCCCATTGTGGAGTTGAAAGTTATAAAGAGGTAAAGCAATTTGTTATTGAACACATGAAAGACAATCTAATTATGTCACCAAGGGGCAACATATTAACTAGTACATTCTGAAACATACAAACTAGAATGTGTTACCTTTCACCGAACCTCGCAAACTAATTTGCAAACAGCTCACTTTTCTGTGCTGCATCTATCTTTAATGGTCCCACATTCAAATTTACCACTCTCTTTCCCATTAATATATTAACTGTTTCTCTTTCTTTTGATATCACTTAGGAAAGGGGTTTCTCATTATTTCTTGTTACATTCTTTGCATCCTATTGTGGCTTTTATTAGCTCTCCCATTTCCACTTTTCATTTGTACATATCCTATGTTTTAGAACCATCCTCATACCCAATTTGTTAACTATGGTCATAGAGATATACAGAACGGAAACAGACCCTTCGGTCCAACTCGTTCATGCTGACCAGATATCCTAAATAAATCTAGTCCCATTTGCCAGCATTTGGCCCATATCCTTCTAAACCCTTCCTATTCATATACCCATCCAGATTCCTTTTAAATGTTGCAATTGTACCAGCCTCCAGCACTTGCTGGAGGCAGCTCATTCCATACACACACCACCCTCTGTGTGAAAACGTTGCTGCTTAGGTCCCTTTTATATCTTTCCCCTCTCATCTTATAGAGTCAGATAGAGATATACAGCACAGAAACAGACTCCTCCAGTCCGGTTTAGTTACAAAGTGGTGCCTTTGCTTTTTAGGCATTTGTAACAGTTTTGTACCATAATTAATAATTCCTTGAATACTTTCCACTAATAATTTAAATCTTAGTAAATAAACTTAATAAATGCAAAAAAAGCTTAAAACGTTTTACAGCTAAAATGCAATTTCAAATATAATCTATTTCTGGCCAAATCTGCTGAGCAGTGACTGAACCATTTGTTTTGCAGACAACAATGTGGGGAATAAAGCATGTAACTGTTTAACAGACATGTCAAAGAATCTATAATTGATAACTTCTAATGGCTTGAAGCGGCCATTGTTGTCAGTGAAACAAAGTGAAGGAATGTGAGTAGTTCATTATATCCTTAATGTGACAGTTGCTGTCTAAATTAAACTCCCAACTGTTCTCTGCTTTGTACTGCCCTCAGAATAATCTCATCTCTGTATTCCCATTGGAGCTGTTTTATGTTTCTTCTTTTTTGTTTCTTCAATTTCCTTCCATTTTGACCTACAAGAGCTGACACAAGCACAGCTACAATTCTATAGGTGTCAACGGCTCTCTATTACCTGGTCAGCATATAATTTTTTGCTTGCAAGGTTAGACATCAAGCATTTGCAGGTTTCTTTATCGGGGTGACATGAATCACAATTGAACCTGATCCTATCCTCACTCAAATCAGCCAATAGGGGGCACAGACACTGTATTCTATCAGCTGAAGGGATCTCCAGTTGATGTTCCGATTCTATAGCCAAAATCCCCAGGGTCAACTTGAGGTCCACACTGTAGCCCCAGCTAGATGTAAAATAACAGTAACATTGGAACATGCCTCATGAAATATTTACTAACTAAAGCACCAGAGAAGCATTATGCTTGGACTATTTATATCAAAAACACAACCGCAGAGTTAATCTAGTTATTAGCTTCAATATTGAAAAATCAATATTTTCACAGCTACGTTATTTCTAACATACTGATTGCATATTTGTTCATCAATGGCACAGTAATTTATTTCTGTTGTTCTTCAGCTAATCTGCGAAAGTTACCTACATGAGCAAACAAAGATCATTGCTGTCAAATGAAGTTCACATCAGCAAGGTAAATTAAATCCTTGTTTTTAACTGAAGTCATTAATCATTTCATGTTTTCTGAGATTTTAATATAAAATGATAAACTATTATGTGCACAATTTCTGTAATACTGTATTTCACTCTCCATTGAATAAAGAAACTACTCGTTGTCTCATGTACTAAGTGAAAGTAAAGAATGTATGACACTATATTTTCCAAGGAACTCCGGAAATATAATATTAGCATTAGCTTAGGAAAAGAATAAAGAGAGAAAATAAACAATTGACTTGCCTTTATAATTTAATCATTTTTCAGTAGGGTCAAATGCAAACATATTAATATTATACAATTATAAAGATATTTATTACTTTTTTTATTGATTGGATTTTAAAAAGAACAAAACTTCAAATTCAAAGTCCTGCTATATCAAGTTTTATTCCCACTTGGCTGCTTTCACTGTTGGGCGAAAAATTCAACAATGCTCAACAGCTTCATTAATTTTAGCAATAGTCCCAACTTTTAGTAACCTTGGGAAATAATCCAGAACCACTTGAGCCTAGAAAAGTATATGACTAATTTGCTACAATTAATATTTTATTTTCAATTTGAACATACAGTACATCCATCTCTGAAAAGTATTGTTTATCATAGAACATCGAACAGTACAGCACAGGAACAGGCCCTTCATCCCACCATGTATGCCTATCATGGTGCCATTCTAATCTAATCGCATCTGACTGCACATGGTTCCATTTCCCTCTATTCCCTGCCTGTTTATGTGTCTGTCTAAATGCCTCTTAAACTTTGCTAACATACCTGCTTCTACCACTTCCGCTGGCAGCATGTTCCAGGCATCTATCACACTCTGTGTAAAAAAAACTTCATTCACACATCTCCTTTAAAACTTTCCCTCTCACCGAAAACCTATACCTCCTAGTACTTAACAATTCCACTCTGGGAAAAAAAAATTCTGACTATCCAGCCGATCCATGCCTCTCAACTTTATATACATCTATCACGCCATCAGACTCTGATGCCTTGGGGAAAACAATTCAAGATTGTCCAACCTCTCCTTATAGCTAATACAATACAGTCCAAGCAACATTTGGTAAATGTCTTTTGCACTGTCTCCCAAGCCTTCACATCATTCCCTTAGTGTGGCAATCAGAACTGCATAAGATTTCAAACGTGGCTTAACTAAAATTTTATATAGCAGCAACGTGACCTGCCAATGTTTATACTCAATGCCCTGACCAATGAAGGCAAGCATGCAGTATGTCTTCTTTACCACCTATCCACTTATGTTGCCACTTTCTTGCACCCCAAGATCCTCCTGTATATCAATACTCCTAATAGTGCTGCTATTTACTATGTACTTGCCCCTTGCATTTGACCTCCCAAAATGCATCATTTCACACTTTCCAGCTGAAACTCCATCTGCCATTTCTTTCCCAAATTTCCAACTGATCTATATCCTGCTGCATCCTTTGACAACCTTCGTCACTATCCACAATTCCACCAAATATGCAACAATGTGGTGAAAAGTTAATTGTAAAGATATTTCCATTGAAGACAAAGAGACTAATGTGTAAAAGAGATAACAAGGTGTGGAGCTGGATGAACACAGCAGGCCAAGCAGCATCATAGGAGCCGGAAAGCTTGATGTTTCGGGCCTAGACGCTTCATCAGAAAAATGTGTAAAAGATCATTGAGTACCACAATGCACAAATTGACCACGTCTTATATCTTCCTTTGTGATTATAGATGATGGCTCGCTTTTGTCATGCTGTTTATCTATTTTCAAAGACATGGTTATAACCTTTATATAGTGACACTGTTGAAATAAAAACAAATTAAAGCATCGTGGAGATACTGAAGAGAATGCAACAATAGTTTGAATGTCAAAATCAAGACCCCTCTGAAGAATGTCAGTCCATAACATCAACATGGCTGAGGTCATGTTCAGGCCAAGTTGAAGGCTGACTCTGCCTTAGTTCTGATGCAAAATGGTAGAAGTGTTTTTAAAAATCTCATCACTAATTTTAAATGTTTTTGGCAAACCACTTTTCTGACTTGTACCGAAGATCAACAATATACTTGTCATATTGTCAACCCAGCTTGACATCTCCTCACCCCCAGCAGCTTTCCCTTCCCCTTATCAGCCACAGCAGCCACACACTCTCACCCCCAACCACCACCATTCACCTCCCTCAACCCAACCATGTCCAGGCCCTCCATCTGATTTAAGATGGTGGGTGAGCTCTTGATGCAACTAACCCTGAAGCATTAGTAGTGGCACTGCCCGACCGTGATGAATGATTCCACAGCACCTTCCGGTGAATAATTTTAAAATTAAATTTAAGGGATGGGAAACTCCTCCAGGCAGACCCATGTAGACCTAACTTTAGCCATGGTGTCTCGGAATCCAAGGCTCCCCTTGGGTATCCCCTTGGCGGGTTCGTCAACACTGCATTGGAAGACTTCTATCAGTAAAATGCTAGTGACCCTGTTTACCTGTCCGAATTGAGACCTTACCTATGACTATCACATGCCCGCTTTAGTGGAACTGGGAGCTGCTAGCACCTCAAGCTAACCTGTGTCAAATGCAAGAAGGCAGGACTATGTTGGAGACCCACTCTGATGTGGCTCACCATGATTTTATTGGATACCCTTGCTGTTTCTGCCACCTGGTGGACAATAGAATCCATCCCATGATTTCAGCGTCTTCATCAACAGTTCAGTGTGAGGGGAACTCAGTGAGATATGCCACAAATCTTCAGCTTTCCACATGGAGAGAAATATACTGGGAGCTTGATTCCAGGTTTCATGAATCCAGCAGTTTTCTCTTTGACCCATCAATGAAATACATTGTGTAGTCAGTGTAGTCGATGTATTTGCAGGGGCAATAAAGGCAAAATGTGCCATTGAAAAGTCAGGGTTTGTTTGTTGCAGACTTGGTACATTTTTAGTGATGTGATGAATGGTCATTACTGCTAAACAGCATCTCTGAAAATTAACGTTGTAAGCATAAAGCCTCATGTTATATTTCAATTGCTGGAGTAAAATACCTGGGCTTTATGTAAAATGAAATGATGTCCCACCAGTTCTATAACTTAAAGGAATCATGAAGTGGGGGACGGGTCACTTGAGTATGTTCAAGAAAGAGACTGTTTTTTCTTTAGATAGTAAAGGAATCAGGGGTTACAGAGAGAAAGCAGGAATGTGGCATTGACTTCAAGGAGCAGCCGTGATCATATTGGATGCTGGAGCAGGATCATGGAGCCAAATGGCTTACTCCTCCTTCCAGTTTCTATATTTACCTACAAGTTAGTTGTTGGATTATTTCAGCTGGCAGCTGGTGTCATTGCACACATTTTAAAAAAAGTTTTCATAATTGTATAATGCTTCAATGTTCTTTAGATAGTGACTTAGTTTGTGCCTTTTTTGTTGATTTGAAACCTAGTTCTGATACCACTTGCTTCTGGGCAATGTTTCCTCACAAAATTGAATAGGCCTGGCTATATAAGGAGAGTCATGAAGAGTGGGACAAACTGCTAAAAGTTGGAGGAGGAGAAGGGAAGCTGGATTCTACACAAGGAGGCATATTTGGT
This sequence comes from Ginglymostoma cirratum, assembly GCA_024137785.1. NCBI lineage: Eukaryota > Metazoa > Chordata > Chondrichthyes > Orectolobiformes > Ginglymostomatidae > Ginglymostoma > Ginglymostoma cirratum. Next base: position 19,239,147 of record JAHRHZ010000069.1, on the reverse strand, counting down.
GAGGATCTTCAAGAAGGTAATCTCTTGCTCATCTTGAATAAGGATCAATGCTTATGATGTTTTCACATTGGAAAATATGCCATGACTGAAATCCACCAAATGCAGTAGCCACACATTCAACAATCAACGTAAGGCAAAGTCACCAATGCACGTAGCTAGTGAGCTGAATAGGAGTCTTGACTTTTAAGCATCTAGCAAAGAAGCAACAGCTTAGCATTTGAAGTACACTGCTGCATAGGGGAGATCTCCAAGCCCATTCAAACACTGAAAGAAGGCTTCATTACAATGCCTTTTATCTGAGACAAGCAGGCAGAGTAAGACTAAGGACTGCACAGATTGTGGGCTTCCCCATGGTGCACAGTATACGGACACAATCCTTATTACCTTGTGTAAGCTGTGTCATTGTTATGAATTAAAAGGGATTCTGTTCCCTCGAAGTGAAACTGTTGTATAACCACAGCTAGTGCATTATGGAGGTTAATGCCTGTTTTCCTAGCTAGAGTCACAATTCCTTTTTAACTTGACCTACTATGGGGTTGGGCAAGCTGAGAGTGACACAAGTTACCCACTCGTGACATGGTTAATGACTCCAGTCCAAAGCAACTCACAAATGCACTGCAGGGCTACAGTAAGAATTATCAATCAACATAACATTGGCACTCTTAGATGATGTTCCTCCTGGCTGAAGTGAAGGAGATCTATACTCCTCAAGTGTGCATCGATCAGGATGAGTAATTGAGAAGCAGAAGCATAAGGAAGAGAAGGAAGGAGAAATGGAGACAGGACAAGTGGAAGAATAAGTGGAAGAACAAGAAGTGGAAGAGAGGACTCAATCTGGACAGAATATTGCAAACTACTCAACAAAATCAGATTATTAATGAACCACACCCGTTTACTCAACCATTCACAAACAGTTCCAAACACCCTCCCAGAAAGAAAATGACAGTGAAAAAAACCATACTGATACATGTGAGATACTGGCCTGACAGGTCTTGCATACATCAAAGATGGAGGTCCAGTAAAAGTTCAGTCAGGCCAGTAAGTCTCATTTATCAGTTTAACTGCTCTTTTCCTTTCTGAGCTACCTTTCCCATCACACACTGACCATCATATTTTTCAACCAGGAAAAGTACAATCTAACTCAAAGTTAGAAGTTCAATCATGTCATAATGGATACAAAATAATCATTCTTGCGCAATCCCTTGGAGCCTTTCATATGCCACTGCTTATCCTATTGACCCTATCAGGTTCTTCCCCTAAGTGGCAAAAAAAACTACTGGCCTTCAATTAAGCAAATTGCAGATAACCTCGGAGTGTGACTTCCAGTATCTCTGGGAGCAGAAAGATCAGCTGCAGACTGCATTTTCTCAGTGTGATCTTTGGCAATCTGGGCTGGCTGGCTTAGATCAAGTATACGAGACATGTGACTGAGCTAGATATGCTATCAACCTGAGGCAAGATGGCAGGTTCAGGCTGTACATAGCCTCTGCCACTCTCATAAAGTGATTGATAGACTTGATATGATGCCTCAATAGCCACACTGTACATTCATAATCAGAACCATGACGGCAGAACCTTGAGTTTCCCTTGTAGCACTCAGAGCCCCAGAGGGATGTGCTTTGTGCTGGAATGGAAGCTGTGAAATTAGTGACCTGGCACCACAACATACTGGGGTCCACAGGTGTGCTGCTGGAGGTGACCATCTGTTGTACAGTAGAATGAATGAGCTCCAAGCTCCTGCATAAAACCCTGCGCCAGCTTGGAGTTGGACTCCTGTACACCTCTAGATAATGTGTGCAAGCATTTAGTTCTGTATCCCCATCAGCCTTCCTCTGTAGTTTGGCTCATTTAAGTACAAGTTTGACTTGTCTACAAGGGCACCAGTATACACCTTGTGCTCTGGCGAGCTGGCATCAGCATTCTCTTTTCATCCTACCATGGCTCCTGCAAACTAATGCAGTGTTTCTCCGTATGCAGATCCCTCCTCCAGTCTAGTCACTGATAGATCTGAGCTAGTAACTGAATGCAAGATGAAGTGATAGCACCCTTCATTATCGCTGTCTTAATCAATAACAGGGAAGGTTCCATTTCTTGGGTATCTGAAACAAACAAGGGTTAAGGATTAAAAACAGAAGTCACTGGAAAAGCTCAGAAGGTCTGGCAACATCTGTGAAGTAAAATCAGAGTTAACATTTCAGGTCCGGTTGAGATGTTATTGGGATAACATCCCATTGATTTCTATATTCTCTATAAATTAATGCTCTTTATCTGCTTACACAGAGGTATGCAGGCACTGCCTTAAAACTTCCTGCCTGACTAGAATTAGGTGTAAAACTTTGTAAATCCTTATCTTCCTACACACAGGTAGAAAGACACTGCCTTAAGCTTCCTGCCTGAATAGAATTAGGTATAAACTTTGTACATCTTTATCTTCTTGCACAGGGATATGTGGAAACTGTCTCAAATAAGATTAGGTGGGCAGCGTTTGTAAAGGTGTGAGACTTCTGAAATCCTGTAAAGAATGTAATTTCTGTTTCTGCTAAAGGGGCCAGGGCACTGACGTTTGTTCAAGCCAGACACTCCGGCAGCTTGAAATTACATTCTGTCACTTCGGCAACTTGAAATCGCCTCCTGCCGTTAGCAGTCACTTCGCGAACGATTGATACTGTATCCTGCTCTCTTTATGTTTTCGATGTAGTAATTGTTTATGTATCATGTCATTGTCCAATGTAGAGATTGTTTCGTGTAACATGCCATTGTGAGATGTAAAATTGCTTTATGTATTATGCACTTGATAAGGTATAAAAAGCAGGGACTGTCCGCTACTAGGAGAGAATCACTTACAAGACTCTGCACTCTGTGCTGGGTTGAGTACAGTGATCCTGCACAGCTCGTACTTGCTTTGTAATAAAGGATTTGTGTTTTTCTAAACAGGTCAGTGTCTTGTTATTACATCAAGTCCGTGAGGGTCTCCGAAAACGGACCTAACACGATGACCCCTACTAGATACTATTTTTTCTGGCAAGAGAGGGAAAGTGTGTCAGTGAGTGTCCTGCAGCAGGTTTACGTGAGGTACCTAATGTGCTTGAATTGCTTCCAGTATATGACAACTGTGAGTTTTGGTGCAAGGTTTCAAACAATGTGTGACAATGAGACAAAATATTTCTATTGAATGTTGAGAAGTGATAACTAGTGAAATTGTTATTAAGCAATTGATGGGGGTGTAAAGATTGAACAGGAAATGAGGCTACGGGTGCAGTAGGTAGGTTACGTCATTTGAAGAAATCTCACTTTGACAACTCAGGTCAGATTGTTATCTTCTTCCTTCCAACTCTTTTTTTTTGATATTACTAATTGTTTTCATTGATAATAAAACATATTAATTTTCGTACAAAATAAATTAAAGCAAATCCAGCAGAAAAAAACTCAAATCACAGCTGAGAAAGTATCAAAGCACCCCTCAAGATCAGAGATATGACTAGTTTTTCCAATGAATGAAATTCTGCAGATGCTGGAAACGTGAAACAAATGGAATGCTGGAGAAAAATCAGAAAATGCTGAGAACTCAGTTCTGAAGAAGAGTCACAACAGACAGAAATGTCAGCTGCTGCCAGACCTGCTGAATTTCCCTATGTGTTTCCAAGGTTTTTTGCAGTTCCATACTCCTTACAAGGTCATAAAATTCCACCATGGGCTCCAGGGCACTGTTTGAAAGCTCTTGTGCTCACTGCCTCACATGTTCACCATGTTTCACCATTTACCGAAGTAGCACAGCCTAGGTTAACTTTTTGAAAAAGCTCCCACCACTTCTAGTAGCCTCAATGCACCACTGTCTTAAAGAGATGCAAGTTGCCTTTAACAAACACTGGCTCCTCATGTTATCAAGCACCTTAATGAAGTGTGCTGCAAACAAATAGAGCAGAGAGTGTTAGAGATAACAAGGCGTGGGGCTGGATGAACACAGCAGGTCAAGCAGCATCATAGGAGCAGGAAAACTTGACGTTTCGGGCAGAGAGTGTTGCCTGTACACAGAAATCATATTAAAGAGGAAGCATAAACCCAGAACTGCAGATGCTGTAAATCAGGAACAAAAACAGAAGTTGCTGGAAAAGCTCAGTAGGTCTGGCAGCATCTGTGAAAAAAAAAGTCACAGCTAATGTTTTGAGTCCGGTGACCCCTCCTCAGAACTGACCCAGAAACACTCCAAAAAAGTCCCTTAAGGAGTTTAGAGTTTCTGACTTACATAAGCCTAATAGTTAGCCAGGAAAAATTTTGGAACATTAAAAACTTGCTCTAACACCTGACTAACTATTAAACTGAAACCCAGGAAACATTCTGACCTTCCAAATATATGCCATCCCCTATCCTTGACATTCCAGAGCTGACACCCCTACCCTCACTCCAAACAAGTCAAACCTGACAACCCCACCACAGCCCCACCTCTCTGTAGACCATCCATACCCCACCCCTCCCGAACTGAAAGACACCTCATCCCCAGCACCCTAACTCTCCAGCTCCCTCACCCACCTAGCAGCCTATATCCTTCATCATCCCACACCCCACCCCACAATTACCTTACATACTTACCCTTTCAGCTGAAATGGTGGCAGCTGAACATTTAAACACCATCTTGCAGTACCGACTGCTAAAAAAACTCACCTTCTCCACTGCATTTTGCTGTGTTTCCTCTGTTTCCTGCTACGTTTCCTCTGTTTCATAAGAGGAAGCTTCTGACCAGGGATTTCCAGAGTCAAAGATAACTATGCATACCTGCATGTTTTGTTTTTGTCTGATCAGGGTCGGAAATAGAGTTTCTGACAATGATTTGAATTTCTAGGCCAATGTAAGCTATTATACCACTCAAAGGAAAGATGTGAGATAATAATGAATGGTTTAGGACTTCCAGGAAGATGCTTCATTAACTTTGAAGGAGGGAGGAGAAAGTTTAACCTGGGGTTTCCTGAAGCTCAACAGGTCATTGCTTCTTCTTTGTCTTTCTACCGTGCAGAGAGGATGCAGCAGTCTCACAATATGAGGTTGCACCCAATTATAAATGATGCAATTATATTTTCTCATCTCGAATGCATAACATAACAAAATAAATTTTCTATGCCCAGGAGATACAAATACATTAGTTTGCTAGTTTGATAGTTTTAGCTAAATTCCACAGAATAATATGAGATTTACTGCTAAAATATTAGAGAACTCATCTTTAAATATATCCTGGATTTCTTTCTGACCTAGTCTGTGCAATGGTTATGTTACACGATTTATGACCCAGAGGCTAGTACTATAGCTCTGGGGTCAGTGCTCCAATCCCAGCATAGTAGCTGGAGAATTTAAATGGAGTTTAGTAATACATACAAAGAATAAAGGACAGTACAACACAAGACCAGACCCTTCGGCCCACCAGGACTGCACTGACACATGATGTGTTTCTAAACTAAAAACCTTTTGCCTCTTCACTCTCCAATATCCCTCCATTCTCTGCCTGTTCATATATCTATCAGGATGCCTCTTCAATGTTGCTATTGTATCCTCATCCTTTACCTCCTCTGGTAGCACATTTCAGGCACTTCCCACCTTTTGTGCAAAAAACTTATTTCTCACATCTCTTTTAAACTTAGCCACTTCTACCTTAAACCAATGTCTCCTAGTCATTGACATTGCTCCCCTGGGAAAAAGACACTGACAGGTAATTTGATCCATGCCTCTCAGGTTTCGTAAACTTCCATCCAGATGCCCCTCATCTTTCAACCTTCAAGTGAAAATAAACCAAGTTTGTTCAATCTCTCATCATACCTAATACTGTCCAAACCAGGCAACATCCTGATAAACCTGTACCTTCATCAAAGCCTCCACATTCTTCTGTTAGTGTTGCAACCAGATCTGTATACAACATTCCAAATGAGGCCTAACTAAAGTCCTACACGGCCGCAACATGACCTTACAAAAATTCTTCATTTTCTGAAGAAGGGTCCCGACTCTAAACGTCAACTTTCCGACTCTTCTGATGCTGCCTGGCCTGCTGTGTTCCTCCAGCTCCACACTGTGTTATCTCTGACTCCAGCATCAGCAGTTCTTGCTTTCTCTGCAACATGACTTGCCAATTTTTGTACTCAGTGCCTCAACCAATGAATGCAAGCATGCCATACACCTTTTTGACAACCTTATCTATTTGTGTTGCCACTTTCAGAGATCTGTATGCCTAGATCCTTCTGTATGTTGATGTTATTAAGGGTATTGTCATTTACTGTAAATTTCCCTCCTGCATTAGATCTTCCAGAATGTATCACCAACCTTTGCCTGGATTAAGCCATTTCTCCGGCCAAGTCTCCAGCCAATCTGTATCCTCTGTATTCTACTATCTACAGCTTCCCCAATCTTTGTGACATCCGCATATCTGTAATTAAATGCTAGTTTCATGAACAATGATCACGAAATGGCTGGATTGTGTAAACAATCATCTGTTCACCAGTGTCCCTTAGAGGAGGAAATCTGCTGGTCTAATCTACATGTAACTCTACCTGCACATCGATGTTGATTCATTCACAGGATGACAGAATCACTGTCCAGGCCAGCATTTGTTGCCCATCCCCAAATTCTCCAGATGGCATTTAAGAGTCAACCACATTGCTGTGGGTCAACAGTCACACATAGGCCAGACGAAGTAAGGTCAGCTAAAGGATTAACAAATTAGTAGTCTAGTGATAGTACTATGAGGCCATCGCCTCCCTCTACTCTGAATTAGTCAACAATGCCATTCAGTTTTAGGTGAATTAAAATTACCTGTCAAGGGCAATTCGAGATGGGTAATACAGATCAAGGGTCCTTACATCTGCGAAACGAACAATAATGAATAACAGCAGACGCAATAGCAGCATTCAAGAAGCACCTGAATGAATACATGAATAGGAAGGGAATACAAGGATACAGATCCTGTAAGTGAAGACAGTTTTAATATGGAAAGGAAAAATGTGTCAGCGCAGGCTTGGAGGGCCGAACGGCCTGTTCCTGTGTTGTATTGTTCTTTATTCTTAAAAAAGAGAAACTGGGAGGAAACAAAACAAAATAATTTATCTTCGGTGTTGCTTTCCACTGTTACTCCTTGCTGGGTCTTGGTGGCATCATTGAAGTATTATCAATCTCACAGTTCCATCTGGATAGGAATGGAAATAGCATGCAAGCACTACGCAGAACTAAGCAAATAAATCTGACATTCATTTTACAAGCTAACTGCAAAAAAAGAGAGTTAAAAAAATTCAGAAAATGTTGGATTCTTACCAACTTCAATCATGTTTGCACTATTTATGGCTTCACTTTAAGCTAGTGCATTTCCAACATGGGGATTTTTCAATGCAGCACCATACTGAGCTGAGTTCTTTATAGTTCTGAAGTGCAGTATGGATTCCTGGAGAGTTACTTAAACAAATATTTTGCCTTCTGAACCAGCTGGATTAACATTTATTTGACATTGTTCTACTGAATACTTTTGAAGGTCTAGGTTTTTGAAATGCCTGACTGTTGAGTGCAGTTGAAACTCTGTTCACAATGAGAAACTGATCACTACCAGCAGCTATGACCATGGGACAGTTTTGTCTTCCTTTGTGATGTTGATGGAATGCAATCCAATTCTGATTTGAATACTGTTACTTAAGATTCCCAATAAGAAAGGTATTAGCCTTATGTTTTGAAGACAGAAAGCTACATAAATTAACTGAAAAAATAGTAACATAATGCTCACAATCAGAAAGTGCAATTTTGAATCAATTCTGATGAAAAGGTCATTGACCTAAAATGGTAACACTTTCTCTTGCTACGGATGCTGCCTGACCTACTGAGCATTTCCAGCATTTGTTGTTCTTAGATCAGACTACTAGCATCTGCAATATTCTGCTTGTTGATTAATGCAATTCAAACCTTCGCCAGAGACTCACATATCAATCTCCTGTTGGTCTTGTAATACCCTACCTAATATTTAGAACAGTCACTATTCTAAGTCAGCACAGATGAAGATAACTAAGCCACTTTTAACAAAGAAAAATACGGTATGTGTAAATAATATCTTAATATGCATCATACCTAACTGTGCTTATTATACTTATTCGACATTCTGAAAAGATAAAAAGATATCACTGTTAGGAATAATTGACTTCAAAATTGCCATAATTCAGGCCACATCCCTGCAAAGTAATTCTTTAGTTACACCAAAGTATGTAACATTGCACTATTCTATTCCTTTTTGAATAAAAGAATAGTATGAAATAAAGAAAGGGTTAGAAATTTGAAAGCATTTACAAATAGCAAAAGGTAACAAGTATGATGTGTTACAAAAATTACCTTAGCTGTTGACCAAGCATAACCTTTGAACTTATTGTTGATGATAATATTTAATGAATACTTAACATGTTGAAATGATATTCTTCTATCTTTTTTATTGGTGAAGGCATTAAGAGACAAAATAAAAGGAGAACATGCATTCACTTGATGTCTTTAATGTCTCAGGTCATCACAAAATGTTTTACGGCCAATTAATTACCTTTCAAATATTATCAATGTTATTATGTGTGCAATTAGTTTGCACCCAGTAAAATTCCCATCGACAAGATAAATGGTCAGATTATTTGTTGCTGTTGACCAAGAATTTTCTACTATGAAATATTGTATTTCTCTAATTGTGCTGTGGGAGCTTTTTCATTTACCTGTAAAGGCAAATGGTTTCATGATCAATTGAAAGATAACACACTATGCCTTCACTACAAACTCTTATGTGAATTGGCTTAAAATGATTCTGCAGCTAGACTCTCAGACATTTGCAAAAACAGATCTCCACCACATAATTTCTTCCCATTTCTCTACCTTCAAGTCTTTTTTACAGTCAGGTACAACAGAGGTATAGCAACGGAGACGCTTGGGTCAGAGTTATTCCTGCAGTAAATGACCGGATTGTGTAAACGATCACCTGTTCACCAATGTCCCTTAGAGGAGGAATGACGGGTTTAGGTTCAGTGGGTGATTAAAGCTTTAAAAGCTGAATCCTGATTTCAATCTGCCTCCAATCAACTTACTCCTTGTTTAAACAGAGATAAGAGGGGAGTTGAGCCACAAAATCACATTCAGAAGTTGGCTTTTTAATCTGCATATTATAATGATGTTGCGTACCTATAAATTTCCCCCATTTGTCCCACTAAATGGAGCCTAGGATCGTTGGGTTCAGGAGCTGTCCTCTTCCACAAAACTGGGTCCAACACGCCCACCTCATCAACCACCTCACATCACCATCATCTGGACACAATCCTTACCATCCCACTCTCAATCCAAAGCCTCTGACCTCTCTCCCCAAATTCTGCCACGCAAGGACTCTGAACTCTTCAGTTCCCAGCCCTCAAATCTCCCCACCAACAACACATTCCACTACCCTCACGGCCTGTGACCACTACCTGACCCAAGGCTCTCATTTCTGACTGCCTTACACCTCACCATCCTCTGATCCAACTGGTCCACAACCCCATCACCTGGTCCACAACCCCATCACCTTGCTGCATCCCAGCCTCCAACTCATCAAACAAGCAATCTCCAGTACACCAACCACAACACTGTTGAATCAGACTATCTGCAATCCTCCCCCAGGTTGGGGCTTGTATTCCCTGAAGGTTCTTCTCCAGACTTATCTGGTTCTGAGATTTCCTCTGGACCTCTCCCCACTGGATAAGAAGACACACATGACAATCCTCTGTCAGGCATGGAGGCTGACTATGACGTCCAAAGCATGCTGACTACTTAGACCTACACAACATATGGTGAAACCCTGACTTCCCCATGCACTACTGAGCCCCTCCCATCCTGACTTGTCAAGAAATTAAAATGTTCCTCACTAATTTCAACGTACTTAATGACACTTCTCATTTGATTAGTTTTTTTGGATCCAATGACTGACGTTTAATTAAAATTTTTAAAAATGATGTCACTGTCAATCTATTCATCCTTGTACAGTGTCAAGAGCTTTGAATTCAAATGAACATATTTCAGCATTTAAGTTCCCTTAAGGTTCAATGCCAGTTTGATGTTGTGTCATGTATGCTGTTGATAAGTTTCAGAAGATCAAACATTAGACGAAAACAAATTGGTCATTGAAATGAATGATGTGAAAATGGATAATTTTCTTGTCACCAAATCAGGGTGACTTCTAAATAACAAGGGAAGCAATCTTGATTTTGAATGACATTGCAAAACAGGCAGTATTAAAGTTAATAAAAGCAAATCTGGAGAAATGTATCGTGAACTATAGGGCTACCGAGCGTTGCTGTAATTCAGGATAATACAGGAACTGTAGGACCTCCTTACCCGCCTGTCTACACTCAGCAATGAAAAAGACACCCTGTCAGGGTGATCAAGGAGTGAGGGAATTGCCCAGTCAATGAGGGTACACGCTGTTGAGATCCAATTGACTACCGATGGACCATAGTGTCACATTGATTTTCAGTTTATCTAATGGATGCCTTCATCTGTTCCATTGAGTATATTGGGCAGAATATTAGAAGTGTCTAAGTGATGTAGGCCCATGGCGAGATTTGTGGCAGAATCAGATAAGAGGTCCAACAAGGCTGATCTCAATGTCAGGTGCACCTTGCTGCATCTTTAATGCTTTTGCTGAGCAACATGGCAGGTTTCTCGCAAGGCAGCGACAACTTGCCAATTAAGGGGGATTATAGCTTGCTCATGCCTTAACAGCACAAATCAGCTCACTAACTTGCAGCTTCCCATCTTACCAAATGCACCAAACAAGCTAGATGCCATGAAATCTCAATATGAATGTCACAGCAGTCCTGGCAGTTTCACCTCTTCACTTGCTCCAAAAGGATCTCCATGTTGGAAACTGAGAACCAAAATCTTAGGGCATGCTCTGTGGGCACTGGCTGCATGCAGCCCCTGCTGTCCTCTTCCACCCGACATCCATGAACGTTGGCATCTTAATATGCAGTCTCTAAATGTTCAAGGCGCATACTTGATCCACTTACAGACACCTCTGAACTGTAATGCTGTGCCTCAGGGTGCAAGGGCACCCATCAGTGTAATGCTACAACAAGGACACTGTGTCACCAGGGACATGGGCCCAGCTCATGGACTGGAAAACGTTGTATCTCTGGTTTAAGTAAAAACTGAAAGAACTGCAGATGCTGTAAATCAGGAACAAAAACAAAGCTGCTGGAAAAGCTCAGCAGGTCTGGCAGCATCTGTGAAGGCAAAAACAGAGTTAACAATTCGGGTCCAGCGACCCTTCCGCAGAACTGATGGTGGCTGAAATTAATCGCCTCAATTTCACTGCCCTTCTCACCAACGCCAACCTATCTCCCTCTGAACAGATTGCGCTCTGTGCACTCAGATCTAACCCTGACTTTGTCATTAAGCCTGCCGATAAGGGAGGCGCTGTTGTAGTCTGGCGTACTGACCTTTACATTGCAGAGGCTGAGCGCTAACTCTCAGATACCTCGTCCTACCTTCCCCTGGACCATGACCCCACCACGGCACATCAGGCCATTGTATCCACTAGGGTAACTGATCTCATTTCATCCAGTGACCTACCCCACACTGCTTGCAAGCTAATAGTCCCCCAACCCCACACACCTCGCTTGTACCTTCTGCCAAAAATCCACAAACAGGATTGCCCGGGCAGACCCATTGTTTCAGCCTGCTCGTGCCCCACAGAACTTTCTCTTCCTACCTTGACTCAGTCTTCTCCCCCCCACTCCAGTCCAATCCCTACCCACATACATCAGTGATTCCTCTGACGCCTTATGCTGGTTTCAAAGCTTCCAGTTTACCCATTCCAGACACCTCCTCTTTACCATGGATGTGCAATCCCTTTACATATCCATTCCCTACCAGGAGGGCCTTAGGGCTCTCTGCTTCTTCCTGGAGCAAAGACCTGAATCATCCCCACCCACCACCACCCTCCTCCACTTGGCCGAGTTCGCCTTCAACCTCAACAACTTCTCTTTTAACTCCTCTCATTTTCTTCAGGTAAGAGGGGTTGCCATGGATACCTGCATGGGCCCTAGTTATGCCTGTCTCTTCGTGGGGTACCTGGAACATTCCTTGTTCCGGTCCTATTCTGGCCCCCAACCACAACTCTTTCTCTCATACATCGATGATATCATCGGCGCTGCTTGCCTCTCTCGCCTGGAATTGGAAAACTTCTTCTATTTCGCCTCCAATTTCCATCCTGCCCTCACTTTCACCTGGTCTATCTCTGACTCCTCCCTTCCCTTCCTCGACATTTCTGTTTCCATTTCTGGGGATAGACTGGCCACTAATATCCATTACAAACCCACTGACTCCCACAGCTACCTGGCTATCCTCACACCCCACTTCCTGTAAAGACTCCATCTCATTCTCTCAGTTCCTCCGTCTCCATCGCATATGCTCAGATGAGGCCAACTTCGACAAGGGAGCCTCCGAAATGTCCACCTTCTTCCTCAACCAAGGATTCCCCAACTCCGTTGTCGACAGGGTCCTCAACCAGGTCCGACCCATCTCCCGCACTTCCGCCCTCGCCTTTTCTCTTCCCTCCCACAACATCAATAGGGTTCCCTTATCCTGACCTACCATTCCACCAGCATCCACATACAGAAGATCATCAGACGCCTTTTCCGCCACCGCGAGATTCCACCCCCAGAACATATTACTCTCCCCTCTCTTGTCTGCCTCCCGCAGGAACTGTTCCCTCTGGGACACCCTGGTCCACACTTCCTTCACCCCCAACACCTCCCCACAGCCCGACAGCACCTTCCGCTGTAACCGGCGAAGGTGCAACACCTGCCCATTTACCCCCTCTCTCCCCAATATCCAAGGGCCCAAACATACCTTCCAGGTGAAGCAACACTTCACCTGTACTTCCCAGAATCTAGTCTACTGCATTTACTGCTCACAACGTGGTCTCCTCTACATTAGGGAAACGAAGCGTAGACTTGGCGACCGCTTCGCAGAACATCTACATTCTGCTCGCAAAAAAGACCCTGAACTACCTGTTGCCTGCCACTTTAACGCACCACACTGTTACCTGGCCAACATCTCCGCCTCTGGCTTGATGCAGTGTTCTGGCGAAGTCCAACACAAGCTGGAGGAACAACACCTCATTTTCCGCTTGGGACCCTACAGCCCTCCAGACTCAATATGGAGTTCAATAATTTTAGGGCCTAAATTCTCCTATGTCCCAGACCCCCACCCCACACACCAGGCCTTGTTACCACATAGCCTACCATTACACACCCCATTTGTTAATCACTAATAGTCCCCATTAACAACTATTCACCCTCAAAGCCTGATCGTTAGCAACTCCTTTGTCTGTCCAACTGCCTTTCTCTCTGAGATAATAGGAACTGCAGATGCTGGAGAATCAGAGATAACAAGGTGTAGAGCTGGATGAACACAGCAGGTCAAGCAGCATCATAGGAGCAGGAAAGGTTGACGTTTCAGGCCTAGACCCTTCATTAAGCTTTCCTGCTCCTATGATGCTGCTTGGCCTGCTGTGTTCATCCAGTTCTACACCTTGTTATCTCTGTCTTTCTCTCTCTTTGGCTCTATCCTATTGTTTACTCCCTACCCCACCCACCTCCCTATCTTCTGCATATAAACTGACGTTTTCCCAGCCACCACCAGTTCTGAGGAAGGGTCACCAGACCTGAAACATTAGCTCTGTTTTTACCCTTCACAGATGCTGCCAGACCTGCTGAACTTTTCCAGCAACTTTGTTTCTGTTCTTGTATCTCTGTTTTTTTCATTTGCCTTCATAGTGCTCACTCATTCTGACCCTGCCTAGGTGATCACAGCACCCTGCCTTGCATCATCTTGCCTTTGCGTGCTTTGCCACTTCAGCAAGAACTACCAGGCTCACATTGCTTCTATCTTGCCTTGCCATTTAGCACAGACACAAAGACAGGCAGCTTAACATTATTCTCAGCAAACCTTAGCCGAATCAAGGGAGATAACTTTCACTCAGGGGGCCCTGGCACAGTAAATTGAGAACAGTCTCTGCTACTAGTCCAGAGGCTTGAACATGGTCAGTCAGCCACTCAGGGTGATCAGAGTCAGGATGCTCTTCACATAAGCAGTGGGAGCCAAATGTAAGGCAGTCCACCACTATCTTGACTGTTTCCGCCCTACTGTGTCCATCTTTCTCCTAGAATAAGAGATAGGCAGATATTAAGGAAGGTGAAAGTAGATGACACAGCTATAACTATTGGTGCAGGTGGAAAGGTGTCCCAAGCGAGTGAGTAGGCAGCATTGAGGGCATGCAGGGTTAGTAGTGTCAGCAGTTGGGGTGGATGAGAGTGAGTGAAAGAAGATGTTGCAGGTAATAGTGAGAGTGGTAGCACATCAGCCTTGGTGGGAAGTGGGTACAGTAGCAGAGACTGTGTGAGTGTGAGATATCAGAGAAAAGACGGTGGCAATTTAGCTGACATAGTGAAGAACACTGAACAACTTTGAACAGTGTAGGGCAGTCCTCCAGAAAGCTCAGACTGCAGTAACCTGAGAGGCAACCTTGGACCAGATCAGCATGGTCTGGTGTTGTGGCTTCCACTGTTGGTCCTGGAATCTCATGGGCCTTGGGAAGGTCGTTAGTTAATGAGGTTAGTTTGGTAAGATATGTTGAGGAATCTCACCAGGCCTTGCAACAAGAATCACTCTTTAAAAAACACATTGCCACTTGCAGTTAGCCAAAAAAGCTGAAAGATTCAGCCCATAGTAGTGTTATGCTGCCTAATGGATAACGGCCCCACTGTGGAGAGAGTTCACTGACTTCAGAAAAACAATAATCAATGATTCATGGGCAGGTGCATATGCAGTAAGTAGATCAATGAGGCTGATGTCATTTAGGTTGTTTTCTGGTATTAGAATGAAACTATTTTGGCTTTCATATCAACGGCTGATTTGGTATAAAGTCAAAATTAACGTGCTATTAAACTTCATTTCTCACCTTCCAAGTGGTGGCCATTAAGTGTGCGGCCTGATAATATTAAAAATGTGATTACCAGTCAGATGGTTTCCTTTGCTGAGTGTAAAAGCAGACATAAAGAAAGTCCTGATTTCCCTCGATCACTCACATTTTTAAAGGATACCCAGATAATGTCAATACTTGTGTATAAAGTGCATACGGTGCATTTTAGAATTAAAATGAAACGTGTTCTGATCCAAACCCACAGCATTTTTTTATAATCGTGCAAAATCTGCTCACAGCATGTCTACAGCATTGACTGGATATATCTGAGGCTTTCTTGCATGCTGGGAGTATTGTATTTCCATTCTTCATCACTTTAGGAGCTCTTTCACTGGCTTGTTAACACAACTTCAATAGGACATCTCCATGTAACTCTACGGCTATAAGGGGTATGAGGTTGGAGTGCATTTGCACTATTCTGATAAGTAAATTGTTGCCAAGGAGAAATGCAAACCCTTTACAAACAGCAACGCATTGAACTTCTACAAGGACAGAACAAAGTCACATCAATTAACAATACCCTAATGTAGCTTTTCTTGGCATCTGCATAATGCGATGTCATGGCTAAAATTAATTTATAAATATATTACATGTAGGACTTTAAGTTAATCTGACGACATCAACTGCATTTCAGTGCATGTTGCTAAGTTCAGACTTACTCCTTCCAAAATTGATGTTCAATAAAATTATATTGCAGCTCAGATTTATCCTCATAGCACATTCAACTGGTAAATCATGAGCTTTGGTTTAAACATATCTTTTCAGGTGTTGGCAGAGTGTAACTATGGTTCAAATATATAAGTATGAAATCAACATTTGGCCTCTAAATAAAAAAGGGGACACATATATATCTAATCTAAACATGAAAACGGTCAGGATTTACTGCATGTATTATATAAAACTATGAAATAAAGGATTGTGACATGGAATAGAGTCCAAATTCTGAGGAGACATATTGCCGCAATAAATTCACGGTTTTGTCATTCTTATGATCTTATCTAGAAAAGACCTTGAAATAGACATTTTCCAAGTCCACCCTAAAAATATGATTCCTCAATTTATCATCACTTTTGTATAGTAGCCAAGATGCACTTCACATTTCTAATTAAAGGCAGTTTTATATTAAACATCATTTCAGCTGCCAAGACAATAACTAGTGCAAGACGTACTGGTTTGTGCCTGCACAGTTCTTAAATGCTCATAAATGCAATCTTCATTTCTGACAAACAAACCTACACCATTAATTGATGAAGGTCAGCATTAGGCAATTATGTGAAAACAGCAATATGATCAGATTAATATTCAGGAGACTGGACATTAACAAGCTTTCTTGAACATAATTATACGTGTGAAATGCTAAGAGAGGAGATCGCTGGAGTCCTACGCATGCAATCCCAACTCCATGGGATCCGAGATCACTGTGGCACATCTCCTTAGTTATATGCTCAGTTGTTATTCTTAGAGTCAAGGTATAATTAACTGTTTGCTGGAAAAACCCTGCATAGCCAGCTTGTGTGAACACTGAGACAACCAATAGCCAGGAAGAATGCATAGCACATGTTTCCAGTAGTTTACACTTGATGGCAGAGAACTGCCACCTCCCTAGAAGCAACTAAGCAGCAGCTCTTGAGGTGTGTCACCATCTCCCTGGTAACAGTGGCTGCACTTCATTAATAATACATTAAAGTTAGCTTTAAAGAAAAACCCATCAATGGAAGGTACATTTTTAATAATAGGTGTATCTAAATTAAACACTTTAACTCTCACATTACCGTGTGTTAAAACAGCTGCCATAATGCTCTGCAAAATTGTATCTCTGCTTACCAAAACCTCTTTTACCTTCCCATGTCCACTGTCATTTGAGACAGGCAAAGGACATGTCTACATCTGTTTCCATAGCTAGGTTTCTACTGTAGACTGGTCACCAGTCTGTTGCCAGAGGCTAAAACTTGAGAGGAGGAACAATATATCAAGCATGGCTGACCAGAGGACTCTCTCACTTGCCATTGGCATTATTATAGAAGGATCTGACAGCCAGCCTGTCAGGCCAGATTATGAATACAAATTCCATGACCACCATGCCCTGGAATGGGACTTGAATCCAGAGCATCTGGCTCAGACAGACACACTACACACACGATCTCCTTTACAGAATCCCTAAGTGATTATACATCGGGCTGAAGGTTATACTTATGGTGAAAAAGACTGAAAACATAAGTTTGGAAGCATAGAGAATTTACTAAATGCCAGAAACTCCCTGAATGGATTAAAAAAAGACAGGAGCAAGGACGTTACTCTGCAGAATGTCAAGCAATGATCCACTGACATCTAATATATTTTCAAGTAGACAAGCACATTCAATATCCAGGTTCATGGTGTGATTGAAAGCAGACGCCGATTCTTACACTTCCTACATGTCTTTTCTATATTCAATATTTTAAAATGTCTTTTCAATTCTCCTTTAGAAGATGTTGTAGGCTCAGAATTTTCTCCTTAGAGTCAATGATGCTGGAGTTGGATAAAGCAAAACTCAGAGGACTTCATGAGTTCTTACATTAGGAATTCCACAGCATGGCCTAACAATGAAGGATAATATGCCGTCCTGGTGAGAAGACGTATACTGGTTACTATCTTAGTGGGAGTAACGTACATGTCAGGCCTCAGTTGCAACCTGAAGCCCCAAAGAAATTATTTTGGATGGCAACTATACCACACACTTCCTCATGCCCACCCCAACTATCCCATTTTGCAAAACCACCTTTCTAGAAACTCCCATGACCCTGGTGGGTGAAGGGAACACTTGGGGCCTTAGTTGTAACCTAAACCTAAATCAGCTTTCCAGCAAAGGAAACTGGGTATTCAGCCCTCTCTCCACCCATCTCCCAACAATTAATGCAATTGGAGATAATTCAGAGAATATTTGCCAGGTTAATTTCAGAGATAAAAGAGAGCTTGAGAAGTTTAGACTATTCTCATAAGAGTTTCGAAGGATAAGAGATCATTTGAGACATACAAGATGCTAAAGGGGATTGACAAAGTAAATGTAGAGTGGATGTTTCCCCTTTTGGAGCAATCTAGATTAAAAGTTTATGGTTTTTGGATGAGGGGTAGCAGATTTCAAAGGGTTAGGAGATAAGGAGGAATTACTTCACCCAAAGGGTCATGAATCTGTGGAATTCACTACCCTAGAATATGGTGGATGCTAGGAAAATGAATACATTTAAGGAGTATATAGACAGAGTTTTAATTAGTAACAGGTTAAAGGGTTATGGGGAGTGGAAAGCAGAGTTGAGGCCGAGATGAGATCAGCCATGATTGTATTAAATAGTGGAGCACACTCAAGGAGCTCAGTTGCCTACTCCTGTTCCTTGTTCTTATGTTCTTATATGTTAAAAGGCACCAACTGGTACAATCCTATGAACAGTATAGGATCAGTTCAGCAGCACTGATGTGGCCTATGTCTCATACATTTGCACCTCTTCCATTAATCTTTAAAGAAACTGCTAACGTTATTAAATTTTCCTTCACTGTTCTTTCTTTGAAAATGTCATATGTCATAAGTCTCTGCTCTGAACAGCCCAGCAATTTTCCAGCCCTGCAAGGAATTGTAAAAAGAGGTTCAGCCACTTTGAAAGGCTAGATCTCTTTGAACTTCTGCTTGCCAACATTTCGACCAAAATGACTCAGAACCCAACATGAAGTAGACAGCCCAGCCACTAAAGTAAGCTTCCTCGAGTGTCATTACATCCACAGGAATAATCCACAGTACAAGGAGAATGGGCACTGTAGGGGAAACCACAATTGGGCAAGGAGGAAAAACTCAGGGAAAGGGAAGTCCAGGGACTCCGTGAGTGATCCAGAGAATCACTTATGCTTCACGTGGCCTACAGGAAACTTAAAAAAATTCAGAAAGCCTATGTTTGAGTGCCATCAATGAGGTCATCACAAATGAAGAAAAAAAGAAACATTGAGAAGAGTTCTGAAGAATTTGAAATGTTAACTCTGTTTCTCCACAGATGGTGCTAGATGTGTTTGTTTTTCCCCAGCGTTCTCTGTTTGTTTCAGCTATCCTTGATATCCTGGCCAATATTTATCCCACAATCAACATCATAAAGGTGGCTCAGTGGTTAGCACTACTGCCTCCCAGCGCCAGGGGCCAGGGTTCAATTCCACCCTCGGGTGACTGTCTGTGTTAGTTTCCTCTGGGTGCACCAATTTCTTCCTACAGTCCAAAGATGTGCAGGTTAGGTGGATTGGCCATGTTAAATTTCCTGTAGTGTTCAGGGATGTGTAGATTAGGTGGGTTATAGGGCATGGGTCTAGGTGGGATGTTCTGACGGTCATGTGGACTTGTTGGCTGAAGGGTCTGTTTCCACACTGTGGGGATTCTAAGAAACAGATTATCTGGATATTATCACATTTCTGTTCATCAGTTGAGCATGTGTTGTCTGCTTTATTCCCTATGCTACCACAGTGACTACACTTCAAAAAGCTCTTCATTGGTTGTAAAGGACTTTGAGATATCCATTGCTCATGAGAAGTACCGATAGTATATAAACACAAGACTGTCCTTTGCTAAAGGCAGAAGCCAGATTTGAACCCAGATCACAGGGCTCAGAAACCAGCATGCTCACCATTACACCAACGTGACCATTGTCCTTTTTGTCTCAACTCCAACATGATTTATTTCAACACTATTCATTGATATATGTGTCACACACTCTTCCTTCATTTGTGTGGTGCTTTGTTGTTGTCTGCCTTGATCTGTGTCTTCTATTGTTTTACCCAAATACATATGCATCTTACACACTTTGGAATCTCTGGACTGTCATTGTCAATCCAATTCAACACAAACATTCAACTCCAATGCCTCATCTACAGTTTGTGATCATTTGAAAATGCAATCAATTTGAAGGGAATTTCTGAGCACAAACTACTAATGTGATTAGAAAAGTGTAATGGTAATACAAAGTTCTCGGAAATGATCAGTTACTTTCCCCTCTGCAATATTGCTTGACTCTATTGCACCTCAGCTGAACTGCTGCTAAAGCCTTCATGCATACCTTTTTTACCTCTGGACTTGACCTTTCTAACAAACTGCTGGCTCAAACTGCTTGCTAACCTTCCAAACTTGAGGTCATCCTTAACTGTGCCGCCCATGACCAAACCAGCACCTACTCTTATTCACTAATCACCACTGAACATGCTGACTTACATTGGTGGCCCCATTCAGCAGCTCTTCAAATTTAAAATTATCATCCTTGTTGCTAAGGGGACCCCAGAGTTTAAATACCAGGTGGGAAATGCAACAGCACTTCATCGGAGGCTGCACTGATGATGTTACCCAGCAGGGTAATGAAACGTCTGCGAACTAACGAACCAGCTCGGCGAGCCAACCAACCACAGCATCCACAACCCGAGCTACAAATCTACTTAAGAACCTTGTCATCCTTGTTTTCAAGTCCCAGCATACCCTTAGCTCTCCCAATCTGGGAAACTGGCTGATCAGTCTCTCCTAATCTGCTCCAGTCTTACAGCTTTCCAAGATATCCATGTAGGTCTAATTCTAACGTCTTATGCATCACCAGTTTTAATCACTTGCGCATTGGTGGCTGACGCTAAGCTTTGGAATGCCTGCCCTAAAACTCTCCACCTCTTCCTCATTTTCCTCCTGACTCTTTGAACAAGTGTTTTAATCACCCCCCTAAGAGCTCTTTACATCATATTGAATTTTGTTTGATAACATTGCTATGAAATGCCTTGAGCACCTTATTATATAGTTGTTGTCAGTAGACTTTCTAACCCATGTGAGTTCAACTACAAAGGAATTTTGACCATGTCTGTTGTTGAGAACATCAACAGATCTCTGTTGCCCAAATTGCTAATATTTAGTCTTCGGAAATTTTTCAAAATTTAGTTATTCATGGTATTTGGGCATGACTGGCAGAGCCAGCATTAGATGCTAGTATTTCCAAATATCTGCTCCTAAGTGTATCTGAATTTTACTGCTTCTTGTACCTTCTAAGTGGCAAGGGTCAAAGGGCATGGCCAAGGTAGCCATGGCAAATTGCAAACAGGGCATTTTGTACGTGGTACACACTTGACATGATATATACCAAAAGACAACTTCTCTGCAACACGTGAAAAGTTAACAGTGCATTGAACTGGGGTTAAGTTACAGTCAGTACGAGCTTGACCCTAAGAGAGATGCATATTTTTTGATTTAGTGCACTTGAACTTCAGGTGAGGATCTGGTATCTGAGTTACGCTGTTTCTTTCACATTGATATAGATCTAATACTGTCTCAATCAATCCAAAAGTGACAGTGCAGCTCAAATCCATTTTATATCCCAGTCGGTGTTAACCTCATTATATCAAACTGCATATAACAATCACCTGTAATAGGTTCTGTAGATGGCACTTCTGTCATTTGGAATGTACACGATTGCAACACATTGTTTTCCAAATTCAGAAAAAGGATCTATTCTAAGTTTGTATCAGAGATAAAAGGTACTGCAGATGCTGGAGAATCTGAGATAACAAGCATGGGGCTGGATGAACACAGCAGGTAAAGCAGCATCATAGGAGCAGGAAAACTTGACGTTTCGGGCCTAAACCCTTCATCAGAAATGGGGGAGGGGAAGAGGGTTCTGAAATAAATAGGGAGAGAGGGGGAGGCGGATAGAGGCCCGCCCCCTTGACCTGTCCGTCCTCCCTGGACTGACCTATCTCCTCCCTACCCCCCTACCTACACTCACCTTTACTGGCTCCATCCCCGCCTCTTCGACTTGTCTGCCTCCTCTCCACCTATCCTCTCCTC
>JAHRHZ010000069.1:19130323-19212329 GCA_024137785.1 Ginglymostoma cirratum | reverse complement strand
GGTTGGGGGAGGGGAGATTTTGAAGCTTGTGAAATCCACATTGATGCCATTGGGCTGCAGGGTTCCCAGGCTGAATATGATTTGCTGTTCCTGCAGCCTTCGGGTGGCATCACTGTGGCATTGCAGGAGGCCAAGGATGGACATGTCATCTGAGGAATGGGAGGGGGAGTTGAAATGGTTCGCGACTGGGAGGTGCAGTTGTTTGTTACGAACTGAGCGCAGGTGTTCTGCAAAGCGGTCCCCAAGCCATGGTGATGGTTTTTGATAACCACTGTGGATGCAAGAGCACTAAGTGCCTTTCTTCCATGCCTTTTGTATCTCCTGATTTATTTTCTTCCACACATCCTGAAAACTGCTAGAAGCCCTATAAATAACTCCCATAATGAAGGGTGACCAGAATTATATGCAGTACTCCAAAAGTGGCTCAACCAATATCCTGTACAGCCACAACATGACCTCCCAACTCCTATGCTCAATGCATTGACCAATAATGGCAAGCGTGACAAATGCCTTCTTCACTAATCTGTCTACATGTGTCTCCATTTTCAAGAAACTATGAGCTTGTACCCAAGTTCTCTTTGTTTGGCAACACTCCACAGGACCATTACGTGTATAAGTCCTTCCCTGATTTGCTTTACCAAAATGCAATACCTCACATTTATCTAATTTAATCTCCATCTACCACTCCTCGGCCCATTGGCCCATCTGACTGAGGTACCGTTTTACTCTGAGAAAGATTTTGCAAGTCTGTTTCATTAGGGACAAAGTAGTTGAGAAATTAGTGGGACTGAAGACAGACGAGTCACCAGACCTGACAGCTGTTTCCAAGGCTTTAAAAGTAGTAACTGCAGAAGAACTGTAGGCATTGATTGATATATTCTGACAAGGTTTCGGAAATTGGAAAACCGCTAATATGGTGACCCTGTTCAAGAAGGAAGGGAGGTAGAAAGCATGAAGAGCTTGATTTATCAAGTTAAACAGGTTAGGTCTTTATTCATTAAAATTTTTAAAAATGAAATGTGATCTTACTGAAACATATAGGATTCTGAGACGTCGTAACAGGGTTGATGTTGACAAGATGTTTCCACTCATGGGGGAATCTCAAATTAGGAGGTATAGTTACAGAATAAGAGGACACTCATTTTTAAGACTAAGAAGGAACTTCTTTTCCCACAGGCTGGTGAATGTCTGGAATCTCTACCTCAGTTGTGGAGGCTAGATCACTGAAAGAGGAGGTAGGTAGATTTCTGAAGTATCAAGGAGTTAAAGTCTATGAGGAATTGGCACAAAAGGGGAATTGAGGCTTGGGGCTGATCAACCATGATCTTGTGGAGTGGCGGGGCACACTTGATGGGATGAATAGCATACTCTTATTTCTAGTTCTTATGACAGGTATGCTGAAGTTGAGGTTCTGTTGCTTAGGTTGATGGTGGGCTGTGAGGATGTGAGCTTGCAGTATATGCCAATCAGTGTGTGACGCATAACCTTAAAATGGTCCACATAGCTAGTGCAGGCAACAAGTGAATGTGATGAACTCTGAAGAGCTAGGAGAGCATTGGCAGTCTTCCAGGAGAAAGATGAGGATATTGAGCAAAGGACATCGTGTTCTGCATGATAGAGCACTGTAGCATCGAGTCCAACAACCAAAACAGAACTTAATTGACAGCCAGAGATAGTAGGAACTGCAGATGCTGGAGAATCTGAGATAACAAGGTGTAGAGCTAGATGAACACAGCAGGCCAAGCAGCATCAGAGGAGCAGGAAGGCTGACGTTTCGGGCCTAGACCCTTCTTCAGAAAATCACAGCCACAATCAATAGATAAGACCTGGGTGCAGTGACCATTGCTGGCTATAAACATGTTCCTGCTCAAAAGGAAAGCAGTCTGTGTCTGTTCCCAGAGGCAAATACAGCTTCTGTTTGTCTATTCTTCACTTTGTTGTTGCTGAACAAAAGCAAATATTTTGATGGCTTTCCCTGTATTTGATGGTCCTTAATTGAATATTGAGAAGGTGTTACACTATACCGGGCACTGGGTAAACAGTAGTACTCCCTTAGGCAGGTGATGCGAAGGACAGTTAAGGTGTGCAGCCTGTTTCTTAAATAGCAATAGATTTAAGAATGCTCACCTGTATTCACAACGAGGTGTCACCATGCCATCTCTATGTCTTGAGGAGCGTTTCTTTTGGTTACCCACCCACCTCATGCACAGTGAAGGGCAGATCCTGACTAACAGCACTTGACCTTGTGTATAGCTGAACTTTGAAAATGGTGTCAAGGTCAGAATTCCTTGGAGGACTTGGCAATGGTGAGTACTTCTGCCTCTAACAAGAGGGAAGATAGCATGAGCAGGTGCCACTTGAGAGATGGTGCATACCTAACGAGGTGAATTTTGGAAAGAAACTCTCCATGAAATTCACCAAAATTGTCACTTAGCCAGTTTCTGGCCAAATTCAGAATCTAAAATTAATTTATACCATGTTTAGAATCAACATCAAAAAATGGCAGGTGTGAGTCCCACAAAGAGACCTGCTTGGGTATGCCCATTCAAGGAGATATATTCAACCTGGGATAAATTAATTAGGAAATTTCCAGAAACTTGAGATAGTCTGCGTTGAAATTGAAAATATCACTTGACCTCCCCAGCCATCTCATTCACCTTGACAGTGTGCATTTTAGGAAAGAAGACAGTTCCAGAGGATTTCTCAGGAGCACAGTCAATGTTTGAAGTCATAAATAGGACATGCCTTCTTTAAGCATTGCATATTTATTTTATGTGATATAACTTTAATGTCGCAGACGAATCTTTTCTACTTTGAGGATATTATTTCTGTGAGCCTTGCCCAATGTTCCGGTCACTGTGGTCCAATAACACTTCAACTTATCACTCATTGCAAATGCGTATTTTGCAAAGATGAAATGTGGCCTTGTAAAGGAGGACAAATCTAGGGAAAATACTGTCTGTTCTAAGTGCTTCCTCAGTATCAATTTGAAAATATAATCTCTCAAAGATATTTCATACCTTTTCAAAGTATTCCTTCAGATTTAATACATGTCATTTCAGGAATTCTTTCCCTCTATTTTCCCTCCATTCTATCAATGCCTCTGGCAGGCAATAGTTGTCTGTCATGGAGAAACTCCATTAATTTATGCAGGGTTATAACACAAATCAAACTAGGGAGCTGGTTCAGACCTGTAGAAAACATACCTTCAACTTAACACTGGTGTAAACAGTGACAGAGCGTGAGGGTGTAGGAACAGCATATACAGCTGAAAAAAATAGTTGTTAAAATAATCTGGTGTAGAGCTGGATGAACACAGCAGGCCAGGCTACTACATCTGTTAAATTAATCGGATTTAATTGGTGTGTCTCAGCTAATCAGTTCAACTTCCTCAGGTTTTTGGAATTAGTAAGTCCTCTAGGTCACAACTTTTGAATCTGGCAACCCTAATTTAATGAGTAGATATTGCTTTGATACCAATCATCAAATCCATCGTTTCAACAACATTAAGTGAAATTAGAAAAAATTAAGAAAAGTAAAACGAATCAAAATTCTTCAAAATCCTCTGAAAAAGATGTCACATTGCTTGTATTCCATTTTAAGCTCCAGGGCGCCTCTTATCAAAGCGAGATAATTTTACTGCCAAAGTTGCAGTTCTATATTTTGCACAAGGGACATGCACTATTCTGTACAAGTGACACCATCAATCAGTCCAGCAACTTACTATCAATGAAAGAAAGCCATAATAATACACATGTTGTGATTTTAATTTCTAATCTTATTGCATTACCTCATTGCAAATATTGCTCTTTGAGTTCTCAAAGTTAGACTCTATGAGAGTGAAAACCATTTTAGGCACTAGCACAAAACAGACAATAGAAATTTAGAAACTAATTTCATACTCTGTTTGAAGATTCTTTTCTTTTAGATGATCATTATGCATTTTGGGTCCATCCAAATTTCAGCTCCTAAATTCATCAAAAGTTGTGAAAAGAGAAAGGGATATTTTTGTTTCCGTTAAGCATTTCCCATCCCACAGTCATTATATGGTTGAAGCTGTTGCTCACACTGTCCAATTTATCTAATGACCAGAGGGAGGTAAACAATGACAAATAAAATCTACAGAATGATAAATTTCTGAGACCCCAAAAGCAAATTAAGCAAATCTTCAACATTGTACAAAAAAACCAGCATTTACAAAGCAAAAGATCTACCTTTTTTTAGAGAAATTCAAAGCAAACTTTACTGCCTTCTACTTTCCCTTGGTAAGTATCTGCCTCCAGTCCAAACATGCATCCAAATTCCCCCAGAAAATGCAATGGTCTCTATGGCAACCAATCACCATAGCAAAGAATTACATATTCACACAATCTTGTCTATTAATATCTCCAGCCTACCTTTACTTTCTGAAGTCCTTCAACTTGTTGTCGAATCATAAATTTTTCCCACAAAACCATATTTGAATCTCTTTAATTATGGTTCCAAGTACCACATCGTTAAAGTCACAACTGATATTCTGACTAACTATTATTGTGGCAAATTATTCCATCTCATCCTCTTCAATATGTTTGCAAACTTTGACTCAGTTAATCACACCATCTTCCTCCAATGCCTCTGTAGTGTCACTTCAATAGATACCATTTCCCTCATTTGGTTCCATTCCTAATTATCAAGTACAGTAAGAGCTTGACCTGCAAACATTATCTCCCTGCACTCTCAAAGTTTCCTCCTAATTCTTATTCAGATACTGCCCTTTCGTGAATTCATCTGAAAACACATCAAGTTTCACATTAATGTTGACTGCGTCAGCTCTATCTCATCATCACCTCACTCAACCCCTTCACTTCCTCAGATTTCTCATTTACTGCATCATTTAAAAACCAGTACTGCATATGCAGAAATTTTTCACAACTCTTCAGCAAGCATCACCACTCCTATTCTTATGATGGAGGGAAGATCATCGTCCAAGAAAATGTCCAGCCATCTTCAGCTGCTTTATCAAAGACTTTCCCTCAACATCAGGTCAGATGTAAGGATGTTCGCTGACAATTGCAGAATGTTCAGCTCCCTTCATGACTCCACAGATAATGGAGCATTCCCTATCCAAACGTAGCAAAGCATGAACAATCTTCAGGTTTGAGTTGACAAGTGACCAGTAACATTTGCACCACACAAGTGTCAGGCAATGACCATCTCCAACAAGATGGCATCCATCACTACCTTGACATTTAATGGCATTGCCACCAAATAGATCACCCACAATCAACATCCCAGGGTTACTAATGACGAGGAACAGAATTAGATTAGCTATAATAATCCTGTGGCCAAGGTCAGTCCCACAGGTAAACGGTAAGCTGTCTGAGGTTGGAAGGTAGATCACTGGGAGTGCTGTTGCAATAACCATCCAGGGGGCTGGCCCAGTTTTTTTCCTGCAATGAGACCAAAGAAGTGATTGAACGTGATGGAAATGGATACCAATGTGCTCATGCATGAGCAGGAGATGTGATGAGGTGCCCCCAGCTTGTAAGTGATATGTGCAGAGGGCACAGAAGATTAGTAGCTTGGGGCAATGAGGGGGATGTAAGCCCTTGAGTGGATGTTATACACACGAGTTACACACTCAGTAAAGTGATGAAAGGTGTCATCAACAGTGCTATCAAGCAGCACCCGCTCAGCAATAACCTGCTCAGTGATGCCCAGTTTAGGTTCCGCCAGGGCCACTCAGCTCCTGACCTCATTACAACCTTGGTTCAGACAT
This sequence comes from Ginglymostoma cirratum, assembly GCA_024137785.1. Classification (NCBI taxonomy): domain Eukaryota; kingdom Metazoa; phylum Chordata; class Chondrichthyes; order Orectolobiformes; family Ginglymostomatidae; genus Ginglymostoma; species Ginglymostoma cirratum. Next base: position 19,206,571 of record JAHRHZ010000069.1, on the reverse strand, counting down.
GGACAAGAAAGCTGAATTCCTGAGGTGAGGTGAAAGTGACAACCATTGACATCAAGGCTGCATTCAACTGAGCATGGCATCAAGGAGCCCTAGCAAAACTGGAATCAATGGGTATCAGTGGGCAAACTCTCCGGTAGTTGGAGTCATGCCTGAAACATAGGAAGATGGTCGTGGTTGTTGGAGGTCAATCACATCAGCTCCAGGACATCTCTGCAGGAGTTCCTCAGGGTAGCGTCCTCGGCCCAACCATCTTCAGCTGCTTCATCCATCATAAGGCCAGAAGTGGGGATGTTCGCGAATGATTGCACAAAAGTCAACCCTATTCACGATTCCTCAGATACTGAAGCAGTCCATGTTCACACACAACAATATCTGGACAATATCCAAGCTTGGGCTGACAAGTGGCAAGTGACATTTGCACCTTACAAATGCCAGGCTATGTCCATCACCAATAAGAAACAATCTAACCACCACCCCTTGGCATTCAATGGTGTTACCATCAGTAAATCCCTCACTATCAACATCCTGGGGGTTATCATTGACCAGAAATTCAACTGAACTCACCACATAAACGCAGTGGCTACAAGAGCAGGTCAGAAGCTAGGAATTTTGCAGCGAGTAACTCACCTCCTGACTCCTCAAAGCCTGACTGCCATCTACAAGGCACAAGTCAGGAGTGTGATGGAATACTCCCCACTTACCTGGATGAGTGCAGCCCCAGCAACACTCAAGAAGTTTGACACCGTCTGGGACAAAGCAGCCTGCTTGATTGGCACTACATTCACAAGCATTGTCTCCCTCCACCACCAACACTCGGTAGCAGCAGTGTGTACTATCTACAAGATGCACTGCAGAAATTCACCAAAGATCCTCAGACAGCACCTTCCAAACCATGGCCACTTCCATCTAGAAGGACAAAGGCAGCAGATATATGGGAACACCACCACCTCCAAGTTCCCCTCCAAGCTTCTCACCATCCTGACTTGGAAATACATCGCCGTTCCTTCATTGTCGCTAGGTCAAAAGCCTGGAATTCCCTCCCTAAAAGCATTGTGGGTCAACCCACAGCAGGAGGAATGCAGCGGTTCAAGAAAGCAGCTCACCACCACCTTCCCAAGGGCAACTAGGGATGGGCATGAAATTCTGGCCAGCCAGTGATGCCCACATCCCACAAATGAGTGGAAGAAAAAAAGATACTGAGGTTTGTAGTCCACCAGCCTTGGGAGGATGCTTGAACAGTAATAATGTTAGGTTGTGTGCTAGCCTTTGGGTGTGAGGTAGCTAAAAGAATATGGTGGTGCTTACCCTTGTGGAGCAGCTTTTTGCAGCATTACTGAGAGTCCCTTTTAACATGGGACATGGCCCTGATCTGTGTTGCAATTTCAATCCAGGCTGGCTGGCTCTAATAGTCTGGAATCCTTTAAACAGTCAGTAGGAAAGAGCCGCGCTTTCCTATCCACAATCTTATCCACCAGCATCTCCCTGGCTCAGAAGTGAGCACAGCCAAACAGCTTAAAGGGAACACTAAGCGCAAGGGGTCATTCCTAGCTTGCAGCATCTGAAGCAGTATGCAGATGGGTTTTAAATAAAATACTAGACGTGTGAGCTGGAAGATCCCAACATTGGGCTAGCAATTCCACCTTTCTGAGTTACTTGATTGCCCAAGAAACATTTAGTCATTTTGTTTGCGGAATTAATGTGAGATAAGTGGAAGACCCTGAGAGAAAATTCATCCTAGGACATGGCCATATGAACTGGACATATGAAATTTACTCAACAGCACATTAACTGAAAATGGGAAATGTTAGCCCTAAGTCTCTGTTACTAAAACACAGAGTCCCAAATGCCTTATTCACCACTTCCTCAATCTGCTCAACCTCAACAATTTGTGCTCCTATGTCTCCTTGCACCTGCACTGCCTTTTGAATTGTATCTTTCAGTTTTGCCTTTCCTCATTCTTATCAAAATGAACATACTTTTTGGAATTATATTTCATCTGTCCATCTATTTCATCAGTTAACTTCTTCTTGAAGTCTATCACTGTGCTCCTCATAGCTCATAATATTTCCAAGTTTTGTGTCATCAGTAAATTTCCAAATTGTGCCCGGCATGCTCAAGCTCAGGTCATTAATATACAACAGGAAAAACAGTTGTCCCAATGCCAGGGGATCTCCACTATAGTCTAAAAAACAACAGTTCAACTCTACTTTGTATTTTCTGCCATTTAGCCAACATTGTATCCATGTTGCCACTGCCTCTTTTATTCTTTGGGTTTTGACTTTACCAACATACCCGTCATGTGGCACTTTACCAATGACTTTCGGAAGTCCATGGATAACAAATCAACCACTTCACCCTCAGCAATCTTCTGTTACCTCATCAAAATGCTCAATCAAGTCACTTAAACATGATGTGGCTTTGACAGTCTGTATAGGCTTCATTACTGAATCTGTATTCATCTAAGTGACTGTTAATTTTGTCCCTGGATGACCATTTGTAAAGGTCTCTAAGAAATTACAGATCATTTACTTAATCATAGCAACTGAAGTGCAAGGGGGAAAGGGTTGAATATCAAATAAAAGCAACTTGACAACTGAGTCAACATTTAAAATGAAATAGTAAATGCTGCTCCTTTATCACTTCTCTCATACAGTGGTGCTCCTCCAACATCCTTCTCTAACAGTGCTATAGCTATCCCAATGTGTCAGTATATCTCTCCTAGCACATGAACAAACACTTGTGTAGGTCCCATATCCGTGTAAACTTCTTCAACCCTAGTTTCTAACATATTTTATTTGTTCCTTTGAGAATCACTTTCGCTGCGCTCTTATTCTCCCCATCCACCTTTGGGTGACAGAATTAATGAATCCTAGAAGATCTACCTTAAGCTGTCAACCTTGCTAACTCTATGGACAGCTTCAGAAGCCTACACAGTGTTCTTTCTTGACCATACTTTAAACCACCACTTTGGGCTTTTCTACTTACGTGGGATCTCCAAACTGCAAGAACCACCCAGAACAATTGTTCCACAAAATATATTTTAAAAGTATGTGTAGTCGTTATACTGAGATTTCAGATATTTCTCCTAAATGGTGGTTATTTTTAACTTCCTCTGTCTTGCCTCCTTTTTGTTTTAATTTGTACTGAGAAGCATCTTTACCACATTTAGGTGAAACTTGTGATGTTTAAAATTGATCGGAGTTGTATACTGCTTAAATGCCAATTATTTAGATTGCTGTTTGTTGAAATTAGTATTCTAACAATGTGGTGGAGGTTTAGTGTAAGGTAAAAGAGTTGAACATTGAAGCAAACACCTTACCTTCAACACATGAAGGTTGAGCTCGGGTTGTACCAGCCACTTGTCCCGGAAAACAAGAGCATTTCACCGTTTGTGACCGTTCCTCAATTTTGTTCTTATTGCAGCACCGATGGACAGCAACAACCTCACATGTGCCCTGTTTGACCTGATGACCTGAAAGAAAGAGAAAGCATAAACATTATGTTAACTAATTTATATGAATAGCTACAAGGGAGAAAATTTATAACACAGTGTTGCAACCATTGACAGCATTGCGAAGCGTCTTAGCAAAGTGATAAGACTAGACAAGACTGAAATGTCAACTCCATTTGTCTTTCAATCTGTCTTCAATTTCCCAAAATAAAATACATAATCCACTATTACTATTCAATGACCTTAGGTAGTTAAAATAGAACTGAGTAAATGCACAGACGTTGAAGCAACAAGTTAAACCCAAATAATAATTTGAAAGTGTTAGTTATATCCTAAGACTTTTGTTAAATATCTTAAGTCAAAGAGGCTATCCGTAATAAAAACCTTAATTGATAAATGCAAAATAAATCTCTTGAGGTGCAGAAAAAAAAAGGTACATGTAATTCATTTTATGTGTATCTTCTCTTTTCTCTATTTGGCTATTATCCTATCCTTTGCTACAGAGTATACTTCAATGGAAAAGAAATGAGGAGGAAGAAAGCAAGCAACTGGTTCCACAAGCTCTGCTATGAGCACTAAGAGAGTGAGAGTGGCCAAGGTGACTACTCCATTTGCATTGTGGCAACATGAAGCACCAGTAAAATGAGCCTTACCATTCTGTGATACAATTGGCTGTAATTCCAGTGAGGCTCCGGGGCAGACTATGCTTTCCAAAAATCCAAGGAACTAATTTAATGAATGGTTATTATTAATTTATAACTGAGTATTGCGCAAAAAGAGAGCAAAACCTCTAAGGAGCACAAACAGAAGTACATCCCTATTCAAACTGAACTGTCAGTGTAGTAAAAATACTCTTTAATCCAAATGAATATTTATGAAATCCTAGCGAGAAAAGTTCTCTCTTCACAGCGACTTCCCCAAGCTGACTAATTCTCAAATGTGTCAAACTCATGCCGAAAGCCACAAATGCTTGAATAATTATTCTAAAATTAAGCTGCAGCATCTATAATGGCACAACATCTATAGTTACTGGTGTTCTTTAAAAATAAAAGGTCATTTTTTTATGATGTTTGTCACAGAAGCCTCTGTCCAAAAGCAGATCTCCTGCCTCACCAACTGTATGTTTGATTCAGCACAAGAAATCACTAAGGTTGAAAAGAATAGTGGAGGCTTCAAAATAAATAAAGACAATATAATTGACCAATGGCAAGACACATTTTAAAAGCCTGAACATCTCAAAAGGGAAGCAACATACAAAGTGGTTAAGAGCACAAGATCTTTTCCTTTCATTGGTAATATATCATCATTCGGAATTGCTGTAAAGACAAGGTCAAAGATCATTAAAAAAAAGTAGCCTCTTCTTTCAAAAAAAATTTTTCTGCACCAGAGATCAAAGCTGAGCCTAAATGTAATGTAGTAGAAAAGGACTAGAGAATACTTTTAAAATCACCCAGAAATAGCATCTAGTTTGCTTTATTTTGTGTAACTAATTAACAATATAATTATTATTTTCATGATACTTAGTTTAATTCCCAATGATGTTTCGATAAATATTCATATCAGGACATTGTAAAATATCATTAATCCTGTGATGTAATCTAAATGGATAGAACATAAAATCAGAAATTTCCCCAGTCCTAATTAAAGGTAATTAACCTGAAAGATCAGACAAAACCTAATGGTCACAGCATGGAGCCCTTCCACTAGCTGAAAAACCAGTAGAAACACCACTTTTGGGAGGCTATGAATTCAGTACTCAGATCTTGCTGCTGAGGGTCAGCTCCTGTGAGGGGAATTTTACCCAAGAAAGTTTAGGAAAGGGCAGACGGCTTGCCTCCCATGATCTGCTCACCAATCTGAGGCCTAAAACTTTCCAATATCAGCAGCGCCACCATGAGTGGTGGCCACTGTCAGTACTGAAGTATAACTATGGACAACAGGAAAAGGTGAGTGGAGTGGTTTTCCCAGAACCAGACAGACAGGACCTGATGAGGTTGGGAAGGCGCAAGTCAACATGATCAAAAAAGAAGCTCTTACTGCTCCCTCCATCCCAGCTGGTGTGTGTTGATGTCCTGCAAGGAGAGATCACTCTCCATCAGGTGCCCGGGCCTACCTGCAGGGGTTCCTAGTGGGAAACCCATGTATCAAAGTCCTCAAGCAGCTACTGGTTAAATACCAAAAGTAGGGGGTTAAGGCCCTTAAGAAACCATTTTAGGTGCTTCAATTGGTTTCCAGTCAGAAAGGTCATCGTTGAACATTCCCACACCAGAATTAATCAGAGGGAAGCAGAAATCAGACTGTAAAAGACTGAAGAGTTGGGAGATTGCAACGATAAATCAGAGTCGGTGAGATCACATGGATAGATCGCAAGGGGACAAATCACAGGAAGAGAGATCGTATGTACAGGTCACAGGGGAAGTGATCAAAGTGAGAGATCATGAGGTGAGAGATCACAAGGGAGCAATCACAATGATAGATCACAGAATGAGCGATCAAAAGGTTAGATCACAGGGAAATGATCACAGGGATGAACAGAAAGGGAGAGGTTGTGGGGTTAGTTCACCAAGGGAGACTTTTTTAGATCAATCCTTCAGGTGAGAGGTGCAGGGGAAACATTGTGGGAGAGAAATATTAGGGGAAAGATAGCTGAAAACCGCTGGATGGGGAAGTTGGCCAATCACCATGAACTGATGGATAGATCCCAGTAGAAGATTTACTGTGAAGGGACTATGAGGAAACACCAACATCGCTCCTGACAGTGCCAAATGAACATTTACCTGCTGGATCTGGCATCTCACACTTCCTTTCAACTGCTGGGTTTCTCAAGCCCCGGTGGTGCTGGCACACAGGCCTTCAGTCAGAGTGTAAACCAATGTTTCAGTTAAATATTGTAATCTCTGGTCACTTCTACTTAGATGTCCCCACTTTCTAGGCACATGGTATCAAATTCTCAATGTCGACTGCTTAAATAACTTCCATCAATCTTTTTCAAAACCACTGTCTTTTTTAAAAATAAGCGTCCCTTTTTTAAAATTTAAATTTTTTAAATTTGAGACCTATTTTATGAATTAAAGGATCACCAGAGTGGGTCAACAAATGGCACTCACTGTTCATTATACTTGTCTTTGCTTTTTCATCTCAAAAATAATTTGTATTTATATAGCCAGCTTAGCATAAACAAAACAACCCAAGGTGCTTTCAGGGAGTATTTTAAATCAGATTTGACACCATGACAATGTAATGATTGGAATGAGGTCAGCCAAGAGGACATCATAGGATATGAGTTTCCTGATTGGAGCACAGATATAAACAGGAGTGCCAGGAGTTCTGTTCACTCAGCGCTGGCTCTGAGCTAACTGGGTCCGTGTCTTGTACGATGCATGTGCAAATCAAGGGTGACTCAGTGACTGGATACCAGCCAATATGGAGTTATTTCAGTCACATGAGGAAATAATGGTCCAGATCTTTCTGGCAATGGCGATGCTGATGTATAAGCATTTAAAGACACTTCTACATCTTTCTCGGAGGGTGTCATGAGAATTTGCTCAACGTTTAACGGTGGATCCATCAGCCAAGTAAGTAGGAAGGCTGATGGAAAGACACAATTCTAATGTATCAAATTTGACATTATCCATTGAGGTCTGACTCCAACTCAATGGAGTCGCACCCCCAGTTCTGCTCCGCCTCCTCACCCCATCCCTGCATCCATCTCCCTCAAGTTCTGCTCAGCCCTTCCCTATCCCAGCACCTTCTGGTTCTGCTCTCCCCGCCGCTCCACCTCACCTCATTCCTGCATCGTACCCTCTTCTGTCAGCTCTGCCCACACAACCACCTCCCTGGTTGTATTCACCCTACGGTTGTGGTACGGAGTCGAGTATGGGAGGTGGGGGGGGGCATTCCCTCTAAATTTCTTGGCATTTGCGCGGGACTCTGAGGTCCATGCGTAACAGTAACTTCCAGAACTGGTAATGAATGTTGTGATCAGTGTTCCAATGCCAAATGCTGTGCTTGGAACTATGGAGCATGCAGCTTAAAGGAATTATTGGATTGATGGTGAGAAAAGTCAAGGTGGGAGGGTGGTGGCATGTTTGTAGGCAGGGTGAACATGCACTAGAGGTCTGGGGTCATTGAGGTGAACCTGAGGTGCAAGGAATGGATGTGGGTGTGGGGGACAGCAGCAGGGGTGATGGTGGCAAAATGGTAATGTCTCGAATTCCAGAGGCCCAAATTGGTACTGTGGTGGCATGGGTTCAAATCCCACCATGACGCTCTTGGAGCTCAAATTCAATTAATACATCTGCAATATGATGATAGCTGTTATTGGCTGCCATTACTAAAAGCCCATCTGATTTCTTTATAGAAACATATCTCCCATCCTTCCCTAGACATGCGTGTGATACCAGGCAACTGTCCCCTAACATGACCCAGCAATCCCACTCAGTTCAAGGACAATTTGGTGTCACAGAATTATAGAATCCCTACAGTGTGGAAGCAGACCATTCAGCCAAACAAGTCATACTACCCCTCTGATGAGCATCACTCCCAGACTCATCTCCCTACACTATCTCTGTAACCCAGCATTTCCCATGGCTAATCCACTTAGTCTACACATCTTTGGACTGTGAAAGGAAACTAGTACACATAGGGGAAACCCATGCAGACATTAGGAGAAAGTCCAAACTACACAGAGACAGTTGCCCGAGGGTGGAATTGAACCCAGGTCCCTGACACTGTGAGGCAGCAGTTCTAACCACCGTGCCACCCTCTGGGATGGCAACCAATGCCAGTAACACCCAAACTGGAAAGAATAAACAAAAAAAATCAAACAGTCCAGATCTGATTGGGGCTGCATGGTTTGGTTTTTAATTTTCTGCTGTTTCTCATTGTAAGTACAGTTTAATTAACTTGCAGATAAAAGAACGTTGGATTCATCTGAAAATGCAGGTAGAGGTTTCTTTGCTTTGTAGTCATTGCACATCATTCCAAGCTGTTTGAACTAGCTGTCAGCACTTGCTTCAGCCACTGTCTACTCTGGAAATTTCTACACTTGCTTTTCATCTTCTTTCACGTTCACTCTTACTCAACGCCTCCTCCCAGGAGAAAGTATTATGAGACAAAGAAGAGAAAGTGGGCAGGTTCAGTTAATCTCAGAAAAAAGGCACAGATTTGCTAGATCAAAATGCTGGGTTCCTAACATTTCCTGACCTCACACAATTTTTTATTTCTGTTGGAGAAGGGAGAAAAGCAGAAGGAGCTGGATGTTTCATTCTTGGCCTCTCCGTGACCCAATCTCATAGTTAGCTGCTCCGAGAAAAGGGAGCTGTAAATTATTGATTAAATACTGTTCCCTCTGGGATCAGTTACCTCTTACTGTCAGGCCTTTTGTTAATCCATTGGCAGAATTCATTCAGGTTCTCAGCAGCTATGGGAATCACTGGACATGACAACAATGAGGAAAAAAAATCCTGCAGTGACCAGGAACACCCCTCAACAGGGAGCAACCTGGTAGCTGAAATTGGCATTTTCTGTAGCTCAGTTTCTTTTTGTCCAGTTTCCTTACTTTTAACTGTTTGTCTTCCTCTCTTTTCCATTTTCTGTTAGGTTTTACATAAATCTGGAGATTAGAGCCAGCAAAAGTGCAAATAAAACATAATGGAGGCTGGAGGATAGGTGCTGGCATGAACTGGGATGAAAGCAATGTAAATCGAATACTTTTTTTCCTTTTTATTCTTATGCTGGACTTTTATTTATTATTCTTTTAATTTTGTGCATTTTATACTAAATACTTAAGTATCTTACGTAGGTACGCTGTACCTAAGATGCCGCCATAGCAGCAACATTGCAAACTTTACACTACACTCATTAGAATGCACATGACAGTAAATCTAACTCAATTCAATTGAAAAATGGACCAGACTTTCCGGTCTCTTGGAACTCAGACTGGACGTTCAACCAGAAATATGCATTGAATCCTCAGGATGTCCTGATGCACTGATGTCATGGGAGTTTCCCAGGACATTTGAACTTTCAATAGGCAATTCCTCTGCTGCCAAGGATCCTCTACAAAAGTCTCTAATTTTAGTCAAAGACTATGTCTAGTTCTCACTTGCTTACCTGGATAGTTATCCATGAGATGTTACAGGAAAAGACCCTTGTCTAATCCTGTGGTAGCTATACAACTGACTCCTATAATCAACTTCCCCACGCCTCCCAACTCCCCTCTTGATCCCTAAAACCTTAAGCAATTCCCCTTGAACTCCTACTCCCTCCTCACATGACCTGAACTCCCCCCATCACCCAACCAGCCCCTGACTCCCAACTAGAGACTAACTCTCAAATTCTCCTCAATCTATTGACTTCTCAACAACTCTGACTCTAGTCCCAACTCCTGATATTGCTCTGAATCTTTGATTTACCCCTGTGAAATTCCATCTCTACCCTGCCAAGTCTCCAACATCCCTGTCCAACCTGACCAATGGCCCAAATCAATGTAACTATCCAATTCACCCACCTACTACCTTGCCCACCAGCTACCCATCCCCTTAACTCACCTCCCCTATCCACTTACATGTCTGCATGTACCCCCACGCACACACACTCATTTAATAACACACTGCAATGCAGTTCAAGTGTCACAAAGCTTTTCAGTATGTTAGTGAATGAACTTACTATAATATGGCACAACATGTTACAAATAGGAGCATGCCTTGCTTTTGGCAAGCAATCCAGCACTAATAAAAAGGACTCCAATTTCAGGTACACTCCATATTTCTGAATGGAGGTTCTGGCCAGATATGTGGACCTCTGTCAGGGCAGAAGGAAGGAGCGTGAGTGGCAATCTGAAGATGACTGCTACTCACACTCCTTCCTTCTGCCCTGACAGAGCTCTACATATCTGTGAATCAATCCTGAGTCACTCACTGAAATCTTCTGGGAGTGGCAATCTGCCACTCCAGGAAGATTTCAGTGAGTGATGCAGGATTGATTCACAGCTTCCTAAGAACTTGCAGTAGGCAGGGAATGGTTTTAACGGTTTAACATGATGTCAATGCACTTCTGGCTTTGCCATATTCCACATCAAATCTATATTTATACAAAAACATAAATTGCTGGCAAAACTCAGCAGGTCTGATAGCATCTGTGAGACGAAAGCAGAGTTCATGTTTTAAGTTCAGTGGCTGTTCATCAGAACTCATCAGAACCATGTTTATACAATATGGACATGGCATTGAAAAATCTGATTTGTCAGATTTATCATTGTAAGCTTTAGTTAGAGTCACAGCACTGACTGCATTATAAACATGATTAAAAGCCCTGAATTGTGTCCACTACAATTTACTGGATATCACCATCAGTGCATTCCTCTCCCTTTATTGTTGACATGCCTGCGCATTGTCACGCTTTTTTAAAATATTCTTCATATAAAAGCAGCTGATGTGATGTTCCACCAATAAATGGGAACCTCAAAGTTAAAACAAACTGCCTACTTGATGAACCATGATTCACAAGAATTAATGTATCATATTTGTATCATACATTTCGTTCTTTTATAATTTGTTGAGTTTCAGGTTGTAGGCTGAAGTACAGGAATGAAGACTGTCAGCTGTGTTAGAACACTGAACATAGAACATAGAACAGTACAGCACAGTACAGGCCCTTTGGCCCACAGTGTTATGCCGAACTTTTACCCTAAACCTAAGGCCTATCTAACCTCCACCCCTACCTTATTCTATCATCCATATGCCTGTCTAATAGCCAAGTAAATGCCCCTAATGAGGCCTACTCCACTACCCTCTCCGGCAATGCGTTCCACAAATGTTGCGCTGACAATAAGCCTGGGTGGTTTAATTGTTTAAAAAATTAAAGATGGACCCAGGTTATTTTATCAAGAAGAAGACACCAGCAATTGACCAGAGCAGCTGGGCTGATAGTGATTAGATTCTGGGGCCTAAACTTCTGTAAAGACAGAAATGCTGTATGCCCTAATCAAAATGGTACTAAAGCTTTAATTCTGGAAGTCAAAGCCTCAAACTTGGTATCTGCAATTTTTGATACAGGGTTAGATGCACTTTGAGTATCTGTGATTCATGGAGATAGCTCTCATGTAAAGGAGCAGCTTCCAATAAACTAACCAATTTTCACTGTTGGGATCCCAAACCATGACTTGTGAGCATTTGTCAAAAAAGGCTGAGCCCAGCAGAATTGTTTGGAGGCATAACAAATCTTTAAGATGAACTAAAGTGTCCCTTTGAGATTGTTATGAGTTAAAAATTAATTAATGGAAATGTGAAGCTATTAAGTCATTTAAATCCTCGAGCCTTTTAAATTTTAGGAAGATAACATTTAACCTGCAGTTAAAATGATCAGTGCTTGCTGGTTCACTGCTTATCATTATCACTGTAGGGGCCTATAAATTCAGTTTGATTAATAATTCCAAGTATGTTGACCCACATCTTTTCATTGTCAAGTCAGGGAGCATCACGTACAGACAAGTGGTTGGACAAACCCAAACATGAGCTTTTATTTACAGCCAGTGAGAGGGGCACATAAAAAAAAAATGAAGTTTGCAGTTCACCCCCACAATGTAAACCAAGTGCTGGCATCATGACCAATGACTATTGTACGTTCCATGATGGTCTTCTGCACCCAGATCTCATCTACTAGAACTGGGCATCAATCAGGTCTGTCTGTCTTGTAGTGCTCAATGGAGCTGAGCTCTGTTATAGCCAAGGAGAGCTTCCTCATTCCCACTGTCTTTATCCTTCTCCTTGGAAGACTGCTCCCATTTTCCCAGTTCCTTATCATCATACTCATCACCTCTTTGCCTGCACCAAATGTGTAGAGTACAGCACACCAAGATGATTTAGCACATTTTATGATATGAACCGGTATGATCTTGATGTATTTGCGGGTGCATGACAAAGATCCTATACTGGAGGGCTTCCTGGGACCAATCAAGGGTGTGGAACCATATCTTCAGCAGCCCCATACCCTGCACCATGACACGAGTCAAAGCATGGGCAGCATTTAATCTGCAATCCACAATCAGGGAGCTGCGCAATGGTGTTGTGAGCCATGATCATAGACATTGCTCTCGTCCCCCAGTAACCAGCCTTACAATGCACCTGAACTCTCAAACACACCAGGGACATAAGAGTGCTCCAGGATGTAGGAGTTGTGACAGCTGCCAGGCTAGCGGACATACACCTCCAGGCAGTGATAACAGTGATCACAGAACACCCGCACATTAATGGAATGGAACTCCTTCCAGTTAATGAATTCTGCAGTGTTGTGACATGACCCTTTCAGTGCCACCTGTGTGCAGTTGTTGGCTCCCTGTACCTATGGGACACCAGCTATGTTCCCGAATTCTACTGCCCAGCTGTAAAACTGACCTCGTCTTTGGGAAATGATATGAACCGGTATGATCTTGATGTATTTGCGGGTGCATGACAAAGATCCTATACAGTCCTCCCTCACTCCCTGGAAGGAGTCAGTCACATAGAAATTCAAAGTGACTGTCACCTTCACAGCCGCTGGGAGAGAATGTCCTCTCGCTCCAGCATCCAGCACAGTTCCATCATGGTGTCCCAGGACATACGGAGCCTCCACTGACACTGTACCCCAGGAAACGGAGTTGGAGGCGAAGAGATATGGTCCTCCTGCAAAGCCTACTTCCTGAGGGACACTGTGGCAGTGACCTGTCCCTGGGCTGGATGCTTCTCGGCCTCTGCAGAATGCTGCTGCTACTCCTGGGCTTGGTGTCAGCCCCGGGCCTTCAGCACCCACCTTCACCTTCTTAGGAAGGCAGCCACAGCAACTAACATCCCACCAGCGGCTGGGTACATGGCTCTTGATGGCAACGACCTATGTTGGGAACATAAGGGGCAAATGCTAGGGAGCACTGTAATAGTAACTTCTAACTTTTAAATTTTTCCTTTAGTTTTCTACTTTTACTAAATAGAACAGTAATTTAAGTTTGTCTCTCTGTGTGACCATGTGTACCGAAGTTTTTGAACCTAGGTACCTTCATACCAAAGATGGCGCCATATGTGGTGACATTGTATACTTTTCACTGTATTGCTGTCCTTCTGTATTTGAGTCTATATGACAATAAAGCTTAAATCAAAATCAAAGAACAGGCTTTTCACTCTGACAACAGTCAGTGGTGGCCTACCCTGCAGATGAGGGCTCAACACACCCCTCCAGACAGTGAGATGTACAACACCCCTATAACAGGGGCCATGTCTCCATCGTTCATTCAGCTTCAGTGTGTACCAGCTTGGTGAAGGTGCAGTCGCTTTAACTTAGAAAGTGGGTAAATACAATACATAGCACTGAAAGGAGTGAATTCAGTCTTTTGAAATTTAATGCTGGAAATACCATGACAATTAGCAGATTAATGCAAAGATCAGTGTTCTTATTCACTGAGTTGGGTAGGTTAGGAATCTCTCATGTTCTGTCATCGTCTCTGCCTGGGTTCACAGATTCTCCTACACATTCTCATAGATGCAGAGAGTATATTTCCTTTCAAGGAGGTAATCTAGTCATTTCTACAAAATGGGGTCACCCATTTGAGATGGAGAGGAGGACAAATTTCTTCTGAGGTTTGGTGGAATTCTCTTCTACAGACAGTTGCATAGCCTGGGTAATTAGGGCTGAATAAGTCAGGTTTTAATCCATCAGGCAGTCAAGAATTAAATGTGAGGACGTATAAGAAAATGCCATTAAGGGCAGAATCAGATCAAATTAAATCTTATTGAATGACAAAGCAGGCTCAACGGGTGATATGGCCCCAGATATATTTTTTAATGTCGGGTCATACTATGGATTCTATAATTGGCTTTGCATTAGAGATGGTATTATCATTCCTGGGGATCACTCTCCTAATTGCCATCTATTAATTCCTGCTAAAATGGCATATCTGCAGCTGGCTGGTAGGATTGAATTGGGTGTGACTATTATTGTCCTGAAGTAAAATAAGTGCTGACATCAAGAGCTGATTGTGACGAATAGCTGCTGGTGCACAATCACAGAACTGGCGGCAGTTTCAGTGCATTAGCAGAGGGGAGAAAACTGGCAAAAAAACACATCACGATGGAGCAAGACCAGGCTTTTCATTGTGGCAAGCAATTTTATAAATATGTATTTTTATTAATATTTTCCAGATTAATGATCTATATATCATCCCCAACTAAATGTTGCTCTTATTATTTAATTTACAATTTCCGTACCATTCTATAAGCATATCCTGCAACAAATCAGATACATATGACTAACTGCGCAAGAACATTGAAAAGGCAATACATATTTTATAAGCATGACACAATTTCACAGGCAATTGGAATACAGACCACTGTCACTTCAACATTTATATTCTGACCACACTCTGAGGAATGGAAAGATATTTATGTATAATGCAAGAGCAGGCCTCTCAAGCTGCAGTCGACATCCTTTCAAGGGGTGGACTTGTGAAATAGGACTTTTCAAGGAAAAATGATGTCATCAAGTAAATCTGCTTCACTGTGATTTCATTATGCAAAGCTTTGATTTTGAGAAGGACAACCTCTCTTTACATCACATGATCCATCAACTATATGATATGTATGGGCCTTGTGAGTGCCTGATAAATATTAAATGAAGTCAAGTTGCGTAGTTGCTATTCCTCATCCCAGAAATAGCACTGCACTGATTTCTGTTGTGTGTTTACTGCAGATGGTCTCATTTAGGCAATTGTGGGGGATACAGAAGTCAATGTATCACAGTAAGAAAGAAGAAACATTAAAGCAAGAGTGAATCCAGTATTTTAACCTCCAGGGGTTCATGGGCTGAACCTCTAAGTAGCAGCTCCTCTTCTAAGGAAAATTTCTTGTGGGGCATGAGCTCAAAGTATGGGCCACAATCATACATGTTGTACATGTACAAGAGTTGCATTTCCCTGAGACAGGTCAGATTTTTAGCAGGATAAAGAAACAAAATAAATGTTTAATGAACCTTGAGGTCTAACCCATGGATTACTAAATACATTTCGATCTGTCATTTGTATAAGACCTAACTTTTAAACAATATACTGTGCATGATCATCATATGTACCAAAGTGCATTTAATACACTACTGACAAATATGAACATGGCTAACTCACAAAGAATGGAAATGTTATGATTTGAAACAAAACATTTTAATTTGAAGCTCCAGATTAAACTTCAACAGATTACAGTGAATAATATTTAGAAGGAATAAAAATACTCTGTTATATTCCTGTCTTTGACTTACTCAGTCTCAAGGTTGAATCTTCAACTCAAATGACTAAATGTTCTGCCCTTGAACCTCTGTCTATACCACCCTGTAACAAATGACTGGGAGGCACACACACTTGCAGCTCTGGTTAACTTAAATTTCCTCTTCATCCCTGAGGAGAACCATCCTTCCTGATCTTTTAATGTTAAAAGATGTTTTTTTAAAAGGCAGGTCTAGGAGTTTCATTACAATGCCTTGTACCAGTAGTTTGCATAGGTAGTTACAATTCCGTAGAAACTAATAACTTCACAGAATCACAGAATTGATATAGCACAGAAGGAGGCTATTGGGCCTATGATGTCAACATGACCTCTGCCGCAAGCATTATGATTTGGTGCCGTTCACCTGCCTTTCGTGCATTCCCTTGCCTGTTTCTATTCAAATGATCATCCAATATCCTCCGGAATTGCTCAATTGATTCTGTCCCCACCACACTTCCAGGTAGTATGTTCCAGACCTGAACCAGTTACTCTGTGAAAAAGTCTTTTTTTTCACAAATGATATTTCTATATTTGCAAATCACTTTAAATCTGTGTCCTCACATTCTCAATCCTTTTACAAACAGGGACAGTTTCCCCCTTTCTACTCCATCCAGACCTCTCATGATTTTGACAACTTCTATCAGATCTCCTGTTAGCCGCCTGCTCTCTAAGGAGAATCTATCCCCTTAACTGAAGTTTCTCATTTCGAGAACCATTATTGTAAATCACTTCTGCACTTTCAGCAATGCATTCACATACTTCCTACATTATTGTGCCAAGAACTGCACACAATACACCAACTGAGGTCTAACAGCTGTCTTGCATAAGTTCAGCATAGTGTCATTATTCATGTACACTATGATATTTTAAATAAGCATAGGATACGTTGTTATTAGATACTTATTACAAGGTACTGAAACACATTCACTATGGGCAGGAAGGGAAAGGAATTGGGTTTAAGATTTCTCTCTTTCACGTCTATAACATTGTGCGTATTTGAGAAGCAGGTCATTTAGCGTCAGGTTGCCATGTACCAACTAAGGTGATCTCCAGTTCGCCGTTGTAGAGTCCCAGTTAGGCACTACATGGTGAGCTGCTCAGCTCCGAACAGCCAGAAAATCTGACAGGACCTGACCAGTCTTGCCTGGAAAACATCTCTGGCACCTAACTACCCAACATAGCATATTTTAACAAACAGGTCTCATTTGAATCCTACGACTCAAATTCCTGCCCGGAGATGCAGGAAGACCATCCAAAGCAAAAAAAAAAAGCATGGCTCAATATTCACCTACTGATAAAAGGGTCAGTATTTTTAAGTGGGACAGTGTTTGGATATGAGACAGGTGAGCATGGAATTTGGTAGTGCCAGCCTTTGCAATGGTTCACTGCCAAAGGTGGCTCAGGAACAGCCAGGCAATAATGTGGATAGCCCTGTGAAATGCCCATGCTGACATGTTTGGGGCTCACAGTGGGCTTTGGGGCTTAAAAGAGAAGGAATAGACTGCACTCCACTGGACCCATATGGTCACTCGGACACAACTGTGGTTGCTGGCTGGCCCTGGAGAATTGCCCCTCTGGGATCATGGCTAAACAGCCATACCTTCAAAAATATTACACAAGTCAAGCTTACCAGCCTGTGTTCCTGTGTATTTCTATGCTTGGCAGCTCCACTTTGAACTAGTGGGGTTGTTAATCACTGAGTGCAGGATTTAGATTAGATTTCATTGTCATGTGTGCCTGAGTACAAGAGTACAGAGAAAAGTGTACAGTCGCCACTCTATGGCGCCATCATAGAATACAATGGTCAGAATTAAAAACAAGAGCCAAAATTAAAGAAACAGAGACAAAAGGAAATCTTTAGATCACCCTCATCACCGCTATAAGTCCTGAGCCAAACCCACCAATGCTGCCTGCACTACCATCAAGTCTGCACACCCCATATCCTTGACTGAATGGTGAGCTGGCTCCCTGCTCCTTCACTGGCTGAGACATTGAAAATTGCTGTGCAATTTGACCAACTAAAAGCACACCATGTGGGGTCAGAACTTAGAATTTGCCCCCATTTCCAAATCCTGAATTCCTGATTGAAAGCTTGGCTGCAGGTTAGGGTGATCACATACCGTTTTCCAGTGACACTCCCCAAATGAGGTACTGTGATCCCAAGGAAACAATGTCCCAAAAAGCATATCTGAAACTCGTTCCTAAATATCCTGGTGGGTATTTTGTTTGAATAAGCTCTTTGTGTTTTAATTGCAGCTCATTAACACTGCATCACTGCCTATATACAACACAATATCTTGCACCATTTCTGTCACCTCCAGCACAATACAACCACCAAACACATCTTGGCCTCCCACTTCAGCAATCAAAAGGGGTTCTTGTCCCTCTCTCTACTCTTTGTGATATCCTGTAACTGTCCTCATTCATTCCCAGCACATGAACCATCTTGCCAACCAAAGACAGCAAATTCAACACTTGATTTTTTCCCTCCCTTCTCACCATCCAAGATCCCAAATACGCCTTCCAGATAAAACAGTGATTTGCTTGTACTTGTTTCAACTTAATATACTATGTTTGCTGCTCCTAACAATGTGACCTCCTCTGAATTGGACACTTAAATTTAGACTGGGTGACTACTTTGCCTCTATTCAATCCACGCCCCTGAGCTTTCAGTCATCTCTCATGTTAATTCTCACTCCACTGGGATCTATCTCCAATGTTTCTGTCTTTGACAGGTCTGTCTTTGGCCTGGTGTAGCCTCCCATTGAAGCTCAATGCAAGCTTGAGGAACAGCATCTTATTTTCAACTGGGGACTTGACAGCTTCTGGACTCAACAAGGCGTTGAACAATTTTAGATTGTGACTTTTCCCGTCATGTAATTTCATTTTACTTGGCTATCTTGTCATTTGTTCGTTCAAGTTTCCCTCCGATTCCCTTTTTCTTTTCTCTTGGAAGGAATCAGTTCGGGATCTTACCTTGCAAACCTTCTTTACACACAACTTTCATGACTTTACTTATCCCAGTACCACCTCCTTTGGCCTTGAATCATAAAACTTTGTGTTAGTTAATCTTGTCTGCCCTCCATCCTACCACAGATCTTCCCTCTTGTACCTCTTCTCAACATGCCCCTTTCCTCTTGCAATTACCATCCCATTTGCTCCCCGATCTACAGATATTGCCAGACCTCCTGAGTATTTTCATTTCTATTTTTATTTCTGATTTCCAACATCACAGCAGTTTGCTTTTGCATTAGAAGATCAAAATTGTGGCTGGGTTCCAATGACACAGTCTGGACTCAATATGCCAAGGTGAGCTAAGGTCCTGCCAGAAGTGGGTGGGTTTTATTGCAGCCCATTCAAAGGAGCACATTAAAGTTCAGAATGGTGGCTGTCCAATGGGTTACTAACTGAGGAAATTTTACCTGCCCAACCACCTAGTTTCTGCCAAAAATTAGGCTTAAAAATAATGTCCACATGGAACTGTACTTCCCTTTGACCACTCACAGGTTTACACCACAAACAGCTGTCAAAAAGTTGCAATATTCTGGTTCAAGGAACATAGTGAATTATAGTCAGGTCATGAATGCCAAATTATTCACACAATAATTTCAGTCTGTTCAGCCTGATTTAGAGACACTGCTCCAATTTGTACATGAAGCCCGATACAATACTGTCAGGGTGGCACAAACACATCCTGTGCCTATCTATTTGCTTCAGTATTAATCAAATAGCACATCTGTGAAAAATCTTGAGAATGAAGTAGATTTCAAGCAAGTGCAACCTAAAGGAAAATACCACTGATTTTAGGTAGATATATTGTCTGTAAGAATGCCACTCATATGACAACTGGCCTCCTAAAACAGTGTGAAGAAACACATTTGTATTCAATATTAATAACATTTTATTAGAAAACACATTTTTGTTACCTACATTAATAATATTTTAGTAATAAATTTGTAATTTACAGGTTTGTAATTTATTCGCTGTAATTTCTGGGTATTTTTGTGATCTCAGGTACATTAGATCAACACTGCAAAAATTAATCAATCAACTCTAAAACTGTAGAACTTTGTGAGGAATTCATGATTTTGTAATGGAAGCAAAACATGACGACCACTGGAGGTAATCAGGTGCATGTCTAACCAGAGCTGGTCTCCCCAGTAAGAAACAGTTACCTTCAGTTCATTAGAGGTGAAACCCTACCTAGCAAAGACTTATGTCCAAATGATTACATTCTGACATTGGCACTTCACCTGACAAATTGGTTAGCAGGTTATTAGATGGCATATCTTCCAGCTAAGCTTTAGCTTAGCGGACTGTAGGGAATTCTCTTCCAGTCTCACACTCATCCAGAAGTTCTTTTGCTTGTAGACTGATTCAAATGTTATTGGGGAAAATTTTCACTTGGAGCACCTAGGGGAAGTAGTAATGTCCATAAAACAGATTTGATGGCCTTTGCTACTGTTAACACTGGTGTTACGGCGTGCTCCATCAGTCAGTATCCTAACGTCTAAATTGGATCAATTCTTTATTCGAACCAGATTTAAGGACTTATTTAGTTATCAGTGGTAGAGGGTGAACACTAGTGATTCTTAACAAAGAGAGGCACTTGCATTAACAAGGTGCGTTTCATTGCATGAAAGCATTAGATACAAGTAACATTGGCCAGAGAGAAACAAGGAGACAATGATAAATCAGTCTCCATTAGAATTGCAAGCTAGATATCTCTTTCCCACACCCAAAACTGTATCCCAGCATCCGACTGGGTGCAGC
The DNA here is from genome assembly GCA_024137785.1 of Ginglymostoma cirratum. Lineage (NCBI taxonomy): Eukaryota > Metazoa > Chordata > Chondrichthyes > Orectolobiformes > Ginglymostomatidae > Ginglymostoma > Ginglymostoma cirratum. The sequence continues at coordinate 19,186,069 of JAHRHZ010000069.1, read as the reverse complement.
TTAATGCCGTCTACAACATTAACCCTTTCAGAGCAATTATCTTATACTAAGATAAGGGTGAGCAAGCTGTGCACAAACTCAAAGCCTTTACGACAGGGCATTCCACGTCAAACAAAAATATCTTTTTATACTCAGTTTTCTTTTTAAAGAGCTGATATCCAAGAAGACACAACAGTGAGGTGTTTACATAAGTAAATAATTCCCACATAAGCACACAATCAAAAAGTTAGACCTGTAGCCATTTGTAAATTGGGTTGTGAATAATGTTGATAGACCTGATATAATTTAAATTTCATTAATGAAGTCCTCTAAAGGAAACAGGAAATAGAACAGAATTGTACTGCATTCCTAAACAAATATAATTTGGAAACCTTTACTTCTGAAAATAAAGTTCTTTAAAAGGTTTTGCAAAGTTACGTCGTAGTAGGTAAATAGTAATCTGTAGCTCTAACTTGTATAAATAACCTATGGTGGTTTGGGCCAGGGTCTGTTCCTAGCTATTGTCAGGGGTTTATCCTAATTGCCAAAGAAGGCATTTGCTGTATTAAAAAAATGATCATTTTACCTCAAAAATCATATCACATTTCATGGATTTGGCCCTTCACCATGAAATTCCTGCCTATTCAATGAGTACACAAAATTCCACTTTAAATAAACGCATTCCTTTCAAGTCCCAGTTTAGTTTTCTATTGTCAAGCACTACAAAGGGCTGTCATATAGTACAAAGTGATTAAATTCAGTACTGAATGCAAGCCTTGGACTCTGGCATAATCCAGCAGTGTGCTTTCAAATCAAACTGACATCAAGCATATCTACCTATTCAATGGATCCATGCTTTAGTGTCAGCTTCCTGAGCACAGTGTTCTGATGGCAAAGACTGTTTCAGTGTATATGTGAAGATGCAACAACCTCTAAGAAAATTCTCGCATAGACCAATTTCAATTAGATGCTTATCATTCTGTATTTCTCATTTCCAATTGGACCTGTATAGATCTGGCTAGATTTTTGCACGAACAGTTAGATGTATGTATCTTTCTCTGTTGTTAAGACTTCACCCAGGGAAAACATAACCTCAGTGCCACATCTAAAATGTGCTATGGCCAATGATTTGTTGGTTATTTCCTCTAGAGCAGTTGTGCTGAGCTTGCTGACTGCTAGCTGGAATCTCAGCCTCTCGTTCTGTTTCTTCACCTCAGCAGTTTACTCTGATTTCTCCCCAGCCATATATAATGGTCATGGATTGCATTCCATCCTCACAATCCCCAATGTTTAAATCAAGACTGGAGGGTTGCTAAATGAAGAATCACAGGATCAACCACTTGAGGTCTCCTCTGTACACACAATTGGGTTTTAGTGCAGGAAAAAGACCAAAATTTTTCTACTTTTAGATTTATGGAGTGGCCTGGCATGAATAGAAAAGAGGCCAAGAAAGGCAAAGTGTACTTAAAGTAGCACAGAAGGTAGACAACAGCCAAGAAAAGATGATAGATTATACTTCAGTTGCCAAGAAACAACAGCTCACCTTGCAGTCTCCTTGTCAGTGAGAAATTTAGGCACTAATTTTTTTTTTCCGGAGTGCATATGAAATCCAACAGCAGTTAACCAATTTTCAGCATTAGGCTAACATTTGAACAATTACATTGAAACAACTCCATGAAGGCAGGCATCCTGACACCAAGTCACCCATTATTTCCACATGCATTGTAAATGACACTGACCCAGCTAGCTCAGAGCCAGCTCCTAGAGCAGACAGAACCCTTGGCACTCCTGTTTATATTTGTCAGGCAGGACTCTCTGATTGGACCAGGTTAATAACCCCAATCAGGGAACTCATATTCGATGATGTCCACCTGGCTAACCTCATTCCAGTCACAACATCCAACCCCCGCTCCCCCTGTAAGGCCTGGGACACAGGTCCATTCTTTCTCCTATCGCTTCTCCTGCGGCATTTTCGTACCAGGTCCAGTTCCTCCAACTCTGCCTTGAATACTGGAGGCGTGTACCGGATCGTAGCTTGCCTCTTGCACCCGGAGCGTCCGGGCCAAAGTTCATCTTCATCTTCAGGTGGCAACGGTGTCCAGGCTGTGACATTTGCTTTGTCTATATCATCTTTAGAGGTTTCTTCGATCCTAAGCGGAGGGGGAGAACGCATGGGTTCTGATAGTCTTACCAGATGCTCTGAGGTGCCAGGTATTTTTTGTTCCTGCTCCATTTGCGAGGTTGCAGCTTTCGTGTGATCTGCTTGTTTGCTCAGGACCACCTCACCTACCCGAATTTTCCCCATCATGGGATCTGAACTCACGTTGACCATGCCTCTTACCTATGCACGCCCATTCCCGTGACTTTGATGCCAATCTTCATCATGTGAAGTAACCTGCCTCTCGAGCTTAGAGGAGACTTGTGTTCAGTATTGACGTTCCTGATGCCGTTTCACCCCCGCACCCCTCCCCAGGTCCGAGAAAATCAGATTTAACCTAGTGTAAAGTTTTCTCCCCATTTGCAACTCTGCTGGAGATGTCCCGGTAGTTGCGTGAGAGGTGGCCCTATAATCAAACAGGAACCGGGACAGTTTGGAATTGAGCGAAGCTCTTTTCACCAAACCATTGGACAATGGAAGGTATTGAGCTGCCCGAAAATGCCGAATGCCATTTGACTTCAAGAAGTACTCGAATTCCCTATTGGTAAATGACCGTCCATTGCCTGTGACCATGTGTTCAAAAAGATGCCCACAACTTTTCAAACATCATCCCCATGTTTGATGAATAAACTCTATGCACGTCCAATCGCTTAGAATGGGTGTCCATAATGATTAAAACACACAGCTCATGAAAGGACCGACAATCAACATGTAACCAAGTCCAGGGTTTACCTGGCCTCTCCCACGAAAGTAGAGGAGCTGCTGGCGATAATTTTAGTCCTTGCTTGGACGCTGGGCACTGCCCAACCAATGCGGCTATGTCAGCATCCAATCCTGGCCACCAGACATAACTTCTCGCCACCAACTTCATTTTGAAAACCCCTGGATGACCCTGGTGGAGTTAAGCCAGCATCTGGTGGCGACCTTTGCTCAGGACAATTACTTTTGCTCCCCAGCATATGCCATCCTTTATGGTGACCTGGTTTCGCAGGGTCCAGAAAGGTTTCACTTCTGTTTGTGAAGGTCGTTTGTTTCCCTCATCACCACCAGCTGTTTTAATTTCAGCAGGACTGTATCTTTTTGAGTGCACATTCTGATTTTGTCAGCGGTGACTGGTGACTGGAAGGGTACCCAGAAAGTTCGAGTGAAAACTAGTGGTGTATCCACTAGTGGGAGGCAGTTCAAGGTGTCCGCATCTGCCACTTGGCCTCCCGGACAGTGTTCCGACTAGAAATTGTACGCACTCAGAATAAGAACCACCGCTGAATCCATCCTGTCCCCTTTAAGTAGGCCTAGCAAGGGTTTGCGGACCATTACAATTACAAATTTACATCTGTAAAGTATTGGTAAAAATTCCTTACACCAAAGATGACTGGCAAACTTTCCTTCTCTATCTGGGCATATTTTCATTCAGCATCAGCCAAAGTCCAGGAAGTATATGCTATTGGGCGCTCCTCTCCACAGGGCTACCGTTGAATCAACACTACGCCAATACCATACGGGGAGGCATCGCACTTCAGCACCACACCTCACTTGGGATCATAGTGGGCCAACACCTTAGGTGACAATAGCTGCTTCTTCAATTCCCTAAAGGCTACATTTTGGCCGTGAGACCATTTCCAAGGCTGACTCTTTTTTAATAGAGGTAAGGGTGCCAGGATGGAGACCAGGTTACATGTGAATTTTCCGTAATAACTCACCAATCCAAGGAAAGACCTAAGTTCCAGCACAGACATGAGAGTCGGGGCTACTTTGATCAGCCTCACTTCTTCTTCCAATGGGAGTAATGCAGTCTTGTCAATTCTGTAGCCCAAGTAGGTCATATTTTCCCTTCTGAGGCATATGCCTGCCTGGGAGAAACATTTAAGCACTGTGTCCAACTTCTCTAAATGCTCTTTATTGGTTATCCCGGTGATTAGCACGTCATCCAGATAAATAGTGACTTGGGGTAGACCTTGCAAAATATTCTCCATTGTCTGCTGTAAAATGGCACAGACTGATGATACACCAAACAATAGTCAACAAACAACAACATTGGCACAAGCTCTTATAGGTATTAATCATAGCACACTTCTGGGAATCCTTATCTTATTGCAATTGCAGGTACTCATGGCTCATGTCCATCTTTCATGAGGGACAGTCCCCCTGTTAGCTTTGTGTATAAATCCTTTCTGTGAGAGACTGGGTATTTATCCAGCTGTGAAAAGCAGCTCCCCATTTGTTTGAAATCCCCACAAAGGCAAACCGACCCATTGGGCTTCACAATCGGTATGACCGGAGCTGCCCATTCCGTAAATTGGACTGGTTTGATTATTCCTTCACTTTCCAGCCTCCTGATTGCTGCCTCTACTTTTGCACAAAAGGCAAATGGCACTGGATGGGTCTTGCAGAATCATGGAATTGCTTCTTGGTCAATATGCAAGGTGGCCTTAGCACCTTTAATAGTCCCGAGACCTTCCTTAAAAGTGTCCAGGTATTTAATTAGGACTTCACTCAGGAAGTCATTTTCTAATCACAGAATATTGAGCCAATCAATTTGAATCTTTCTCAACCTATTTCATCCCAATAGGCTTGGGCCTGAGCCTCTAACTACAATCACTGGTAACTGAGCCTGCTGCTTCTCATAAGAGACCGGAACCAAAGTCATACTCTTAATCTGTAGGGGTTCCCCATTATAGGTTCTCAGTCTCACCAATGTCTTACATAACTTAAGGGTTGGAGGCCAGAACGAATTTTGTTAAAGACTGGTTCTGCGGTCACCAAAACGGCCATGCCGATATCGACCTCCATTTGAACTGGTGACCATTTCACCAGGTGCTTATTTTGATTAGTTCAGATCTGGACGTTGCTAAGCAATTTAACTGTTCCACCCCAGCTGTAGGTGGGCTTTCCAAGGTGTGCACTCTCCTGGATACTGGCCAATGAGTTCTCTAACTCAGTTCAGGCCCAGTGGGACTCTTTTGCTGTCTTGAGTCCGTTTACTGGCAACAACTCCAATGACCTGTCAACCCAGATCCATGAGAAAATGCTAACTGTTTGGCCAAGGCTTGGCTTTGTTTTGTGGAGTTGATGTGGGCTGACCTAGAGTCCCTCTGTTCAGGAATATGTCCTGAGTGAGGCTATGCAGTTGCTTTCACTCAAGTGGTGATCCCCAAGCTCAGTCAGCCTGGTGAGTGTCCATCGGAATGCCCTGTAACTCATAAATTCCACTTGCTGCATTTTCCAATAACAAAGCCAGTTGTGGTGCCTGTTAGAAGTCCAGGTGGGCTTCGGCTAATATGTGCTTTTGCATGGTCACATCATTCATCCCACATACCAAATGGTCTCTTAGCATCTCATTTACATTTAAACCAAAATCCCAGGCCTTTGTCAATCATCTTAACCTCGTCAAAAATTCTAATATGGATTCCCCTGGTTTTCAAACTGCAGAATAAAACCTATAGCATCTCTAAATTAGTGGAGACTTGGGGTCATAACATTCCCTAACTACATCCATCAACTATTGAAAAGTTTTATTATCTGGTGCCTCAGGGAAAGTTAAGTTTCCAATAACCGAAAAAGCTGTGGGTCCACAAGCTGACAGAAGAATAACACATTGCTTTTCGTCTTCTTCTATGTTATTTTCTTGGAAGAAGTAAGGCATTCTTTCCACATACTGGGCCCAGTCTTCAATGGCAGGATCAAACGAGTCAAGTTTCCTAAATAACGTCATGATGCTAGAAATGCTTACCCCAATTCAAAGACAACTGTTGCAAGCAAAACTCTTCAGGGGCATGTTTTTCTTTCGTCAACACTGAAATAACTCCACAAAGGTCGATATCCCCTCACCAAGTCATGCTTTATTTACGTGCATTGTACATGACACGGACCCAGCTAGCACAGAGCTGGCTCCTCCAGTGAACAGAACCCCTAACACTCCTGTTTACTTCTGTCAGCCAGGGTTCCTTGATTAGACCAGGTTAACAGCCCAATCGGGGAACTCATATTCTACGGCTGACTTCATTCTAATCATTACATTTATCTGTTAGAGCAAGAATAAACACTATCTATCTGCTCCTATCATTTACCAGAACATTTTTTTATAACACAGGCTTTGACTTATAATTGAAGTCCATTTCTGTTCCTTTCTCCCTTGTATTTTGGGCGGGCATGTTAATGGAATTTAATGAATATCAAATATGGCAACACCATTCAGAAGGCAACTTAGAAGACCACAGGAATAATTTTCTGATTTTGTGCTTGTAGCGAATATTGGAAATTTGTGAAAATGCTGTATGCATTTTTCACCGTACCCAAATTAATGATTCTCGCAGAAGCACAGTTTCAAAATTATTCCATGCATCTTTACTGGGGTCAAGTTGGCAACATAATTTATAGCATCGGGATGTATGCAGACATGAATGTTGGAAATAACAAGTTTAGAGGTCATTTGGGAAAACAATTATCCAATTTTCTCAATATTGCTTTTTTCAAAGAAAGAACAAACATTCATAATGTACTTTCCATAACCACACAAAGATCTAAAGCACTTCATAGCCAATGAATTACTTTTGAAATTAAATCAAAAGTGTCAGCCTATTTCCGCAGATAAAGGTCCCCTGAACGACAATGATCAATTCCTCTAATATTGGTTGAGGGTGAACATTAGCTAGGATCTTCCAAGGATCTTGTTGTTTTCCTTTGTATATGTACCCTGGGATCAATTACCATTAGATTCAAGGGTCAAGACTTATCAGCGGATTGCAGATATCAATCAGGCACCCTGACGTCAATGCAGTTGACAAGAAATCAAGTCAGGTTGCAATCATGGACACTATGGAAAGTTCACAATGACAGTGTGTTCTGTGGATCCTGAAAAAGTTCTCCATTTCACTTGGTCCTTCAGGCTTGAACCAGCAGGTTTTACTGAGCAGAGCATCCAGACTACATATCCCGCCCAGGAGACTTTTAAAGTAATATCAGGCTCCCAAGTACACAATAGGAGTCCTGATTGCATAAGTTAATGAAGCTCCCATCTGATTCAAGGAAAATGCAGCAAGCAGAAAATGTAACACTACAAACCCCATTTTCTCAATACACAGTTTTGTCAAAATCTATTAGAAATGGTTTGAGAGTCCGAGTCTGATTGAGGCATTATTCCACATTTTAACAATTTATTTTTGGAATAAACAAATTTGATAAAACAAAACGGCAATTGTTAGTTCACCTGGACCATCTCCAACACTTCTCTTTCCTTCCTGGACCTCTCTGTCTCCATCTCGGGCAACCACCTAGAAACAGATGTCCATTTCAAGCCCACTGACTCCCACAGCTACCTGGAATACACCTCCTCCCACCCACCTTCCTGCAAAAATGCCATCCCCTATTCCCAATTCCTTCGCCTCCGCCGCATCTGCTCCCAGGATGAGACATTCCACTCCCGCACATCTCAAATGTCCTCATTCTTCAAGGACCGCAACTTCCCCCCCACTGTGGTCGAGAACGCCCTCGACCGCGTCTCCCACATTTCCCGGAACACATCCCTCACGCCCCGTTCCCGCAACAATAACCAAAAAAGAATCCCCCTCGTCCTCACATACCACCCCACCAACGTCCGGATCCAACGCATCATCCTCCGACACTTCTGCCATCTGCAATCAGACCCCACCACCAAAGACATTTTTCCCTCCCCACCCTTATCTGCCTTCCGGAGGGACCACTCCCTCCGCGACTCCCTTGTCCGCTACACACTCCCCTCCAGCCCCATCACACCCGGCACTTTTCCTTATAACCGCAGGAAGTGCTACACCTGCCCCCACACCTCCTCCCTCACCCCAATCCCAGGTCCCAAGAAGACTTTCCACATCAGGCAGATGTTCACCTGCACATCTGCCAATGTGGTATACTGCATCCGCTGTACCCGTTGTGGCTTCCTCTACATCGGGGAAACCAAGCGGAGGCTTGGGGACCGCTTTGCAGAACACCTGCGCTCAGTTCGCAACAAACAACTGCACCTCCCAGTCGCGAACCATTTCAACTCCCCCTCCCATTCCTCAGATGACATGTCCATCCTTGGCCTCCTGCAATGCCACAGTGATGCCACCCGAAGGCTGCAGGAACAGCAAATCATATTCAGCCTGGTAACCCTGCAGCCCAATGGCATCAATGTGGATTTCACAGGCTTCAAAATCTCCCCTCCCCCAACCGCATCCCAAAACCAGCCCAGCTCATCTCCACCTCCCTCACCTGTTTTTCCTCTCACCTCAAGCCACACCCCCATCTCCGATCTACTAACATCATCCCGCCCCCTTGACCTGTCCGTCCTCCCTGGACTGACCTATCTCCTCCCTACCCCCCTACCTACACTCACCTTTACTGGCTCCATCCCGCCTCCTCGACTTGTCTGCCTCCTCTCCACCTATCCTCTCCTCTATCCATCCTCTATCCGCCTCCCCCTCTCTCCCTATTTATTTCGGAACCCTCTTCCCCTTCCCCATTTCTGATGAAGGGTTTAGGCCCGAAACGTCAAGTTTTCCTGCTCCTATGATGCTGCTTGACCTGCTGTGTTCATCCAGCCCCATGCTTGTTATCTCGGCAATTGTTAAAGGCTATTTTAGAATCATAGAATCCCTACAGTGTGGAAGCAGGCCATTCAGCCCATCGAGTCCACTCAAACCCTCCAAATAGCATCCCATCCAAATCTAAATCCCCTCCCTAATCCTGTAACCCTCATGTCCAATCCACCGAGTCCACACATCCCTGGACACTATGAGTAATTTAGCATGGCCAATCCAGTTAACCTGCAAAACTCTGGACTGTTTGGAGGAAACTGGAGCACCTGGAGGAAACACACATAGACATGGGGAGAATGTGCAAACTCCACATAGACAGTCACCCAAGGGTGGAATCAAACCCAGGTCCCTGGTGCTGTGAGGCAGCAGTGCTAACAACTGAGCCACTGAGCCACCGTGCCACCTCATTTTATTTAATATTTTATTTTATTTAAATCAGGTCGCAGGGTCATTCATGACCTCAAGGAGTGCTCATCCATGCCATTCTGTGAGTCAGCCTATGCCCACATAAGAGTCCCATGCTCAGAGTTACATGCTCTGGCCAGCAAGTCCCAGAGCAAAATCAATAATCCTCTCAGCTAAACCTTCATGCTGTGGTAACATTAATATAAGAAAACCATTTCAAAACAAATATTGAAGTACAAAGGATTTGCTGTAAAAAATAGTGAGGCAAAAGCTTTCAATGTTATTTATGTGTACAAAGTCAGCAGTCACACAACATCAGGTTATCATCCAATAGGTTTATTTGAAATCACAAGCTTTCTGAGCACTGCTCCTTCATCAGGTGACTTCACCTGACGAAGGTGCACTGTTCTGAAAGCTTGTGATTTCAAATAAACCTGTTGGACTACAACCTGGTGTCATGTGACTGCTGGCTTTTTCCCCTCCAGTTCAACACCCGCACCTCCGCATTTATGTGTAAGTTGTACAGCAATTTCAGCTGAAACAATATTAAATGTTATTATTGAAAAGCTGTTGTGTGATTTGTGTCCCTCCAATTTCAGCGTCAGAAAAATGTTATCTTGTTGTCTGCTTCATCATTGAAATGTGTTGAATGTTATGGAAGTGTTAAATTCGCGCGCTTGATATTAACTAAATTCACTGCAGAAAGTTATATTTTAGGCAAATCTTCTGCACTCTGATGTGGTGAGGTTAATGGCAAACAGACAGGCAACTAACTGGGCAGGAGGTTAATAGGTTAACCCTGCCTCAAGTTTCAACCTGATTAAGTCTGGGACAGGAAGGCCCATGAACGGCCACCCCCTGCCATTGCTCTCAATCTTCCCTCCAATTAAGGGCCAGAAGTAGAGATGTTCACTGATGATTGCATAATGTTCAGCAAGATTTGCAATACCTCAGACTCCAAAGCTGTGCGCATCCACAATGCGCACCTCAACAATACTGAGACTGACTGAGAAGTAACACGTAACATGCAAGCCACACAAGCGCCAGGTAATGACTATCTTCAGATAGGGAGAATTACAATATTGCCCCCTTGATGATCAATAGTATGCCCATCACTAGAATTCCTATGATCAATATGATTGGTGTTACCCATTAATCAGAAACCGAATTGACCAGCCATATAAATTGTGTAGCTACAAAAGCAGGTCAGAGACTAGCAATTCTGCAGCTAGTACATCACCTTCTCAATGCCCATCCAACTTTCCAAGACACATGTATGAATATAATGGAATACTCTTCATTTGCCACTATGACAGCAGTTCCAATAACAATCAAGAAGCTGAATATTATCCAGGGGCTTGCTTAATTGGCACCAGTTCTGTTACCATCAACATTCACTCACTTCACCACCAAAGTACAGTGTCAGCAGGGTGTACCATCTATAAAATACATTTCAATGACTCCAAAGCTTCTTAGCCAGCACCTTCCAAACCTGTGACCTTTAGCACCTACAAGGCCATCTCCAAAAAGTGACACAGAGGCTGTCCCATCTCTCCAGCCATGCTTGAGATCCCTGATGCTTTCATAAGATTTGACTGCCTGTCATTATAGATGCACCCTCCTTGTAGGATGCAATAAGATGTTTTCTTGTTTCCCTAATTACTCTTCTTGACTTTATTTTTCTATCTGTGCCTGACCTGTCAAGTAATTCACACACTAATTTATATTTCCTCAGGTTATTTCCCTATCCTTCAATGTGGTTGGTTGAAGAGGTTCATTATTGCTTGCCCTGTTTACTCAGTTCCCAGAAGTCCTGTACCCTCTACTGTGGCATTATCAGTTCCCACTTCAAACAACTTATTACAGAAAAGAATGTGAAAACCTGAACATGCACAAATGAGTCTCTATTATAGCAAGCATAGTTATCCTATTATATCAAGCATAGTTATCCCATTATAGCAAGCATGCCAAAGCAAAATTAATTTTGGGAAAGTAAGCAAGCAGATTGATGAGGACAGAGTAGTAAACATTGTTTACTTGGACATTAGCAAAGCCTTTGACTAGATTCCACATGGTAGACTAATTCGTAAAGTTAGATCATATGGGATTCAGGGTGAGCTTGCCAACTGGACACAAAATTGCCCTAACAGCAGGAGACAGAGTGATGGTGGAGGGTTGTTTATTGGACAGGAGGCCTGTGGCCAGCAGTGGTCCACAGGAATCAGGGCTGGGTCCACTTTTGTCTAGCATTAATAGAAAGCATGATTAGTAAGTTTGCGGATGACACCGAGATTGGTGGTATAGTGGACACTGGAAAAGGTTATCTAAGATTACTAATTCAGCTTGATTAATTGGGTCAATGGGCTGAGCAGTGGTAGATGGAGTTTAATTCGGATAAACACAAGGTATTGCATTTTGGTAAATCAAACAAGGGCAAGACTTACACAATTAAAAGTAGGACCTTAGGCAGTGCTGTACAACAGACAGACCTTGCTGAACAAAGAGACCTTGGAGTGCGGGTTCATAGTTCTTTGAAAGTGGAGTCACAGGTAGGTAGGATAGTGAAGAAGGAATTTGATATGCTTGCCTTTACTGGTTAGTGCATTGAGTAATGGAGTTGGAAAGTCATGTTGCGGCCATTAGGACACTTTTGGAGCATTGCATGCATGCAGTTCTGGTCTCTCTCCCATAAGAAGTATGTTGTGAAACTTGAAAAGGGTTCAGAAAAGATTTATGAGGATTTTGCCAGGGCTGGAGGGTTGGAGCTACAGGGAGAGGCTGAATAGGCTGGATCTATTTTTCCTGGAGCAATGGAGGCTGACGGGTAACCTTAATCGAGGTTTATAAAATCATGAGGGGAATGGATAGGGTAAATAGACAAGGTCTTTTCCCTGGTCTGGGTGAGTCCAAAACTAGAGGTCATAGGTTTAAGGTGAGAGTGGAAAGATATAAAAGAGACCTAACAGGACTTTTTTTTCATGCAGAGGATGGTGCATATACGGAACGAGCTACCAGAGGAAGTGGTGGAGGCTGGTATGATTACAACATTTAAAAGGTATCTGGATGGGTATATTAATAGGAAGGGTTTAGAGGGATATGGGCCAAATGCTGGCAAATGGGACTAGATTTATATAGGACATCTGGTCTACTTGGACAAGTTGGACCTTTGAGTGTAGGAGTTGGGACTTTATGTTGAGGTTGTACAGGACGTTGGTGAGGCCTCTTCTGGAGTACCATGTCCAGTTCTGATCTCTCTGTTACAGGAAGGATTTTATTAATCTGGAGATGGTTCAAAAGAGATTTAGCAGGATGTTGCCAGGAATGGAGAGGTTGAGTTACAAGAGGAGGATGAATGGGCTGGGACCTCTATCATTGGACCGTAGGAGGTTGAGAGGTGACCTTATAGAGGTTTATAAAATAATAAGGGGTATAGGTAAGGTGAATGACAGGAGTACATTTCCTAGGAAGGTGGGTTTTAAGTCTAGGGGACATATTCTTAAGGTGAAAGGAGAAAGATTTTAGAAAGATATAAGGGACAATGATTCATGTGTGGAATGAATTTCCAGAGGAAGTGGTGAATGTAGGTACAGTTACAACTTTTAAAAGACGTTTAGGTAGACACATGAATATGAAACGTTTGGAGGGATATGGACCAAGCGCAGGCAGGTGGGACTGGTTTAGTTTGGGATTATGGTCGGCATGGACTGGTTGGACCGAAGGGTCTGTTTCCATGCTGTATGACTCTGTGACTATGACTCTATAAAAAATAATAAATGATCTGTGGGAGATATTTACAAGACCAGAGGAGTTCCAAGAAGGTATTCTAAGGAAATCACAACCTAGAAAACCAAAGCTGGAAACTTTCTAAATTTGTCAGAATCTCAGAATATCATGGCTTTCATCTGTGGCTTATATTGCAAAATAATAGAACTCCTGCGTCGTCCTACCCATGGCTACTTGAAGGATATTCAATTTTATAACAAAAAAGGTATTATCAGCAAAGTGTTAAAAGAAGGTCATGTTATTGTAAGACCCTTAATATATTAGGTGATTTCCTTTGAGATAATATATGGTAAGTCAGTTACTGTTGTTACATTTTGTCTCTTATGTATTAATATCATTCTATGTGTCTGTCTCTCTATTCTATTTCACTTCCCAGCAGCTTCTCTCTTCAGATTGTGTTTTCTCCCCTGCCCTCTATCGTCAGCTGTGGTCCTTACTTCTTGGCTTTCAGGAGGGTAACATACCGGGGAAAGGAGGCATCAATAATTACAAGTTACATTTAGACTGAAAGCTGTGCGGACATGAAATCTTCAGTAGCTCTCTTCTATTTCCCCAACCATTCCTGCTTCCCTGCATGCCCTCTCAACTAATGTATATCTCTTCATGTTCTTGCTAACCATTCCAATTCATACAAAAATACAGTTCTATCACAATTCCAATTTCACATGCCAGAAATGTAATGGTGTAGAAGGAAGCCATTTAGGCCAGCTTGCCTGCATTGGCTTGTTAAATAAGCATAATTTCCTCGTGACATATCCTTGCTCATAATTATATTTCCAAATACTCATCCAATTCCCTCTTGAATGCTTCAGTTGAACCTGCTTCCACCACATTTCCAGGCATTTCGTCATTGCTGACCTACCCAACAACCACCTCTGTCCTCCCCATCCATTGACTGCACTGTCATTCACCTAAACCTAAAACCGCTATGCATTCTCCCCAGTCACAAGCAAGAGCAATGGGTGACTTAAAAGACAAAGAGCCTCCCACTCTCAGTTTCCTTCTTCTCCTAGACAATCCTCCAAAATGATTCCCTCAAACAAATTTAATTTGCTTTGAACATTCATCTGGTTTTGATTTAAAAACATAAACAAATTAGAAAGAGAAAATAAACAGTTTTTCAAGATCAAAAGCTCAGTCTCACAGGCATTCAAAATTAACATTTACCTTTACCATTAAAAAAGCATGATATTATCAGACAGCTCTAAATATTAATTTGTATTTTCTTAAAATTCAAAATAACATCAATTGTGTTTTTCTTCATCCATGGTTGTGGGCATTGCTGGCTCAGCCAGCATTTGTTGCCCAGCCTTAGTTGACTTTGAGAAGGTGGTGAGCTGCCTTCTTGAACCACTGGAATATATTTGGTGTAGGTAGAGCCACCATGCCATTAAGGAGGGAGATCCAGGAATGTAACCTAGCGACACTGAGGAACAGCAATATATTTTCAAATCAGGGTGATGAGAGGCTTGGAGAGGGGTGGTGGTGTTTCCAGATATCTAATGTCCTTATTCCTCTAGATGGATTTATTTGTGGATTTGGAAGTTGCTGTCTAAGGACCAATGATGATATTCTGCTGTGCATCTTGAAGATGGTACACTTTGCTGCAAATGAGCATTGGTACTGGAAGACTGAATATTTATGGATGTGGTGCCAATCTATCAGGCTGCTTTGTCCTGGATGATTTTGTACTTCTTGAATGTTTCTGGAGTTGCACTCATGCAGGCAAGTGGGGAATATTCTATCACACTCCTGACCTGTGCCTTGTAGATGCAAGACAGACTTTAGGTGATCATAAAGTGGGTTATTCACTGCTGGATTCCTAGCCTCTGACCTGCTCTTGGCCACAGTATATATATATGGCTAGTCCACGTCTGGTCAATGGTAAGCCCAGGATGCTCATATGGGTGATTCAGTGATGCCGTTGAATATCAAAGGATAATTGTTAGGTTCTCTCTAGAGAATTAGAGATGGAGATAATCATTGCCTGGCACTTGTGTAGCACAAATGTTATCTGCAATTTGTCAGCCCAAGAGTGGATATTGTCCATTTGGACAATATTTGCATTTGGACAGGGGACTGTTTTGGCATCTGAGGAGTTATATTCCAAGTACAGTCTGACCAGAACCTTATACAGCCTCAGTAGTTCATTCCTGCTCTTGTATTCTAGCCCTCTTGAAATGAATGCAAACATGGCATTAGCCTTCCTACTTGCCAACTGAACCTACATGTTAACCTTAAGAGAATCCTGAATGAGGGCTCCTAAGTCTCTTTGTGCTTCAGACTTCCTTTGTGCTTCAGAAGCCTTTCCCCATTTAGAAAATAGTCTACACCTCTATTCTTCCTACCAAAGTGCATAACCACAACCTTCCCACATTGTATTTCATCTGCTTGAGGAACTACTGTAGGGATGTCCTGGAGCTGAAGTGAATGATGTCCAAGAACGACAACCATTTTCCTTTATGCCAAGCAACGGAAAATGCTTTCTCCAATTCCCATTAAGTCTTGTTTTGCTGGGGTTCTTTGCTGCCAAACTCGGAAATGGGCAGGCACCAACAACTTAACTCAATGAAGAAATTACTCCTTGTCTCTGACTTCAGTATCTCTACCAGGCCAAATACATTGTTTCTTATTGGAGATGGTCATTGCCTGCACTTGTGTGGTGTGAATATTACTCGATAATAATCTTAAGCCTTGATTTGTCCATGTCATCCTGCTCATTGACATGATCTGCTTCAGTACTTGAGGAATTACAAATGGAGCTGAATATTATCCAATCATTAGCAGACTTAATGATGGAGGGAAGATCAACAATGAAGCTACCAACGACGACTGGGCTTAGACATTATCCAAAGGAACACCTGCAGTGATAGTCTCATCTGAGATTATTGACTTCCATAATCCTCTTTCCACGGCTAGGCATAACAACAACCAATTGAGAGGTTTCCCCCGATTCCCATTGACTCCAGTTTTGCTAGGGCTTCTTGATGTCATGCTGCCTTCATGTCACTCTCACATCAATCATAGAGTTCAACTCTAATGACCATCTTTGGACTAAGGCTGTAGTGAGATCAGGAACAAGACCAAAAGACCATAAGACATAGGAGCAGAAATTAGGCTATTCAGCCCATTGAATCTGCTCCGCCATTCAATTATGGCTGATATGTTTCTTTACCCCATTCTCCCGCTTTCTCTCCATAACCCTTGACCCCCTTGACAATCAACTACCTATCTATCTCTGTCTTAAATGTACTCAATGACCTGGCCTCCACAGCCTTTTGTGGCAGTGAATTCCATAAATTCACCACTCTCTGGCTAAAGAAGTTTCTCCTTATCTCTGTTCTAAAAGTTCTTCTCTTTACTCTAAGGCTGTGCACTCCGGTCATAGTCTCTCCTACCAATGGAAACATCTTCCCAACATCCACTCTGTCCACGCAATTCAGTATTCTGTAAGTTTCAATTAGATCCCTCCTCATCCTTCTAAACTCCAATGAGTATAGACCCAGAGTCCTCAAATGCTCCTCATGTGTTAAACTTTTCATTCCTGGGACCATTCTCGTGAACCTCCTCTGAACCTGCTCCAGGGCAGGTACATCTTTCCTGAGAGATGGGGCCCAAAACTGCACACAATACTCCACATGTGGCCTGACTAGAGCCTTATAGAGCCTCAGAAGTGGGCCTGGCGGAATCCAAACAGTCTATGAACAGATCATCTTTGAGGAAATCCCTCTCGATATCACTCACAACAACTCCCATCATCACTTTGCTATGCCTGAAGTCTTGTGACTATCATTTTAATTATGGCTTTGTAGCCTTTATAAATTTTTATGAGCATTGCAAGACTGGAAGGGTGTGACACATTGGAAAATAGTAACCAATTTCTAAAAGTAAATTATGTAATAGGGAGAACGTATTGTAAATTAATGCACCGCAAGTAAATAGGATTTTTGACAAGAGAATGTGGTTTAATTTCTAGCTATTCACAACGAAATCCTAGAGGGTCCAACAGTGTTGCTGTTAATGAAATGGTGCCAGTTCTTATTATGGTATCACAGTAAGCACAAACTAGGCATCAGTAGAAATAAAGGTAAAGACTTGTGAAATAGATAACAAAAAATGAATAAGGAAAAGATACAGGAAAATTACAATTTATTGTGAGCACTTGGGGTAATAAAAAATATCTAGAATTAAATAGACTTTTCCTCAATTTCAGGAGTTGTGCTGCAGATTAGCAGATGGCTCAGGGTTATCATAAATAAATGAGTGTGAGATGCAGGTTCAGCTTGAACGATGCCGAAGGTGAACTGGATTTGCTTGGCAGCTCTGTGAAATAACTATACTGAGGAAAGCTCTGATAGGAGACTTTTACCAGACACTTTCTTATTACTTGGTACCATTTAAAGGGTAGTCAGATGGCAAATAATCCATTCAGTTCACTGGATGCATCCGTCCTATGCCTCTCCAACACCTAATACTTTTTTTATTGACTGCTGAAAGCTTTCTACATACTGGCACGCATTAGTTACTCAATTTACTACAAAGATAACCAATTGTGTATTTTTCTACATTTCGTGCCTGCTGAGAATATCAAATCATATTGGTCAATAATTCCACATGCACCAGTAGTTCTTCACTAGTGACCATCCATCATCAATGAGCTCAAACAGTGAATATCAGTGGGATATTCAAGCATATGGAGCCTGTCCAAACCTTCCTCACACAGGAAATCTGGTATCCAGCTGGGATTTTGCATTAAGGATTAGGAGTGGGAGCCATGGAAGATTTTTCCTGGAGGATTATTGTGCAATTCCCACCCTTGTTTCAGCTGACTGCAAACAACTCAGGGCGAGAGCTTGAGGAATTCCCAGACAATAAGGTTAAGTGTAACACATACGGTGCTTTCACCCATTGAGTCATCCACAGAGGTGGCTATTGAATTTTTATTTAAAGGTCCTTCCAGCTAAAGCTGAACTAAAATTTGAAGCTTCCTGACAAAAACAAACTGAAAATTTGGAAGAAAATAAAATTGCAAAAAGAAACAGCAGTTCAGGCAGAATTTGTAAAGAGGAAAGACAACATGATATTTTCTGCAGCAGACTGAAAACTGAATGATAAGCAGGAATTTTATTACAGCTGGAAGAAGCAAAGAGGAAATAAATGCTGGAAGAAATTCTGATTTAAAGACAGACAGGTAACATCTTGAAATACATACAAACTGTTAAACAGAGAAGAAAGATTACATTAAAGGCAATCCCAGTGAGGATGTAGAAAGTGAGAATGGATAGTTTGAGGAGAATAAACTGATTATTCCTAACCCCGGATCCTCCCGACATTTCTTGGACTATATTACAAACACTTTTTTACATCCAACCAGCATCTTTCCCTGATTAACACGCTAATATTCTTTACTTAGAAATTAAAACACACTCAATAACCAGTTCACCAACTAATCCAGAATTTATACTTCACGTGTATTCCTTTCACAGTACGCTAACAGCATTGTTCCTATCCTCTTTTCCTTATGTGCTGATCTAGTTTTTTTTAGTGCATCTTTGCGACTCATTTCAACCACCCCACATTCCACATTGTAAACACAGGCTGACTAAAGAGGTTATTATATCAATTGTCATCTCATTTGTTCATCCGCCCACTCCTTGGCACCACAGTACTACTGTTTTATCACCTCCTTGATAGACAGTACACTGCCCCTTCAGATGCTATTGCCATCTAGCCGGAGGAGAGCAGCACGTGGGATGGAGCTTCGAAATTAACGTGAAGATTATGCATATACAAATCACATCTCTGACAATTAGAAGGTAAATTTAAAAACACACCACAATTCATCAGAAGGAGTAGTACGACATGAAGCTTACCCCATTACATTTCTGTTTTATGACTTATACTTACACAGGCATAAATAAGGCAGTGGCAGTAACTTTACTAACAACTCTCCTCATTTTGCATCTATTCTCTCCTCTATGTATTAACTCATGTGATGATAAACTTTGTCTGAAAAATTTCCAAATGAATTGCCATAAAATAACAAACTGGGGAATCTGAGACTCAAACAGCTGCAGCTCAAATAATCACTTTAACCAGAATTTTTTTTTCTACACAGGTTTCCAAACCCAACATAACCTAGCTTGGACAATTAATTTTCTTTCCTAAGTGCATTTGCAATTACAGAACACCACCAAGAACTCAGCAAATGTTGCCTAGAAATTTAGGAATAAGGGAGGGAGGGTATCCCTATTATGATTTAAACACAGTCAACACTTCTTAAAACCGGCATGCACAGTGATTGCAGATAAGAGGGAATAGTTTCAAAGGGAAAATTGTTGAGCTGAAGATCAGTTCCACTGCTGCTCTGAATCCCTTCTCTGTGATGGATGGATAGACAGAGATCCTGATTCCCCCTAAACAATCACTAAACAAGCAGACATGATCTATTGAGATGGTAATCCTGATAATCACTGGTTAGAGCTGGAATTGATCAAGTCTTTTCTTAGTTTCCCCAGTTTGTAGTTTGGGGGCAACCATTTGATTTGATTTATTTTTGTCACATGCACCTCGGTACAGTGAAAAGCTTTGTTTTGTGTGCAGTACAGGCAGATCATACCATACGAAATGCATTGGGTAATAGAACAGAATAGCAAAGAATACAATGTTATGGTTGCAGAGAAGATGTACAAAGAGCTCGATCAACATTAAGTTTGAGAAGTCTATTCATATGTCTAATAACAGTGGGAAGAAGCTGCTCTTGAACCTGTTGGTATTTGGGAAATTTATCAAGTAAAGTATCAAGTAATGAAAACTTTTAAATGGAAATCATCTGAGTATTGGTCATGAAGAATTCAAATGATAAGTTTCCAAAGGAAACAAAATTATCTTTGTATTTTTTGTGAATGGCTTCCTTGTGTTTTATTATTGCTAGAAAGCACCGTGTACTTGTTTCTGTTAATTATTATTTTATATTCCATATTTTGAAAAACACGGTCAGTCTATTTTTCTCTCCTTTGCTGTAGTGATTGTCATTCCATTACCAAATATTTGATCAAGGAGGTGACACTAGTGTACTTCCAATGTTGATAGCAGAATAGAAGAAAATGTCTTTGGATCACTTTAATCTTCTTTACATTTTTTGTCATATAAGGGCACCATCCACAGCTCATTTAGTCCAGGACTGGACAAAGAAATATTTGGTAT
Organism: Ginglymostoma cirratum; assembly: GCA_024137785.1. Taxonomy (NCBI): domain Eukaryota; kingdom Metazoa; phylum Chordata; class Chondrichthyes; order Orectolobiformes; family Ginglymostomatidae; genus Ginglymostoma; species Ginglymostoma cirratum. The sequence goes on along the minus strand of JAHRHZ010000069.1, from coordinate 19,165,987 downwards.
GCTGTAAGACTGATATTTATAATGCAATACCAAAGCCTGCTCCTCAGAATTCCAAGAACCTTGTTGCTCCAACTATTAACTACTGAATCCACATGAAGGTTGTTTAAGATTTGGTTATATAGTTACTTGTTTGGGAATTTGAACACAGACCTTAAAGCTGTCTATTGGTGGATCCTTTGTGGTGGCAATGCACATAACATGGCATTCTTTGGTACAGAAAGCCATCTCCACTCATCCTGCCATTTTTTGCAGTGACAGATGCTACAGTGAATTGAAATGATCTTGGGATTTTCCTCATGAGTTAACCATTCAGTTATTGCAAGTAGCCACATCCTGTTTTTTTAAACCCTTTGGGAGGTTGTTTACGTATGCTGAAAAGAAAGGCCTTAATATTGGTCCCTGAGGTATTCCAGAGAGCATGATTTCCCTATCATACAGTACTTTTTTAAAATTCTCTCAGTAAGAACCAACGGGATAAACCATACGCCTTGTTTTTGACACTTGAACATTGCAGCTTTGGTGCAAATGTTTGCATTAATTTGTATCTACAATAAGTTGAAGACGATCTGGATACAACTTAATTCACAGCTTCAAAGAGATGTTTTTGGTAAGTGAGTGGAATGAGTCTGTATTGTGCTGAACTGTTCTATGAGTCAATAAATATAACTGTTAGCTAGGTAACTATTGTTAACCATTTAATGTATTCAATGCAGCACTGCGTTAGCACATGTTATACGATACAATGTAATATAAAAACAAATGCACAAATATGATAGATGCACTTAAGGCAATCAGAGAAACTCTGTGCAACCAAATTCATATATCCAACTACTAATCACATGACAATTTCTACTGCCCTTTGACCCTCTGACCTCCAGAATATCTTCACTCATATTAACCTAAGGAGGTTTAATGAAGGTCGGCCTCACTCTCAGATTCCTCAGAAGAGGCCCAAGATATCTAAACCCAAGGCATTAATGTTGGACATTTGCTTCACATCAATGGAATGGACATTGTCATGGTCAATCAGCAGAAACAGTCATTGGGAAATCGAATTGTGAAATTCCAGAGGTCTAATGGAATGGTCCTCAAGATTCTCAAATACTTTAAAGTTGATGTTGTTCAAGGCAGAGAAAGACAAGTCTGTGACACAAGATGTTGAAGAATTAATTCAGGGATCCAGAAAGGCCTCTGCCTCCTCCTCACCACAAAGGGCTGCTTCCAACAATTCAAAACTGCAAGTAAACGTGACCTTTTCTAACCACTCAGCTGTCTCATGCCAGGTCGCACAAGTGGCTTTGACACAGTTTGTGTCTTGCAGCTATGATTTGAGCGTTGGAATTGCCACAAGGCACCAACAAAGTCATTAAGCCATCGTTTTCATTTAATAAGGCCACCACCAACTTGTGGCGAGTGCTCTCCAGGCTAGTGGAATCCCAGCAGTTAACATAATAACGAGCTGCAAACGTGTTGGAGCATGTGCAAATTCATCCATGGACATTGTGAGCACCCGTTCATGCCAGCTGTACCAGATGGCCTGGATTAAAATCAGGCCTGTTGATTTACTATCAAACCAAACGTTTGTAATAAAAGATGGTTCCTTTTTTTGTTTGTTACAATTCTGAATAGTATCAATTTTGAACAGTGCAGTTTGTTTTATCCACATCAAGATGAACAGAGCAACATTTATGATTGGACTCAATTAGACACAATCAGTTCAATCCCAACAACTCTGCTTCAAATAATGATGCAAAAATAATGGGCATGCTTTCAGTAGATTGCTTTCCTTCATTTAAAGTAAACTAATGCCACTGCTTTATTACATACAGAACCTACCTCCTTTCTGGCCTTTTGACTGAGCAGCTTCCCTCTAGGAAAAGGTAGTTTGGCTTTATGTGTCTATCCCTTTTGCCTTCTCACACATTACAATCAGAAAGAGATGAAAAACTTTGCTTTCCCATGAGTGAGAAATGGCTTCAGTTTTTCTGGACAAACTAATTAACTATTAATTCATTTCAGCAAAAAACAAGTACCATGCAGCATACAAACCAGCTTCCATCAGGGTGGTTTTTTTTCCCCCTTAAAGCAACATTAAATAGAAGACTTTCCCAGGAAAATTGTCAAAAAAAAGATTGAAGCTGAATATGGATTAAAATTCTGTACATTCAGAAAATCCCAACTCTCTATTCATAATCAGTAATGGAAAGAGAACCGTAAATATTAGTTACCGACCCACATTGTGTTATGATGCCAGCTAATGGTACTACATAGTCAGGTCCCAGAATTAAATATGGTCTCAGACATTTTTAAACTTTAATTAATGTGATGGTCATTCCCTCACATATAGTCTCGCAAGGCTATAGAATTTCTTTAACAACAGAAGTTTATTGCATGAACAACGATAATGACAACAACAGATCAACTTATTTCAATAAAGAACACAGAAGAAAAATGTTAATACACCAGCAAAAACAAACTTCCAACCTATTCACTTTACAGTGATTCAAATCCAGATAAGTTACCCCTATATATGACATCTTTATGTTTGTAACTACTTGGAAAAGAAAGATGCGGGGGCGGGGGCGGGGGCGGGGGCATGTGGTGTGTGCAGGGCGGGGGTGTCAGGGTGATGTGTGGGGAGGGTGATGTGGAAGGGAACTCAGAAATAAATAGAGAGGAGAGGTGGGGCTGGAGAAGGTCAGTGGGATGGTGATTGGTGAGTGCAGGTAGGCAGTGGTGGGGATTGGTCAGTGAGGTAGGAGGAGCAGATAGGTGGGAGGCCAAGGAGGCGGGGATGAAAGGGAGGATTGGTCATGGGATGAGGCCGGAGGGGTGGGGAGAATTTGAAACTGGTAAAATCCACAATGAGACCATTGGGTTGCAGGCACCCAAGGTGGAATATGAGGTGCTGCTCCTCCAGTTTCTGGGTGGTGTTTTTGTGGTCCATGTCACCAGACACATTCTGGGTTAGGGTGTCATTTGACACACAATGTTATCATTTTTAAACTCTTCGGAAAACTAATCAATCCCAAAATCCACTATTTTAAAATTCAAGCCAAAAATGATTTTATATTTATACGTATATCCAATACCTGTAATCACAATTTCTAAAGCAATTTTTAACTAGCATTTTACCAATTTAAAAATAAAACAAATTATTTCATCCCTTCCACTGTAGCATCACCAGTTTCATCAAGATATTGTTGAATAGTAGTGAGTGGAAGCTATGTGTCCCTACTGTTTGAGATGGGAACAAGAGGGAAAAGTCAACAAGGGCATGTTCTGAAATTGATCGACTCAGAATTAGACAATGTAGCTCATGAGCAGTATGCCATTCTTTGAATTGTATAAAGTGCATAATTTGACTAAACAGTCTCTGAATTCAATCATCATTTTTAATAATATATATCCTGCATTGAGGGAGTTAAGTTGAGCAATGCTTGGAAAATAACAATTAGATTCAAATGACATCACAGCAAGAGAGATTTACATACCATTTGGTATTATGTGAATTACCTTTTTGCCAGAATACACATCGTTTGCTGCTAAAAGCTCTAGGATATTTTCTAAATGCTGCATACTAGTGACACTTTGTGGCTGCAATGGGAACTGTACCATTGTGTTACACTTGGTGAACAAAGATTTTGATTTTCAACACTTTCACTCAATGTGAGCATACATTTGCCGTTGTTTAAAAGAAATTAACATCATAGGGAAGGCAAATTAAGGGAATAATTGGCTATCTTAGTCCCCCAGACACTCATACAATACCACTTCCCTTGTCTCTTTCCTCCACCATTTCCATTGAAATTAAAGAACTCAAATCAATTCCCACTGTCAGTGATAAATTTCTGAGTTTCATCATCACAAATGCCACCAGAGTTCACATCTCTCGGTATTCATCCTTCGACGAAAAGTCAAAGTTTGCTAATGTTGTCCCTTGTTTGAAATGAACTCAATATCAAATCAACATTAACTATTTTGTTCATTGCATGCCTCATGAAGAAGTCAACATCATGAGTAGCCACATCACTTAAAGCTAACCCAAACTGCTTAAGGGATGGGTGTGCTGTGACTGAAGAAGGTGGTATCAGTTATGCAAAAAGTGAATCAAATATTGAATAGTGACATGTGGGAGAGACCAGTCTCCAAGGTTTTTGGATGTTGCAGTGGAGGCCTTGCTGGAGGAGCTAAAAAGCAGGAGAGATGTGCAGAATCCACAAGGAACCTGGAGGACCTCTAAACACAATTCTCAGAAGGTAGTGTGAACAGTCATTGCCAGTAGCCAAGCTTTCAGGACCTGGATGCAATGCTGTGAAAAGTTCAGCGACTTTGCACAAGTGGTTAAGATCAATGAATACATGTTCAAATGCTCTATCTCACTAAGTGTACCCCTAACCTCAGAGGCTGCACCACTCCATCAAGCGTTTAGCACTTCTGTGAGCCTTACACCCACATTTCATAGTTTGCACACATTTACAGTTATGCAAACATGAGAATGACATCACCCAAACAGACCACATAACAAGTCATTATTGCCTTATCAGACCTTAGGGCTGCTCTCTCATTAGAGAGAGACAACTTGTGGTGATTTAACCATACCTCAGGTGTGGAAAGAGGTTGAAAAAGAGAGATCTTCATGGTAACCTCAGCTGGTGTGGGGACACAACCCACGTGGTTGATATCACATTGCTTTACAAACCAACATCCAGCCAACTGAGCTTAACATCTAAAAACCAAAAGAACTGCAGATGCTATAAATCAGGAACAAAAACAAAGTTGCTAGAAAAGCTCAGCCACTCTGGCAGCATCAGTGAAGGAGAAAACAGAGTTAACATTTTGGGTCCAGTGACCCTTCCTCAGAACTGCTTAACATCTATTCACTGTTGTGTAGGACAAGTTAGGACAAAGCTCAAGGGAGCAGGAATTAACCAGAAGTTGAACAGACATACCTAAATGCCCCAATCTTCCTGGCAGAAGTGGTACTACCCAATAGCAGAGTGGCTATTGCTGAAAAATAGTAGGAACTGCTGATGCTGGAGTCTGAGATAACAAGGTGTGGAGCTGGAGGAAAACAGCAGGCCAGGCAGCATCAGAGCAGCAGGAAATCTGACGTTTTGGGTCAGAACCCTTCTTCAGAAATGGGGGAGGGGAACGGAGCTCTGGAATAAATAGAGAGGGAGGGGTTGGTGATAGAAGGTGGATGGTGGAGCAGATATTGCTGAAGCTGTGGCCAATGTAGGAACTGAAACAGTTGAAGTCTGAAATATTATCCTCTCACATCCCACTTTCTTCTCATCTTCAATTTCTTCTGATTTATGAGCTGGCGAAAACATGCACCTTTTACTTTTCATCATCACAATACTCCCGCTCCATACCAGAGTATTACCTTTGAACCTTTCTCCTTTTAGATGAACAAGAAATGCAAGCTGGACAAATAATAGATGAAGAAAATGAAGACAGTCATGTAGACACATTACCATTCAATTCCATGCCCCAGCTACCAGTTGACATACTGAACCGAGCTTGGGGGTGGGACCTCCACAAGTGAGATATTGGGCAATAAAGGACTGCAACTAGGAAAGGAGACAAGGAAACTCCCAGGAAGACATAAGGCATAAATGCTTCATGCACTGGAAGACCTACCAGAAAGGGTGGAATCAACATCAAGGAGCATGGCGAAATCATCACTGAATTGGCATAGGATTTGCATAGTGTTTAGAGCCTATCATTCGCAGCATGGAAGTGGTGGCCAACTCTATTAGCACATGTGCAGTCCCAAACATGTTGGCTGACACCAATTTGCAATTTGCTGTACGGTCTGTTGGTAAAGCTGGAATGTAACTGAGCCACAAACCTGGGTCCCAATCAGTGGTAAGAGTCATGTGAACTGGATTGCAGTATGGTTGCTACAGCTTGTCTTAGCCCCTGTATAAGCCACTGCACTCAATTGGCCACAACTGATTTACTATTCACCGATACTTACTGCCTTTGTGTGGACAAATAGGCCGTACTATTTAGAGCTGTTCTGTATTGGGATTGTCCGTACCTCTGGTCTCAAATACCTAGAGTCAAGTCCCGTCTCATCCAGAGGTGTGTCATAACATATCTAGACAATTTGGTTAAAAATATCTAGGGTATCAGATTCAGCTCAGTGGTTAGCATTCTTGTCTAAGATATCTGATGTAGGAAGGATATTATTGAATTGAAGAGGGTTCAGAAAAGATTTACAAGGACATTACCAGGACTATGGGGCTTGATTATAAGGATAGACTGGGACTTATTTCACTGAAGCATAGGAGGTTGTGGGGTGATCTTATAAAGGTTTATAAAATCATGAGGGACATAGATAGGTTGAATAGCAAAGGCATTGTCCCCAGGGCAGGGGATTTCAAAGCTACAGTGCATAATTTTAAGGTGAGAGGGTAAAAATTTAGAAGGGACCTGAGGGGCAACTTTTTCACAAAGAGAGTGGTTTGTTTATGAAATGCAGGAATGAAGTCATAGATGCAGGTACAGTTAACATTTAAAAGACATTTGGATGGATATATGAACAGGAAAGGTTGAGAGGGATATTGGCCAAATGCAGGCAAGCAGGATTAGTGTAGTTTGGGAAGCTTGGTTGACATGGACAAATGGGACTGAAGGTCTCCGTGCTGTATGCCTCAATGATTCTATGACCTCAAGTCAGACTCCAGTGCAAACACATTCCACAATACGTCTGAGAGACAGAGCTCAGATTGAAGTCACACAATGTCGCCTTGCTGCCCTACGAGTTCAAAATGCTCCCTGCTCAACCCCAGCTGAGTTTTCAAAGGAGCTGCAGAATCTTACCTCAGTCCAACAAATTGTCATCGAACAAATGACCAGGTAGTTCTGGGTCTGCTGTGGCACTGCAATGGGCAAGTGGCTCCTTGGGGATTGTTACATTCTTATTTTAAATCACATACAAGAATTGGTGAAACAATAATGTTTGCGTACTTTACTTGAAGATAAGACTATGTACAGGAACTATTCACTGGGAAGTTAAGTATCGTACATCTTACTCATATTACTGCTGCTTCAGTACGACATATGTCTTTGGACTAATGCTTCATATAGTAATGTGGAAGGCAATGATTGACCGTTTAAGGTAGCCCCCCTCCCCCTTAAAAGCAGACTTTATCATGTCACATTCCCTTTATTTCTAACTGTGTGTAACTGTTGGTGAATGATGAGCTGAAGTTGCAGCCAATTGTAACGTAGTCAGAATTATTCTTTCTGATAGTGCAGCTGCTTCCTCCTCCTGCTCTTTCTTATTCTCTTATTCCTGAACTGCTCACAATATTGCTAATGGCATGGCCTCTCCACTGTTGACGGGGTGAATGTGCAGCACACAGCAGGCCATACAAATCTTGAGAACCACTCCATCAAGGACAGAAGGGTTCTATCAGAGAAGCACAGGCCGCAAATTGTTGCTTCAGTGAACCAACGGTCTGCTCTATCGCATTTCACGCAGCAGCATATTGCATACGTGATTGCCATACACCTATGATCAAAGGTTATGCACTAAAGGCACTAGCTATATTGTCAGCTGATGGACCTTGTTGCCTCATGCCTACCCTTAGATTGCTCTGTTGGATTAAGTGATAGAGCAAAGTGCTGAAGAGTAAAGTCATTGTGACTACTGTCGGGAAACAACAGATTTACTCGCATGATTTGCTGCTGAGGACATGCATTAGCTGGACTTTTAGGCAGAGGAATCCTTTTCAGTTCTCCTACAGGATAGAGTTGACATGAAATTTCTGCTAAGTGATATGCATGATGTCAATGACAGCATGACCATGGGGAGGTCTGGAATCCTAGTAAAGCCATTAGTTCCCTAGCTTCTCCCTGGAAGTGTCATTAATTCTAATGAGTAGAATTGGCTGTGCTTCAACAACACTGGGTGGAAAATTGCAACAGTTCCAAATATCTCTAGCCTGGAGGAGCCAAGCATTTAAGCTTTCATTGCCCTGACCATCTCAAGGCCACTGGTCATGCAGTCTTGCATTAAGGTTGTATTGATAGCTGCAACAAGAAGCAAATTTCAGTGGAATATCCTTATTGAAGGATAGGCATTTCACGCATTGTTCCTTTCTGAGGCTCAGGTAGGAGCAATGCTCCTTGAGCATACTAAGCCATGTGGCTTCTTGCTGACATCCCTTGTCCACCTCCTGCCTCTTTCAGCGACATGTCACACTCTATCTAACTGCAGTTCATTCTCAAAGACCTGCCAGGTTCCAAGAGAAATGGCTATCTGTGTGCCCAAATCTGGGAGCAATTGCTTTGTGGAGAGAAGACTCAGGTTCGTGAAAAGTCTTCAGCACTTGTCATCACTCCTTATGGACTATTGTAACTTCAAACCATTCTGTTCTTTTGACTGATCATAATCCTCTGAGATAGAGAATTCAAAGATTGACAATCCTCCAAAATAATGAAGCTTCTTTTTATATCAGTTTTAAATAGCAGGGTCCTATCTTGCAACTACAACCCTGGTTCTAGATACACTGCAAGGGTAAAAAGCCTCTCAACATCTACACAGTCAAAGGTTTTATATGTTTCAATGAGACTATCTCTGAATGACTTATATTTGAGAAAATATACTACTTGACAAGGGTTGCTGTAACCCTAGGACTGTTTTGATGATAGTGCTCTCAAGATGATTCTGAACTTACACGTCACAGTTCCATCAAGTTTCATGGAATTAGAAGTTATTGTCAAACTGGGCAAACAGAAAACTCTGCAACTCCAACAAGAGGAAGAAATAGAAAATGCAGATTCCACCAGCAAGTGAAGCTTGAAGAGAGAAATAAGAGAAAAGGAGAGGGAGATCTGGAAAACTAAAATAAGAAAGAGGAACCAAAAATATATCCATGTGATAGACACTATCTTTAGTCACATTTAAGTTTGTGGCCTGCAGCAACTGAAAACATGAATGCCAGGATTTGTCCATTGTACAAAATAATAAAGCATTAAAAAACATTCCGACTGAATTATGAATTGAAAGAATATGGGACTGCACAGAATAGCTGGATCAGACTTCTCTCAGAACCTGGATGAAATAAATAAAAATAGTTACAAATGAAGCCAATTCAGCCTGTGACTAAAATTTTTGCAGGCCTCTTTCACACCCTGTGCCCTAACTGCTGAAGATAGATTGCAGTTTGAAAAAATAAGGAAATGGTACAACAGGAAAGATTACATGATGTTAACAGTCTTGTAAAGGGAAGTTTCATTGTGATTCTTTTTCTCTTCCACTCTGACTTTCTTCACTGGCATCTTCAAACAGTAAATTGTCCTTATTGGTTTGAGTTGCCAATGAGAAAGTAGTTCACATGAAAAGGCACAACAGTCAGTCAACAACAGAGTGAACTAAGTTTGGTGCTTTAAAAATGTGAAAATAGTGTGGCGAAAGCAATTCAGTGAAATCAAGAACAAAATACAAGTGGTGTTGGCTGTTAGAAAATCCCAAAGGAGGCACTTGGTCTTAAAATGGATTAAATGATAAATGCTTCTTGGGTTTTAGCAGCAATTACAGTACAACTGTGTCTGTTAGAAATTAGATCATTTTACAAGCAAAGCCTAAAATAACTGTAATGTTACCAAGCAGCTTTCAACAAAACTAATTTAATTTAATACTTTTGGTGGATTTTGCGTTCCTCAGGAGTGGGATGTTCTTGGCGGCAAAATAAACAATTTCCTATTTTAAATACATTTTGATTTTTAAAAAGTGCATGAGGTCAGTTTGGTGGCCGTGGGGGAGCAGTGAATTCTCTGACCTGGTGGAGTGTGTTCAGCTCATTTCAACCCTAGAGGAAGGATTTTACTTTCCAGGTTCCCACTATCCTGGCATAAATTGGGGTTCTGTGAGGACATTCAATACTGGACGGGGTGTTAATCGACTTGAGGATTGGCTCCTACAATCATCTAGAGAGGATGCTCACCCTTAAGAGTTGTCCACCAATCAAGTGGCTGGAGCTGCATCCAGTCATCTAGGGTCACCACCACTGCTGTAGCAAGTGGGTGGGAGTGGGATAAGTGGTTTCAGTAGGACCAGGCTAGAGGCCCTGCCAAGAGGGTCCACGGTAGACACATCAGTGGGGGAAGGAAATTCCCAGAGAAGACAACCTGGGTGTGTTCTCCAATCCTCACAGGAGTTAATCCCTCACAATGCTCACAACCAGCCCAAAGAATAAAAGCATAAATCACAAAATTAGTATTCAGTGATCAGAAAGGCAAATGGAATGTTGTGTTTGTTGCCAGAGGAATGGAATATAAACATAAGGAGATTTTGTTTCAGTTTTACAGGGCGTTGGTGTTACTGGAATATTGTAATCAAGTTTTGGTCTCCTTACTTAAGAAATGACACGATTAAATTGGAAGCACTTCAGAGAAGTCTCAATTAACTGACTCCTGATGTGGGAAAAATCCTATGAGGAAAGGCTGGATATGTTGACCCTGTATCCATTGAGATTGAGAAGAATGAAAGATAATGTCCTTGACACATACAAGACCCTATGGATACTCGACAGGGTGAATACTGACAGGATGTTTCATCTTATGAGAAACACTATAACTAGAGAACAGAGATTAAAGAAAAGCGGTCTTCCACTTAAAGTGGAGATAAGAAAGAATATTTTCTCTCTGAGGGTTAATAGTCTGTAGTGGAGGCAGGTCATTCAATATTTTTAAGGCTAAGTTCGATAGCTTCTTGACTGACAAGACAGTCAAGCAATATAAAGGGCAGAAAGGAAAGTGAAGTTAAGGCTAAAATCAGACCAGCCATGATCTTATTGATGGCAGAACAGGCTTAAGGGCCCAAATAGCCTACTCTTGCTCTAAATTCATGTCTTCCCATGTTTACATATAGTGCTGGCTTCCACCCAACACATGAAAATTGAGGTGGGAAATAAGTATTGACATCTTTACTCAGAGAGTGGTAAGGGCGTGGAATGCCCTGCCTGCCAATGTAGTTAACTCAGCCACATTAGGGGCATTTAAACAGTCCTTGGATAAGCATATGGATGATGTTGGGATAGTGTAGGGGGATGGGCTTAGATTAGTTCACAGGTCGGCGCAACATCGAGGGCCGAAGGGCCTGTTCTGCGCTGTATTGTTCTATGTTCTATGTTCTATGTTCTATTTACACCAATAGCATGACACCCAATTTTACAGCTCCTGCCTACTCAGAGCGTAAAATTCTGTGTGGTACCCCCATTTTCAGACACAAGTGGAGTGTCCTGTCCAACCCCTGCAGGAATTGATATCCAGCCACTGTGCAAGGGTAAGATGTCGGAAGACAAGAGGCTCAATGATAGTGGAGTAAATGCTTTGTGGCAGGGGACAGATCTTGAAACAATCACTGTCAGAAAATGGGGTAAGTCCGAGGCAGATAAGGTGTAAGGTTTCTTTGCAGGGTTCAGATGACCATAACAACATAAGAAATAGGTGTAAGAGTGGGCCATTCAGCCCAACAAGCTGGTCCTGACATTCTGTAAGAACATGGCTGATTTGTCAGAAGCCTCTGCTTCTCTTTTGTGAGAACTCCTGAGTCCTCACATCCCTAATAATTCATAAATCTGTCCATCTCATCTTTAAATATTTTGTGATCTAGCCTCCAGAACTCTCTGTGGTATAGAAGTCCAGACATTCCGAGCTCTGAGAGAAGAAATTCCTTTGCACCTCAGCTTTGAACATACGTCCCCTTTTTCTGTAACTATGTCCCCAGCTCAAGATTCTCCCACTAGTGAAAACATATTCTCAATGTCTAGCCTGTCAAACTCCAATAAAACCTTATATATTTCAATAAGATCACCCCTCATTCTTCTAAACACCAATGGCTTGAAGCCAAAGAATGTTGAGGCCAAACACTGATACAGTTCTTAGGGCTAAAAAGATCAAAGGGTTTGGGTGGTAGTGGTAACAGGGTACTGATCAGCCGTGTTCATATTGCATGGTGCAGCAGCCTTGAAGGGCCGAATGACCCGCACCCGCTTGTATTTTCTATGTTTCTACGCAATCTGTTTAGCCATTCTTGATTAGTCAACTCCTGCATCTGAAAGATCAGCCTAGTAGATCTCTTTTCAACTGCCTCTAATGGCAGAATACCCTTTTATTAAATAGAGGAATCAAAACGGTGTCAGAACTGCTGCTTCACCAACACCCTATAAAACTGTAACAAGACATCCCAAACTGTAAACTCCAACCTCCCATAAGTAAAAGCCAAAATTCTATTTGTCTTTTTAATTACATGCTCAGTAATAAACTTCCACATTAACTTTTCGTGATTCATACATGATAACACCTAGATCCCCTCTGTGTTGGACTTTTTTAGAGTCTTTCACCATTTAAATAATAATTTGACTTTTGACTCTTCTTACCAAAGTACAGGACCTCATACTTCCCTACACTAAATTCTATCTGCCAAGTTCATGCCCAATCACTCAACCTATCTATATTGTCTTTCAGATCCTTGTATTCACATCACAAAATAGCCTTCCAAACAACTTCTGCAAATTTGAGTACATTAATTAGTTATTAATACAGATAGCAAATAATCGAGGCGCCAGGTATATTCTCGTGGTACTCTACTAGTTATGTCTTTCCAACCAGAAAAGGATCTATTAATCCCAACTCACTGTTATCTGTGCGTCAACGAATGGTCAATCCATTCAAAAACATCATTGCACATACCCCAAGACCCTACCTTGAGCAATAAAAATATGCATGGGGATACCTTGTTGAATAAAGGCCTTCTGGAAATTGAAATACTCTGCATCGACTGGTTGCCTTTATCAACTCTGCTCTTTGTATCAACAAAGAACTCTAGCAAATTTAACAAACATGCTTGCCCTTCCACAAAACCGTGTTGACTCTGTTTGATTGCATTAAGCTTTTTTAAATGTCCTTCATATTTCTTCCTTAATAATGGACTCCAGCATAGTTCCGGCAACTTGTCTGCCTTCTGTTCCATCAGTTTGTCAAATACTTTGACCCTCATGATAAAGACTGTTAGAAGACATTTCCTCCCAAAAGCACCATGTTTATCTGATATCTGCAATATTCGTAATGCTGTCTACCGTGAAGCCCAAAGCAAAATATTGATTTAAATGATTTGCCATTTCCTTATTCCCTGTCATTAATTCCCTAATTGCATGGTCCAAGGAGCGCACACTCACTTTAGCTACTCCCTTTCTTTTTGTGTACCCATTGACGTACTTACTGTTTGTTTTTATTTTTCTTCCAATTTACCTTCAGAATTAATGTCCTTCCTTTTTATTGACTTTTTAGTCATATGCTATCTTGGGGTGGTGTATCTAAAAAACAAATCCCAATCCTCTAGTCTATCACCAGTTTTTACTGCTTTGTAAGCCAAAGTTTTGATTGGATATCCTCCTTGACTGCCTTTGTTAGCCACGGGTGGTACATCCTTCTCATTGAGTCCTTCTTTTGACAAGAATAAATTTTTGTTAAGTGTTATAAAATATATGCTTAAATGTTTCCCACTGCTCATTTACTTATCTTCCCCTTAGTCCATTTTTTCAGTCTGCATGAGACAACTCTTTCTTCACACCTCTGTAATTATTTAAGTTGAAGACATTCGATTTAGACCCAAGTTGCTCTCCCTCGAACTGAATTTGAATTTCTACCGTATTCTGATCACTAATCCCTTGAGAATCCTTAACTGTGATATTCCTTATCATAAAATTTTACAGTACAGTAGGATGCTATTCGACCTGTACCTCTGTACCTCTTTCCATATTACTAGATCAAAAATACTCTGTTCCTGGTAGTTTATGCAATGTACTGCTCGAAGAAACAATCGCTGGTGCATCCTGTAAATTTGTCTTTGGTGTAACCCTTGCCCAACTGACTTGTCTAGTCACTATGCAGATTCAAATTACTCATGACAATTGTAGACCCTTTTTATGCATCTTTATTAGTTCCTGATTTACATTTTGTCCTACTGTGAGGCAAATCTTTAAGGGCCTATGCGTGACTCCCACCTGTCACACCCTTCCTACGCTATTCCTTATTTCTACTCAAATTGATTCCACATCATAATTTATTGCACCTATATCACTACTCAGCACCACATATTTTGAGGCAAATAGAGAGTCTGATAACTGAATGTACTTTGGCAGAAAGACCTTAAAATGTAGCTTTTCCACACAGCCCATTGGCAGCAGCTGTCCAAGTTTTATTGCATCCTGGACCCTGGACTGTGTCGGTCTGTAACTCTCGGTCAAAGTCTGCACCTTGTTCTGGAAGACCAACATGTTTTGGCAGACCAAAGTGTGTCTTTACTGAGCCGATGGTCCTCTAGGTGCAGTCAGTGTTTATCTTGGTGTGCATCCCTGGGAACAGACAGAGTCCTGCATCACAAAGCTGCTTGGAATGAACATCGACAAAAACCACTGCATCTCTCTCTAGACTTTCGTTGCAAAGGCATATTCCAGGAGGGGGAGAGTGACAGGCTCTTTGCCAGCTCAGCCGCTTTCAGGGCAGCGTGCAGGGGTGTACAGAGACAGGGCATGCACGAAGGATCTGAAGGGTAGTGCCCTTCTCACCACCAGCCAAGCTACACCTTGGTCCTTGTTGGAAAGTTCTGGTGACGAGGCATTCGGCCAAATGATTTGGCAGTCTGCTCAGGAAATCAAGAGGCAGAATCAACCCCTTCCTTTTCTCACAGGGTCCTGTAGCACATTCAGCAACACTGACAGTACCTCACACCTGATGACCAGGTTTTACACCACAATGGAAAGGGAGGAGTGTATCCATCTGCCCAGTTTCTGGCTTAGCTTGACAATACAGATTTTTGCACATGGCCCAGCCTCTCCAAACCACATACCCTGTACCTTTAGGCCATCTGGTCTGACAGGAAAGGAGATAAAGGATCGATTGGTCCAGTTCCCAAAGAACATGGCCTCTTTCTTGCCTCACTTTACCTTGGCTCCCGAATTGATTCGAATCGATGTTCATGAATCTGCATACTGATGGCAGACACAAGCAGAAAATGGCGACGTCTTTCATGTACAGGGAGGCCTCCACTGCCTGGATTGGTCACCCCACTCACATTTACATCCTTCCTGACGGACTTGGCAAAAAGCTCCATACGGCACACAAACAAAGCAGCAGAGAGAGAGGGCAGTCCTGACCGACTCCAGATCTGATCAGGAAGCTTTCTGATTCCCACCCATTGATTGAGACTGCGCTACTGCTGTTGGTGTAGAGCAGTCAGATCCAATTGTGGGTTCCCTCCCAGAAGCCCATTTTCAAAAGCACATCCCACATGTACATCAAAGGCCTACTCCTGGTCCAGTGTAATGAGGCAGATGTCCACCCACCTGCCCTGCAATTAGATGACTGTATCGCTGAGGAGCATGAGGTTCTCATCCTGCCCAGTACAGCACAAGTTTGGTTGGGGTGGATCATCGATCCAAAAGCAGGCCTGACCTAGGTGACGATGACCTTAGACCTTCAGCTCTGACAGGCAGGAACTATTGAAGCCACCAGTTTTTATTTCACACTGTCCTTCATTCTCAGGTCCAGTTCCTCAGTGACTTGCTGAACACTACTCCCAAAACCTTCTTACAAAGATAAAAATCTTGTCATCTCAACTCTCAGGCAGGCATGTTGTTCTCTGCTATGCCTAAAATAACTGTCGATCGCACAACTCTGCATTAAATTGGGATTATTACATTTTGACTTTTGCATAGCAAAGGGATTATGCTGCTTGAAGCAAAGGCCATGCGTTTCACTCAAACACACAAAATGACCTGTATAAGGACAGCAAATCCCAGCAGAGTTGGCACTACCTCTACTTGAACCCTCTGCATACCCTGTTCCCATTCAGCAAAGGTTAGTGTGCGAATTGGCCATTATGAACCATTTTCACATTCAATACTTTCAAACCAAATTCATAAATATAAGAGTCAGCTTAGTACTGCTTGCTGATTCAGTTTTATACCCATCCCAGCAGAAATCTGCAGAAAATCATTATTGTTGTGGTTGCTCAAAATAAACAATGCATGAAACGGAAAAGTACAAAGTGCCTTTAGTTCCCAAAGGGTTAATGACAAACAGAATATCTGATACAAGCTTCAGACCTTAAGCAGGATACTCATTAGTCTACGAACGAATCCAGATGAATTGTTCAGGTCAGCAGCTCATGACTTGGTTACGGAATGGGTCCCAATTGATATAAAATTCACTGCAATGTCATATGCCTGGTGGCAAAGCTGAAATCCAAAAGAAACTCAACAGCTTTGCCCATGTCATAATTAGGTCACTGGGGGCACAAGCCTTTGAAATTTTGTAGGCAGCAGCTCCAGTCAAGGCAAAGGCACTGACACTTTGAGCATGACATGAATTTGCAACAAATCAATTCTTTTCCACTGTCTTTTCAGATTTCAGTAATAAGTAAACTACATAAATTCTCCGCGCGCTGCCATTTCCCTTCCCTTATATGCACTGTTCAAATATAAGCATGTACCTCAGTAGCACACAAGAATAAGTAAATAGTTAAGGACAGGCATTTTAACTTTCTCTCGGCAGCACTTTGATTACCTCATCAACACAAGGCTGCGAACAGCAAGATGAAATATAGTCACGCTGAAACAATTAAAAATAAAACTGTTCACTGTTCACCATCCATGTTGGCACCTGTGATATGATAATGTACTTGCTATGTATGTTCTTCCAGTGCATTAAGTATGAGGCATCTGCTTGCCCTAAAACATTAAAATGAAATATGAAACCTTCCCCTAGGATAACAACACAGAACTCAATTTATCATTTATACCTTTTAACCCCATACTTGCAATTATGTTTGCGTAATGAGACTAACATTGAATTCAGTGTGAGTCCTCCTCCTCCTCGCATTTTCCCTTGTACTTTGTGGAGATGCTGTGTCTTTTTAATTTCCTTTGGGGCCACATATCAACATCAACCCAGCATTCCCCATGCATTCATAACACAAATGTCACTGGTTGGTGTTAACTGCTGAAATAGGATTATTGATGGCTGTTGGTATTTATGTGACAAGTCGCAGAAATATATTTTGCAAAACTCCCTCATCCTGCACATCAAAAGAAACAGGGGTCACTTCGTGCGGACGATTACCACTACACCCACGTGTGTTGATAACATAAGCTCGATCCCCACTAAGTTGAACCAGATGGAAAACTTCAAACCATCCGGTCACGCTGCACTACACAGCAGGACTGCTGGCAAAGCTAATCCATAAATCCAGAAGCAACTTCGCACCGCAGAAGAGTACAAATTATCAAGGGAATGTTTCTTAAAGAAAAAGCATGACAGGTACCAATTCTATTTTAAAACTCACCAATGTTCTCCCCTCCCTTCTCTCTCCTGAAGGTACTGCAGCATTGATCGCACAAGATTGAAAAACAGCTCAGCATCTCATTAATGTAGCCATAATCTGAGAGAGAGAGAGAATCAGCAGAGTATTTGACTACAAAACACTTGTTGCATTCTCCACCAAACTACTTGCGCATTCACCCCAAGAGCACTGGCTGCTGGTCAATGATCATGGAGAAAGAGCCTTGTTTATTTTACCCTCCCGAACCAAAGACTGAATATATTTGCCTTGTCTCTCTTATAATTGAAGCAAATTTAGTACAGAGTAGGGAATCAAACTAGGACCTTTTCTCATCTGTGAGCGTTTGCTCGCTGATCCGTATCTGTGTTTTGTGAATTATAGAAACATAGAATGGTTACAACATATTTTGTCTATCAATATACAGCTGGCTGTCTGCAAGCGCTCTGCAAATGACTAACCTTCCTCCACCCCAACACCCCAAATGCCCTTTCACCCTGCAAATTGGGAAATGATCCAGCTTCTGCTCTATAAAAATGATTTACATTGCCAAAAGTTTGGATTATTTTCCCCACAATGAAAACTAAACAGAACATGGTTTACCGATCAAGGAAGGGTTAGAGAATCACAGATTTGGTACATTGCAGAGGGAGATAATTCAGCCCATCAAGGCTGTGCTGGTTCTACTCCCTCGTGCCAATCCCCTAATTTTCTTCCCGTGTCCCTGTATGTCATTCCTATCCAAGTAATCAATAACCAGAGCCCTCTTGGATGCATCAATTGTGCCTGCCTCCACCACATTTCCAGGCAGTGTAATCCATTGCCTGACTATGAAAATGTTTTTTCTCACATCACCCTTGTTTCTTCTGCAGATCACTTTAAATCTAGCCCTCTCTTTCTTTCTTCTTTAACAAGTAGGAACAGCTTCTATCTATTTACTCTACCCAGCTCACTCATGGTTTTGGAAACCTCTAACAAATCTCCTTTCAGTCTTCTTCTCTCCAAGGAGAACAGTCCCAACTTCTTCAGTCTATCAAACAAGCTAAAGTTTGTCCTTCCTGAAACCATGACTATAAGTTGTTTCTGCACTCTCTCCAATGAATTTACGTCTTCCCTTAAGGTTTCACCCACAACTGTACATAATACGCCAGTTGAGTGGTTTCTGAAAGTTCAACATCACCTCCCTGCTCCTGTACTCTATTATCCTATTAGTAAAACCAAGAACACTGTGTCCTTTATTAATTGCTGTATTCAACCGCCCTACCACTTCCAATTATCTGTGCACACATAAACCAGGTCCCTTTGCTCCAAGAATTATACACCTTATTTTACATTGTCTTTCAATGTTCTTCCAATCAAAGTGCACCACGTCACACTTCTCTGCATTGAGCCTTACCTGCTACCAATTTGCCCGCTCCACCAACTTTCCAATGTCTTTTTGCAATTCCACACTCTCCTCCTCAGTTTACAACTCTTCCAAGTTTCGTGTCATCTGCAAGCTTTGAAATTGTCTCCTCCTTGCCAAGACCAAAGTAATTAATATACAGCAGGAAAAGCTGGCATTGTCCCAATACCAACCACTGGGTAACTCCACTACAAACTTTCCTCCAGCCTGAAAAATGTCCATTGACCAATACTCTCTGTTCCTATCATTCAGCCAATTTTGTATCCACATTGCTGCTGTAAGGATGACAGTAGCCTAAAAATGTTAAATTATAAGGACAGGTTACACAGGCACATGTTCCCTTGAGTATAGACAACCTAGGAAGGGGCCTTGTGGTACAGTGATAGTGTCCATGTCTCTGAGCCAGAAAGTCCTGGCTCAAATCTCACCTGTGCTGGAGGTGTCTCATAACATGTCTGAATTGGTTGGTTAAAATAATTTGGAGACTGAGGGACAATCTAATTTAAGTACAGATAGGAAGGAAACTGAAGACGGGGCAGTGCTAGGCCTAGTCCTCGGAACTGAAGCCAGTCAAGTGGTTGAAGTTTCAATAGGTGAGTAGTTTGGGGATACTGACTATAACTTTGTAAGTTTCAAAATCATCATGGAAAGGCATAGTGCAGAAGTTAAGTGTCTAAATTGGAGGAAGACCAATTTCAATACCATTAGCCATGATATGGCAAACATTGACTAGGAGCAGCTACTTACAGTTAAGTCTGCATTTGGAAAGTGGGACTCTCTTAAAAGTAGTACAGTGAGAATTCAGGGTCAGCATGTTCCTCTAAGCATGAAGGGCAAGGGTGGCAAGTGCAGTAAGTCCAGGAAACCCTGAATGTTAAGGGATATCAAGAGTTTGATAAAGAGACAGGAGGAAACATGTGGCAAGTACAGCACATTAAAAACAGGGGAGGTCCTTTGAAATTATAGAGAGTGTAGGGGTCTGCTTAAAAAGGAAATTGGGATGGCAAAGAGGGGCCATGATGTATCTTTGGCAGATAGGATTAAGAAAAACTCTAAGGCATTTATAAGTTTGTTAAGAGTAAGAGGATTACCAGGGAAAGAGTGGAGCCTATTAGAGGCCAAGGTGGCAAATTGTGCGTGGAGCCAGACGACGCGGGTGAGGTCTTAAATGAATATTTCTCATCTGTATTCACAGAGGAGAAAGATATTGTACATGGGGATTTCAGTTGGGATGGTGAGTTTCTAGAACAGTTTAAAATAAATAAGAAGAAGGCATTAGATATTTTAGGTATAAAGGCACTTAAATCCCCAAGGCCTGATGAGATGTAGCCTAGGCTGCTATGAGAGGCGATTACTGGGGTCCTGGAGGGGATATTTAATACTTCACTGACCACAGATGAAGTGCCAGATGACTGGAGGATAGCTAATGTGGTTCCTTTATTCAATAAGGGCAGCAGGTATAGACCAGGTAATCACAAACCAGTTAGTCTGATGTCAAAGATAGGATAATTAATGGAAAAAGTTCTGAGGGACAGGATTAATACACATTTGAAAGGCAGGGATTGATCAGGTATAGTCAGCATGGATTTGTTAGAGGGAATGTCTGTCTGACTAATTTAACTGAGGTTTCTGAAAAAGTAACTAAATATATTGATGAGAGTAGTGCAGTTGATGTGGCTTACATGTACTTCAGCAAGGCCTTCAAGAAGGTCCCACATGGAAGGCTGGTCCAAAAGGTAAGAGCCCATAAAATCCAAGTCAAGTTGGTAAACTAGATCCAAAATTGGCTTACAAATAGGAGGCAAAGTGTGATGGTGGAGGGTTGTTTCATGTGATTGGAAGCCTGCGACCAGCAGTGTACTACAGGGCTGATGCTGTTTGTTATGTACATTAATGACTTAAGCATGAATGTAGAAGGTATAATTAGTAAGTTTGCAAATGACACAAAAATTGGTGGTGTTGATAGTGGGGAGGATGGTCTCAGGTTACAGATTGATTTGATCAGCTGGTAAATTGGACAGAGCTGTAATAGATGGAATTTGATCCTAATACGTATGAGGTGTTATATTTTGGGAGGTTCAACAAGGGAATAAACAAGGATATAAACAATGAATAGTATGTCCCTAGGGAGTACTGAGGAACAAAGAGTCCTTGTTGCACAATCCATGGATCCCTGAAGGTGTCAGCATGGGTAGACAGACTGGTGAAAAAAGTGTAAGGGATGCTTGCCTTCATTAGCCAGGGTGTAGAATATGGGCGGAAGGAAAACCTGGTACAACTTTATGCAACATTGGTTAGGTGACAGACATGGCAGTACTGGTCACCATACTATCGGAAAGATAAGAGAGGATACAAAGGTGATTCACCAGGATGTTTCCTGGGATGTGAAGTCTCAGTTATGAGGACATATTGGATAGAATTAATTGTTTTCCTTGGAGCAGAGGAGGCTGAGGGGGATTTGATTGAGTAGTACAAAATTATAAGAGGCATAAACAAAGTACATTGTGATTTTCCCACCCCCCCGCTCCATGGCAGACCTGTCTAAGACCACAGACATAAGTTTAAGTTAAGGAGTAAGTGGTTTAGAGGAGACTTGAGAAAAAAAAAATTTCACCTGCAGCGTGGTAGAAATATGGAATGTGCTGCCTGAAAGGGTAATGGACGCTGGTACTCTCGCAACATTAAAGCATCTGGAGGAGCACTTAAAATGCCAGGGCATTGTAGGCTATGGGCCAACTGCAGGTAAATAAGATTAGTGTAGTTGGTGTTTGTTGGTTGGCATAGACATTGTGAGCTGAAGGATCTGTTTCTATGCTGTATGACCCTATGGCTTTAAGAAACAATGGATAGCCCAAAACAAAGTGTTGGGTGATATGAAGAAGCATTCCTTTACACAAAGAAACAAATAAATCTAGAACTCTCCATTAAGGAAACTATTGACTAGATCAAATGAAGATTTAAAATCCAACATTAATAGATTTTTGTAAGACAAGAAAGTTAAGGATTTTGGAATTAAGGTAAGTAGACAATTACAATATTGATCAGCCCTAATCTAATAAAATGACAGAGCAGGCATAAAGGGCTGAATGGTCTAGTTCTGTACAAGGCATTGACTTCACCAAATTACACTGAGGCATAATTTGCTTTTTGTAGGTTGTCAGCTACAGTCACAAGTGAAAGCTCATTTAATACATTTTAATTAGAAAGTTAGCAGAAATGTGCTTCAAATTACTGTTACAAATAGGCCACAGTTCCCCTGACAGCCTATTTAACAAAGTCTTCAGGACCTTCTGCACATAGTCATTGAATTCCTACATAATTTCAAACCTCATCCAGCAATTAACTGACTAAATTATACTAAGAAAAAGCTCATTCACCCTTTGCAAAGTGACACAATGCAATTCGTGCTTCCAATGGTTAGAACCTAATGTCATTTTGTGGGGAAAGTGAACATTTTTAGCATTATTAAAACCAAAAGCGAATAAAACAGTACAATCTTAAATTGACACAGCCAAATATTCCCTAATTGCAGGGGAACATGAACAGCAAACATTAGTTTCCTCCTCACCCCAGCCCCACACACCAGGATACACAGTTAAATCTCAGTGAGGTACTGTGCACCTACCTACCTTCAGCTTCCTCCTCCAAGCTCCACAAACTGAGGAAGTAGCACATGACAACAGAGAAAATAAAGCAGGAGGTAAGCTAAACAGCAGAACACATCCCTCCAAAAGTAGCAAAATACTCAAAATCTAAATTAAGGTGGGGTAGAGGGAAATCGAGCCCTTCTACATAAAGACAGATGGTTGTAGATCATCAGTTTATATTCAACTTTAGTCAATTACTAACCATTCCTAGTTAAAATTAAAACCAAACCTTTAACCAAAATATGAGAATAAGCTTCCCACTTGATCCAGTCCTATAAGATTCAATAGGAACTTAGCAAAACACTAATTTTACAGCTATTCAGTCAGTGACCTTCCTTGCTTGTTGCCAAGCAACCCTGTTTCAGCAACTGTTTATAGCTGAGGACTTTTTTTTGTGTGTTTCTGAATTGATAATGACAGCATCCACGTAGCTTGTACACTGACCTATTTTGTTGAGCGACTCCCTTGGAACCTTAAGGTCTGCAGAGCAATTCTCCTTTGTCCATAAGAACTTGTTACGTGGCCACCTCCAAACCAGACTGGAATGATGAAAGACTGACGCACAGGCATCTTTAACAGTGTCAGCTCAACTTCCACTGCTGCCATGGTAACATTTATAGCTGTTTCCCCAGTTACCGTAACAATCGAAGAATTCAAATCCACATTGCAAGGTAACACACAATGCTACAACACAAATTACCTCCTGTGAATTTCAAAATCCCTCTTAAAAGTCACGAACAAGATGAAAAACATCAGGCTATTAGAGCAGAATTGGACTATCAGAATATAGAAACATTGTGTGAACTTGATAATATGCTGTGATATGAGACTAGTGTATGCACACAGATAGACCGATTTGTCTCCGTCTTCTTTCATCTCCTGGTCAATTAGATCTGGAATTTTTTTTCTCTCTCTTGTCTTCTTATCAGATGCTCTTACGGGATTCGGTCTTGCGCAAATTATTTCAGTTGCTTCCTGAGCAAACTGTCATGTCTCACGTTTCTCATCAATCAGCATGACATTATCGCAGTTTAACACTGTGAATTATTTAAGTCATAAATTGTATGCAAATTGAACAGGTAACTTGTACAGCTGGCTGGCCCTGAAACATCGTCTGATTCAAACAGAAATCTTGTTTTAAAAGATAAGCTTTCAGTAGGCATCTCAAGCGTGACAGCTGATGATGGGAAAATCTTTTATCTGCAGTCATTCTTTAATTTTTTGAGTTTGCTTTGACACACACAGTAAAGCAATATTAATAGCTAAATGCACTGTGTCAAGGCTAGTGTGCACATTCTAATTTGGAGGAAGACCTCAGAATCTCCCTCCTTTTCTTATTGTAAAATGTACTATCTTCAGGCAATGGACGATGCCTACAAACAATGGAAATCAGCAATTCTCTTCAAAAGGAAGACTTTACTTCATGTCCTATGTAAATCAATCCTCCGAAGCAAGAAGCAACACTGTCACAGACCTAATCTGCACCCTCATACAAAAAAACACTACAAATCTCTCCAGGAAGCAAGTCAAGGCTGTTCATTGAGGTGCATTTGATGGATGGTTTTTTGCTGTTTCTTTACTACTCTACAAATCTTTCCTTCCTCTTCTGAATTCACTCATTCTTACACAGGTTTCCAAGAATTCACTTCCATAGTTTTAAAAAAAAGTTGCTGTTAATCTCGAGATGCTGACCATTGTGTGCCATTGCTAAATGTGTTGTCATGCTTAGGTAATGCTGAAAAATAATCACCAAGAAGCTTCCTTACATCAACTTTGCTGGAAGTTGCTATCATGCAGTTAAAGACAATAGGCCTCTATGGCCCAAAACTGGAACATGTATAAGGTCCCTTGTGCGTAGAGAACGAGGGTTTCATGCCATTCACAGCCTAGGGACAGTTGTAAATCTGCTCAGAGATGGGCCTGGCTCAGCTCTTGTTAATCAGAAATGTATACTGAACTATATACATTGTATACAGAGCAGGGAAAAATTCCTCAATGCCTGTGTGGAGCGTGTCCTTCCACACACATAAGGTCACATGACCTGATGTCACTTCCGACTATGTTGTCAGGTCTCCAGCTCACAACTGTTGCCTTGCACTACTGGGACAGTTGTGTTTGGGAAATGTTGTTACCCAAACATAATTCCTAACGTGAGCAATTAGGCCATCAATATCAGCTGCCTGTTTGACCAGAGAGAATATCACAACTGAACCCAAGTTTATTTTTTTCTTAGATAACAAGGCGTGGGGCTGGATGAACACAGCAGGCCAAGCAGCATCATAGGAGCAGGAAAACTTGACGTTTCGGGCCTAGACCCTTCGAAATGTCAAGTTTTCCTGCTCCTATGATGCTGCTTGGCCTGCTGTGTTCATCCAGCCCCACGCCTTGTTATCTCGGATTCTCCAGCATCTGCAGTACCTTTTATCTCTGATAAAATCTTTATTTTTTTTCTTTATTCATTCATGGGATGAGAGTGTCACTGGCTAGGCAGCATTAGTTGCCCATCCCTAATTACCCAGAGGGCAGTTAAGAATCAACCATGTTGCTATGAGTCTGTAGCCCAGAACAGGTAAGGATGGCAGTTTCCTTCCCTGAAGGACATTAGTGAACCAAATAGGTTTTTCTGACAAGCGTCAATGGATTCTTGGTCATCATTACAGCCTGAATTCCACATTTTTTTAATTGAATTCAGATTCCACCATCTGCCACAGTGGGATTCGAACCCAGGTCCCCAGAACATTATCTGGGTCCCTAGATTAACAGTCTAGCAATAATACTGCCAGGCCATCACCTCCTCTGACATCACATTTACACACATACCGAGTGATCAAATGCAAACATTCCCATTCCTCTCTTGCAGATATTCAGACCTTGTAGAACCATTATAGATGTATATTTCAGTAAGAGGTTAAGACATAGCAGCAGAAGTAGACCATTCAGCCTATCGAGTTTACTCTAACATTCAGTAAAATCATGGCTGATCTGATGTAACTCAATTCCCCTTTCCGGCTTTTCCCCCAGAACTCCTGATTCCTTTATTTTAAAAAAATCTGTCAATCTCAGCATTGAGTATACCTAACAATCCAATCTCGACAGACCTCTGTGGTAAAGAATTCCATAGATTCACTACCCTCTGAGAGAAGAAATTCCTCCTAGATCAAGATTAAAGCTAAAATTTGCAGTTCAATGCCAAACTGGGCATTCATTTTCCAACTGAGTCAAAGAGGAGCAATTATCTCAACCTCATCAGTCAAGGAGTGAAAAAGGAAAGGGAGAAGTGAAGTCTGCTTACAGACTTCAGTAGCTAATAGCTGCAATATCTTTATGT
The DNA here is from genome assembly GCA_024137785.1 of Ginglymostoma cirratum. Classification (NCBI taxonomy): domain Eukaryota; kingdom Metazoa; phylum Chordata; class Chondrichthyes; order Orectolobiformes; family Ginglymostomatidae; genus Ginglymostoma; species Ginglymostoma cirratum. The sequence goes on along the minus strand of JAHRHZ010000069.1, from coordinate 19,140,245 downwards.
TAAAGGCAGCAGAGGTCACAGACTCTTTTCTTATAGTCACTTCCAAGCTACTCAATAAAACAAGTCACATGGTATGACAGAAACCTGTACATTTGACAATAGTTATAAGTGCACATAAAATGTTCTACATTGCAAAAACAGTTGACCTAACATATCATCCCGATAAATGATTCCTGCTGCGCATCATGTAAAGTGGGTGCAGGACGCCACAAGGAATGCCTAATTTGGGGTTTAGATTTTAATTAGACCCCCAGGAAACTTAATTGGCATCAACTTTAGATTTGAGGCTGTTGAATCGCTACAAGTGGTCTGAGGGATGGTCTTCAGACAGCAATATGTGTGTATGTATTAGTGGGGAAAGGGGTCAGTGTAAATGGGCAAGTCCTCATGAGAAGGCAAAGCAATAGCAATTATGCCACAGAGGATCCAATAATGGTCTTTGGAACTTCCATCCCCATATTCCAGTAAGAACTATTTAACATACTTAAGTTTTAGGTCTCGGCCTCCATTGACCTCTTCGAGGACCACAAACATGGATCATTTTTCACTAAATACTGATGGCTCCTGGCCAATGTTGCACAGAGGGCTTCAAATGTGTATGAAGCCTACTATTTGCCCATGCAGTGGGTTTAATGTCTGTTTTGAGTGCAGACCCTTAATGCCACTTTTTCTGCTTTTACCAATATAACGGGTAGCACAATTCTTGTTACACACCTAAATCAGAAAGAAATTTCTCGTCCTATTTCTAGCTTGCAGCACTATCTAACCTTGACAAAACACATTCCAATGATGACATACAATGAACAGCATACTCATACTTCTGGGAACTTCTTTTTTAAGTGAGTGCAGACACAAGTTAAACATCTAAACATGGTTCAGTAACCTCACAACATCAGTATAAAAGTAACTTCACCACTTCAATACCCAGAAGCAGGAGCCCCACTCTAGTCAGAACTAAAATTTTGTATTTCTGACTTGTGATAACTTTCAGCCTGACTCTTCAGAGAATGTGGGTGAATTTCCATTGATCCTACTTGTGTACATGGCAAATTATATTTCCCACTTGCTGTCACAATAAATCAACACGAATCTAGCACCAGTCACATGATGCTATAAGTCCGTTAGCCCACATTTGTTTTATCCTATTAGTTACTCCATTCACAAACTTCATGCTCAGCAACTAATAAAAAGCAGAACAAGACAAAACACATCAACAGCAACAAACTCAAATAAGCTTCATCAGTAACTATATACATATATAGCATATATATATAAAACTAATTATACAAAACTTCTGGTAAAGAAACAATACAGTAATTCAATAATGGGGTTATGATGATGTTAAAAATTGTTAGAGAGAAGATTTTGTGATTTATGACTTCATCAAAACCCTTCATTTCTGTGAATGGTTGTCTCTTGGTGCCACCCATCCATCCATCCCATCTATACTTACCAGCACAACTGCTTAACAGAGAATATATGCAGGACTGGCTTTTTTTACCACTTTACTCTGGCATGAAGTATATCATAACAAAATGAAAGTATGTTTACTAACTGTTTTTCAATATATTAAATATCATGCACCAAACTCTTTGCCTTTTTGACTATGTGTAGTTGGCCCAATTATACTGGTTCCGCTCCCTTGCCATTTTGCCCAACCAGACATCAATATTGAGGTTCATGTTAATGTCAATAGACAAAAGGGAAGAAAGATTTGCATTTTCATAGCACCCTTCTCAAATTGGAGGCATCTCAAATGCCGCACAGACAAATAATTACATTTGTAATGCAGTCACTGTAATAAAGATAACATCACACTGTCCCAAAGGGAGTATATCGAAGCTAGAAGAATACAAATCAATCCTCCATCATGCACCCCACCCCTAACCAAAATGACACGATCGAAGTTAAAGCGATAATGACTTTCTACGTGGTAGTCTCCTAATTTCACATTAAGAAAGAAACAATGAATGGAATCTTCCAGCGGTCTAAGCAACATGGGCTGTGGTGGGATTTGTGGCAGATGTGACATCTGACAAAGTCCATCTCAACATTGGACGTATCTCATTCCATTTTTTATGTTTTTCAAAAGTGGTGTGGTGACTTTCTCACAAGGCAGCAGTAAGTTGCCCATTAAGGGGGAACATTGTTTGTTAAGCGTCTTGTTGACGGTCCAACTCACCTCATTAATAATCAGCTTTATATCTTACCAAATGTGCCAAACTAGTTAGATATTGAGAAAACTTAATATAGATACCAGAGTGGATATCTGTTGAATTCAGCTTGTTGTTTGCTCTGAATGGCTTTCATGTCAACACCTCAGGGCATGCTCATTGGACACTGGGCATATATACCCCATGGTCCCCAGACATTGGCATCTAAAATGTGCCAGCCTCAAAGAACCCTATTGGTTATAAAACTGCAGCAAGGATTCTGTATGTCAGAGACATGCCCCGGCTCATGGACTGGATCAGGCTACATCACAGGCTCTTTGTTTGCTGTCATAGCTCTTTCAGTTTGAGTCCATCTGGATGCTCATAGCATTCCAGCCATGCCATACCATACCATGCCTTGCCTTGCCTTGTTTTGCGCACATTGCACACTCAGCCAGAGACACGAGACTCCTATTACTTCTGTGTCACCTGCCATTTAGCACAGACGTAAAGGAGGGAGGTTTGTCATGGTTGTCATGATTGACCAACAATTTGTTCTGGTCTTGGCTCAGGATCCAGGATTTGCTACACCTCCATGGCAAAGTTTTGCCATTTAAACTCATTTGATGAGTTGATCCATAACAAAGCAGAATTGAAGAGAACTTTATTTCTCAACTCACAGAATGATGTTTAAAGCTCATTAACAGACATTCACTAATACTTAGATTGTTTTGTTTATTTTACTGAGAGTTCAACGTACTCAGTCAGCAGCATGGGAGATGGAGTGGGTAGCTTGACACATATCAGTCAGATACTGAGGCCTGAACAGAGTGAATGAGTGCTTGGGCTGGTCAGAGTCAGAAAGCTCTCCACAATAAAGGCTGAGTAGCTGAACATTGAGCAGCTTCCAACCCATCTTGATTCTTTCTGCCCTATTTTGGGCTTTTTTTGATCAGGAACCAGAGAGGAGGCAGAGACTAAGGAAGATCAAAATGGGAGGCATGGTTATGGCTGTTAGCGCAGGTGAGAAAGTGACACAAGCAAGAATACAGGGAGCACAGAGGACATGCAGGGTTAGTAGTGTTGTAGTTTGAAATGGGTGAGGGTGAATGCGAAACACGTTGCATGCAGTAGTAACAGCACAGGAGCCTTGGCTGGAGGTGGGTACAGTAGCAGAGATAGAAGTGTTAGAAAGAAGATGGTGGCACTTACATGGGTAGAGTGCAAAAGATTATCAACTTTCTTCCTGCAATATTTTACATTCCTCCAGATGGCTGAGACTGGGTGGCAACTTCAGATAAGGCTGCCATGGTTTGGTGTTGTGGCCTGACTGCAGGTCCTGGGGATAAAGGTCTCATCTCAGCATCACCACATTCAGCAGGACCTCCAGGTCACTGGCCGCATTACAGGGCACCAATTTCTCCTTGTCTGCCACGTCTGGAGCAAATGTTAGGAACTAAGCATGGCAGTTCTAATCTGAAAGTACTTGATAGGTGTACAACCAACTTTTAAAGATGGTGCAGATGCAAGGGATGCCAGTGAATTCCCGGATATCCACTGAATGGTGAGTTGTTATGGGATTGGTGCATGGTAAGCTGGGACATTGTTTGCCTTTGGGTCAGGGCAGGTCGCTAATGAGGCAAGTTTGGTAAGATACAATGAGAAATCTCCAGAATCCCTCATTGAACTTGACACAATTCAGTCTTAGCAAACAAAACATAAAATTCAGCCCATTGAATTGTGTTTACACACAGCCTTTCAGGATTTAAGGATACATTACAACCAATTAAATACACTTTATGCAGTATGTATGCAAGGTGGTAGCCACTTTGAACCCAGCAAGTTCCCACAAAAAGCAATGAAATAAATGACCAGATCATTTGCTCCAGATGTTGTTTGAGGGGCAAGACACCAGGAAAAAATACTCAGCTGCACTTTTCTGAATAGTGCCATGGGATCTCAGAGAGGGCAGATGTTTATATGTCTGGGTTCAACTTCTCATCTGAAAGATGGTCCGTCTGATAGGACAGATCTTTAGTTCCTATCAATTTCAATCGAATTAAATGGACACAGCCGTGCCGGTGAACTGACTTTCTATCGGATCAGCAGTTCATTTCTGATGTGTCAGGTCAATCACGGGGAGATGCAATTAACCTCTTCACAAAGCACCAAGAGTGCTGGAATCAGGCAGAATGACGGAGAGAGGACAGAAAGACAAATAGAAACCAATGCGAAATCCAACATATGATGTGGCAGACACAAATAATCAGACAGAATGAGACAGAACAGTACTAATGACATAACAAAAAAAAATCACTGAGTGAAGCACACAAGCAGAGACCAACAAACAAAGAACAAGTTTACAAACTGGGGGTTGTTTCCTTCCATGTAATTCATCACAAGTTACCCCTGCCCAATTGAAATGTTTCAGTTTGGGAGACTTCACTTCTATGTTCTTCACATTTTAATATAATTGCAGTCAGATGCTGTTAGTTGAACTATGAGGATATTTTACCCCACTAACCTTGAATTAATTTCAGCCAAGTTCAAACTGATCTGTTTATTAATTGATCAACAATATGTCCTGATCTTTGCTCGGGACCCAGGACTTGCTATACCTTATAGACAAAGTAACACCATTGAAACTCATTTGATGAGTTGAGCCATAACAAAGCAGAATTGAAGAGAATTTAATTTCTCAATTCACAGATGGCATTTAAAACACAATAATAGATATTCACTAATACTTAGATTGTTTTGTTTACTTTACTAAGTGTTCAATGTACTCAGTATGGGAGTTGGAGTGGGTAGTTTGACATATATCGGTCAGGTACTGTGGCCTGAGCAGGTGTTGGGTGAACAAGTGCTGGGAGAGGCCAGGCCAAAAAGAAATGCAACAATTAGAGTATCAGAGCTCTATCAATCGAGTATCAAAGAATTAATAGAAGGATAGGAGAGATCCAAGAGGGGTGATATGAGAAGATCCATTGAAGATTTCTACCAATACACAAACTCTTGATCTTTAAAATTGGAAGGTATTGCAAGATGTGCATTACAACATGGAACTGTCTGCATAACAAATTTGTGAACAATGACACAAACAATCTCCTTCAAGCTAGATCTTCCATAAGCTGCACAATCAGCTGTATTATATATTCGTGACTATCACTGAAAATTGTCTAGCTACAATAAAATCTTACATTTATATAACATCTTTAACGAAACATCCAGATGTGCTTCACAAGAACATTATAAAACAAAATAAAGCACTGGGCAACATTTCAACAATTTAAGTCAGAGGACCATAACCTTGGTCAAAGAGGTAGAGTTTAAGGAGTCTTTTAGGAGGCAAGTGAGCTGGAGAAGCACAGAGATATAGAGAGGGTAATACCAAGCTGAGAACCTAGACATCTAAAAGACATAGTCACTAAAAATAATTGAATTCAGTATGCTCAAAAAGCCAGAATTTTAGAGGAGTGTAGATAATTCTTGAGTTTTATGAGTTTGAGGAAACCATGGAGTGATTTTAAATCAATGAGAATTTTAAAAATCAAGCTGTTGCTTGATTGGGTGGAAATGTAGGTCAGCAGCAGTGAGGGGAGAACAGTACAAATTGACTTGGTGGGTGTTAGGACACAGGCAGCTGAGCTTTCAATGACATAAAGGTTTCAGAGAGCAGAAGGTATGGAACCAATGAGGGTTGTATTGGAATGGTCAGGTCTCGAAGGTAAAAAATAAAGTTGCCATAGACTTACCAGACCATAGGTCTACTCTCTCTTTAGACCTATGGGTCAACACACCTCAGGTAAGGGGAGATGTTGAGAAGGAGAGTCTTTCATGGCAACCTCAGCTGGTGTAGGAATTGAATCCACTCTGTTGGCATCACCCTGCATCATAAACTGGCTGTTCTGCCAACCAATCCCAGGATGGTATGAATGAAGGTTTCAGCAGCAGATGAGCTGAGATAAGATGAAATCGGTCCATGTTAAAGGGATGGAAATGGAGGATCTTCGTGATGAATCATTTATGAAGTTGTAAGCATATCTTGGAGACAAATGCAACATCAAAACTTGTTAACAATCTGGTTTAATCTTAGACTGTTGCCACAAAGCATGGAGTCAGTAGCTAGGGAACAAGTTTGGAGTGAGGACTGAAAATTTGGTTTCAGTCTTCCCAATATTTAATTGGAGGAAATTTCTGCTCATTCAATACTGAATGTCAGAGAAGCAGATAATTTAGGGATAGCTTCATCGTGGTTTCATTTCTCCATCCCTTCAGCAACAATGACGTAAGGAAATACCCGGTGAATATAAAGTGAAAACAGTGAAAAAATTATCACCAGATATTTAAACTCTGCTTCTCACCACAGAGGTTATCTGCCAGAATTTTTTGTTCTCCTTCCCAGTTGTTCTATTTGTAACATAGTCAAAACTGTTACACTTATATAAAATAGATAGAGTGCTATTATACTGTACAGTTTATATGGAAGCACTATGTTTAAACAAAGGGAAGTAGATGGGTTACACTACTGGAAAAGTAATGTTATAGTTCAACAAAAATAATGATGTCTTGAGGAAGAATGTTATGACCATACTGTGGAGCCCTCACAGGCATTTGAAAATCAATTGCATGAGTCTTAATTCAACTAATCTCATGTTGTGAAGATCTAAAGAAGACCATTTGATATAAGCCCAGCCACTTTTAAAGCAATAAAAAATATATTCCTAAAAGGGCATTTTACTCTCCAGTGAATGGATTTTTATCTTTATTGTTTTAGATATTGTACAAATAGGCACTTACTGCTTCTAACTGTTCCTATGCACTTGAATAGGTCCCATCTGTCTGTTCAAATTTGTGTAAGAGATTTCACAATACAGTTCAAAGGACAACAGGGAGCAATCCCATTGTCCTGATCAACATTCCTCCCTCAATCTCCTTATTCATTTCAGATGCTGATTGTAGGATGATGTAGGATCCCTGGTTATCAGGGATCATGAATCTTATGATTTTTTTATTAGTCAGTTTTATCAGGTTTTTTGGAGAATTTCCAGCAAGATCTCTCATCATATCTTACCAAACTCACTTCATTAACTATCCATTTGCCCCAATGCACTCCTTTCACCAATTCTAGTCCCACCTTACCATTCAACATTTTGGAAACAGCTCACCACTGCTGGGATAACTGGGATTTGGCATGCATCCCTGTGCCAATGCCACCTTCAAAAGGCTATTGCATGGTTCTTGACATTTGGTTTGGATATGGCACACAAGTGAAATTTGGCACCCTGTTTTGTAGACAGGAAGTCCTGATGGACAGAGTGGTGCTGAGGAGAGATGCGCTGTTCTCCAGGACAAGCATTGGAGATGCCAGACAATGCCAACATGGTCCTAGATTGTCACCCAGGTCAATGCCGTCTCAGCCAGTAATGGCCAGCAGTGTAAGAAGAAGGTCAACAATCTTCTCCACTTCGCCAGAATATGTGCTACCATCTTCTTTCCAATACTCTGCACTTACTCTCTCTCTGCTACTGTACTGACCTCCTACCAAAGCTCATGTTCTACCACTCTCCCTCTCACTGTCACTCACCCCACCCTAACTGCATGAATATTTCATGCCCTCTGTGCTGCCTACTCACTCATCCAGGGCATTTCTGACTTGCAGCGAAAATACAGCTGGGCCAACCATTTTCATTTCCCCTGATACTTTCTCTTATTCCAGGAGGAAAAGAGTCCATAGCAGGGCAGAAATAGTCGACACAAGTGGTGGCCTGCCCAAAATTCAGTTCCTCACAACTTACCATGCTCCGACTCCCTGAATGAAGCCTATCTCCCTTGACTCAACTGAGGACTGCGGACAACCACGACAAGCTTCCTGGCTTTGAGTCCGCTATTCAGTAAGGCAATACAGCAGATCTGTGCACTTAGTATTTCTGGCTGAGGGGCAAGGCGTGGAAACACAAGGAAGGAATGTTGTCAGCATCCAGGTAGACTCAGAGTGAGCGCGCAGTAAAACATCAAGGGAATAAGCTGGAGAGGTGGCCTGGTCTAATCCATGTGCTGGGCATCTGTCCCTGAGCACCAAGTGTCTTTGCTGTTACATTACAAAAATTGTTCTTTCACCTGAGGTGCAGCATTGAAGCATTGAAGCATACTTAAATGGTAAGATAAAACAAAGAACCGTGGAACAAAAACAAAGTTGCTAGAAAAGCCCAGCAGGTCCAGCAGCATTTGTGAAGGATACAACAGAGTTAATATTTTGGGTCCGGTGACTCTTCATCAGAACTGTAGATGGTGGAAATTAGAAATACAAATAGAAACTGCTGGAGAAACTTAGCAGGACTGGCAGCAAATGTGTAGGCGAAGCAGAGTTAACATTTCAAGTCCAGTGAGGTTTCTGCAGACAGAGTTCTTCAGTTTTGCAGAAGGGTTACTGGACTTGAAACATTCACTGTGCTTTCTGTCCAAAGATGCTGCCAGTCCTGCTAGGCTTCTCCAGAAATTTCTGTTTGTTTCATACTTTAAATGGAGTGAAGATGTGCCATGAGAGTACTAAGAGGCTGGCACATGTCAGATAACAGGTTGTTGTGTCCAGTGCCCATGGAACATGCCCCAGGTGTTTTGCTGCCCAGTATGCAACATGCAGATACTTTGTAGCAAGCAGCAAGCTGAAGTCATCAGGTAGTTTCCATTCTGACATCTAGTTTGCTCCCAATGAGTGGTAGGGTGGAAAGTTGCATATTGTTCAGGTGCACTTTATGAGGTTGTTGACAATTAATAATTCCCATTGACAGGCTACTCTGCACTCCCTCCCTCGATGCTCAGAATTTGCGTAAAAGATACAGCAAGTTGCTCCCATTGTCAAGACAGGCCTTCGTGGGATGTCTTATGCAATTCTACCACATCTCTTACGATAGCCCACTTTGTACAGGCTGCTACAAAGTTCTGCCCATTATTTTCCTACATAATAAGAGAAGCTATAAATGATAATTAACTCATTAGTCAGTGCTCACGAATATGCTGAGGACATAAAAAGTTGTCATGCAGTTGCACAATCTTTCTGGATAGTATTGGTATGTGAAATAATCCATTTGTTTTAACTTACACTCTTTGCATTGATTCAGCAAGGTTTCCCACCTTTCAACAGATACAATGTAAATGTAACGTGGTCTCAATATTACAACATAAGTGTAATTGTCGATGTCTCAAACACTGCATCTGTAAAAGGCTGTAAAGCCTCAAGGCTCGTGAGAGTCTTGAGCAACCACACGATCCTCATTTTAGATAAGTAACCAAACACCACTGGCTCCGATACCAGAGTATAAACTATAACATGAAAGATACTAAGATCGAAAGTAAATACATCAGACAGTTCATGAAGGCAGACCACAACATGCATACAGCACACACTTCCACAATTTTAGATTTGATTTCAAGGCAAATAGCAGACGTTTTTTTTGCTTGGACTCAGAGGAGATTATGGCTTGAAACACAAACAATGTCCAAGCAATTTCAAATGTACCAGCGGCATCTGAATCACATTAGTTAATTCTATTCCATCTTCAGCACATCAGCATTGCTAGCACCATTCAGTTAACACAGATTTGTTGTTGATTTTTATTTAAGACTATCACAATTTTTCCCATCCTGAACTGGAAATATATCATCATTCCCAATTCCTTCGCCTCCGCCGCATCTGTTCCCAGGATGAGACTTTCCAATCCCGCACATCTCAAATGTCCTCATTCTTCAAGGACCGCAACTTCCCCCCC
>JAHRHZ010000069.1:19052162-19125323 GCA_024137785.1 Ginglymostoma cirratum | reverse complement strand
TGATGTGGAATACTGCATCCGCTGTACCCGTTGTGGCTTCCTCTACATCGGGGAAACCAAGCGGAGGCTTGGGGACCGCTTTGCAGAATACCTGCGCTCAGTTCGCAACAAACAACTGCACCTCCCAGTCGCGAACCATTTCAACTCCCCCTCCCATTCCTCAGACGACATGTCCATCCTGGGCCTCCTGCAATGCCACATTGATGCCACCCGAAGGCTGCAGGAACAGCAACTCATATTCAGCTTGGGAACCCTGCAGCCCAATGGTATCAATGTGGATTTCACAAGCTTCAAAATCTCCCCTCCCCCAACCGCATCCCAAAACCAGCCCAGCTCGTCCCTGCCTCCCTAACCTGTTCTTCCTCTCACCTATCCCCTCCTCCTACCTCAAGCTCCACCCCCATCTGCTATCTACTAACCTCATCCCGCCCCCTTGACCGGTCCGTCCTCCCTGGACTGACCTATCTCCTCCCTACCCCCCCACCTACACTCACCTTTACTGGCTACATCCCTGCCTCTTTGACTTGTCTGCCTCCTCTCCACCTATCCTCTCCTCTATCCATCTTCTATCCGCCTCCCCCTCTCTCCCTATTTATTTCAGAACCCTCTTCCCCTCCCCCATTTCTGATGAAGGGTCTCGGGCCGAAACGTCAAGTTTTCCTGCTCCTATGATGCTGCTTGGCCTGCTGTGTTCATCCAGCTCCACACCTTGTTATGCTGGAGTAACTCAGCAGGTCTGGCAGCATTGCTGGAGAAACAAACACAGTTAATGTTTCAAGTCTGATGTGACTCTTATTCAGAGGCACATAGAAATGTTGAGTTCGTAAAGTATTGCAGCACTAGTGGAGATTACAGATTTAAAGAGGGATGAGATCATGAAGAGATTTTAAATTTGACGTGTTAGTAGACCAGGAGGCGATGTAGCCAGCAGGCACAGAGGTAACTGGTGAATATAGTTTGGTGTACGTTAAAATAGAAGATACAGAGTTTCAGATGAGATCATGTTTACAGATAAATGTTGGCAATGAAAGACGTGTGCTATGCACATGACATTTCATTATAAAGATATGTTGTCAGTCAGTTCTTCTACTTACTTTGGTCCCTCTGGACCCAGCATATTGGCTTAAAAATAAATAAACCATAATTCACGACCGCTTTGAATGTTTTGAAAAACCACAGTCACGCAATCTAAAAATATATACTTTTTGTTATTTATTTTCAACTTCTCTCTCCTTTTGAATTGATGCTCTAATCATTCCCCAATGAATGAGGAGGGGTGAACTCAGGGCACTCACTTAAAACACATTTACTGTCAAAATGAAGTGAGTTGGGAATATTAATGCCTCAAATAGGAGCTGTATCAGTGACATGAAAATACCAGTTAAACATTAAGTAATTTAGTAAAGTACTCATATCATTTATGTGTCTACATTCATAAAAGCAATCCTGTGCTTTATATTTTAGCAAAGCCAGCACAGGCTGGCTTGGAAGAGATATCCATTAGGTGGCTGCGCTTAGAGTAAAATGAACAGCAACTGCCACTTTCTCTGCATAATGCAGGACTCATACGGAGCCCTTGCAAAGGTCACATTGCTGATGTGGAAGTAAAAACAGAATTTCAGCCATTTACTCTGGAGATTGATAATATGTGACTGGACCAACAAAGAAATGAAATTCAACAATTCAGCACTAATGACATTCATATCAAAAATGTTACAGTAATATTCAGGATAGTGTTAAAGTAGAAAGCAGTTCAATTAATTGTACACCCAATGTAGTATTCCAGATGTATAGATATATATTTAAATATTTAAGTAAACACACATGCATCTTCCTTGCTTGCATATATTTGCCAAGATAATTGGTTCAGGAATGAAATCCAGTCTTACAAAATATTCTTTACTTCAGCTTCAAAAAAAAGTGAGTAGTTAAAATTGATTTAATTGTAAATACATGATTTTAGCTACTTCATATTCTTTTTGTGCACATGTTTGTTTCTGCTCAATGGTGAGATCCAAGTATCAACTCAGTCACAGAGCATAGAAATTGACAGCAAAGAGAAAGGCCCTTTGGCCTATCACATCCCAGCTGGTCAAGCTGACTAATCTAACCCCATTTTCCAACACTTGGCCCATTGCCTTGGCATCACAAGTGAACATTTAAATACTTCTTAAATGTTACATGTGTTAGGAACTAGCAGTTGTTCATTCCATTTCCGCCATAAAGTGAAGCTGTGTGGGTGATATTGATTTGAGGTATAAGCTGTGTTCACTTTTAAGAGATTTCTGACCTATCCAGCATGACATTGTCAACGGCTGATTTGTGTGTGAAAAACAGACTAGTCAGAGTTATTTCTACCAAGGTCAATCTATGGAACTGACCGACACTTCAATTGTATTGGTAAAAAGAAATTAACGTGACATATGTTTCAAAGAGTCGACATTAATAGCAATTTGTATTGATACGCTCCTATTCAAGAGGGGTTACGCTAGAAACTCTTGGTGTGCAGTCTAACTGCCCTGATTAACTCAAAGATTTCTGCCTATTGGACTAACTAAGGCAGAAACAGTGGACCACACAGGGAGCATCTAATCCCAAACTGGCATAAACCCTTACAGAGTTATCTCATGTTAAAGTCTGCCTGGCTTTTTCATTAGACCTCCTACATACTCTAGTTTAAATCTTTGTCACGTGATGAGAAAATACCATGCTTCTGGCTTTGTTTTCCTATCAGTAAGTTGTCCACCATGGTTCAAAAATAGCCTTGCAAACGCAATAAAACTAATGCAACTAGTATTAAATGAGAATTATCCGATCAATTAAATAATGTCTTCACAAAATTACAAGTACATTAAAGATTAGTTATCAGTATTTCTGTTACATGTCAAACATTTTTTAAAGACCAGCTTTAAATTTCTGTTGTTGATCTCTGTTGACTACTGTGGGATGCATTTGTTGTTAGAATGAGTGCTGATGCCGTAGTCAAGGTGCTTGATTTGGAAGAGCTACTGAGCCTGACAGTATGATGGAGCTGAATTAATGCACATTAAAGTTGAACTGACAAGATCACTGAAGCATCCTCGATTAATGACTGTGTCTCGGCTGATGCTAATTCGGCTTCCACATTTTAACCCCTCATTAGCTCCCTCTTCAGCCATATACCTATCCTTGACTGGGAAAGAGCACCAGATCTGCTCCCAGGCCTCTGCCAGCACCGCTTTTTAACCACCCATGAGAGGTTTATAACAGGCTGGCTCATCTACTAGCTCTCCTGCATTTCCTGCAACACCTCACCTTCACAATGCCCTGACAGTATGGACCAGATTGAAACTCACTATGTGAGCAATCACAAGTATGAATCCATGTTCCAGAACACTGTGGGACACAGTGCACAGGAGCACCAATCCAGAATGTTTAAACGCAAGTATAAAATAGAACCAGAAAAAGAATCATTAACATATGCTCACTGTCTCTGTCTGCTTTCTTTTATTCAAAATGAGGTCCCAGCATAAATAAAAGCACAAAAAAAATCCCATTCGCACAAAAGTAAATGTTAAAATGATACTAATTGTGGTAAAGACAGAATGCTGGCTCTGATATTCAAAGGAGATAAGTCATGTGTAAATTCCCAAGTGTAATTTTCCATTTGCCTCAATTGTTTCTTTTTCTGTTGAGATCTAACAAATAGTCATTACCTGGTGACAGAGTTTTTGATCAGTCCAAGCCCTGTCTGTACACAACACCACTGGGTGTTGCAGGCAGGTTTGCGCATGTGATTTCCACATATGATTAATCTCCCTTCATGTTACAGCCAGCAGGGGAACAGTGAATGAGGTTTGGCTATCATCCTCAAGAGAAGAAAATAAATTCAAGACCAGTTCATATATTCCTGACGAGTTACAGGGAATTCCAGTCAGAGACCACGATTTGACCACCTCACGGATTCCCAACAGTACCAGACTTTAGAAAAGTAAAATAGGGAAAAAGAATATATATAGCAAGAAAAAACTCTGAAATTAGACATACTCAAACATTGTTGGTCTTTTCTGTGGTGCCATCAACGATGAATTGTGATTATATTGGCAGTGGTGCTAAAGTATTTCTAATCTTATGGTGCCCTCTGCTGACTATTTTATTCATTACAAATTCTTTTAGAGTCATACAGTTGTACAGCGCAAGAAACAGGCCCTTCAGTTCACCTCGTCCATGCCGACCAGATATCCTAAATTAATCTAGTCCCATTTACCAGTATTTGGTCCATATCCCTCTAAATCCTTCCTATCCATGTACCCATCCAGATGTTTCTAAGTGTTGTAATTGTACCAGCCTCCACCACTTCCTCTGGCAACTTATTCCATACACGCACCGCCCTATGCGTGAAAAAGTTGCCCCTTACGTCCCTTTTAAATGTTTCCCCTTTCACCTTAAACCTATGTCCTATAATTTTGGACTCTCCTGCCCTGGACAAAAGACCTTGGCTATTCACCATGCATCTCATGATTTTATAAACTTCTATAAAGTCACCTCTCAGCCTCCTAAGCTCCATGGAAAATAGCCCCAGCCTATTCAGCCCCTCCGTATAGCTCAAACCCTCCAACCCTGGCAACATCCTTGTAAATCTTTTCTGAACCCTTTCGAATTCTTTGTTATGAAAATGGTGTGTGAATAAGTTTTACATTTGGAACACACACCTGTATGAACAAACATACAGTTAAAAGCAGGGGTAGGACTCTCAGTGCTCAAGCCTGTTCCACCATTCAATAAGATCATGGCTGATCTGATTACTTCACATTCCCACCCACCCCTGAATGCCTTTCAGTCCCTTCTGAAACAAGAGTCTATCTCCCTCTGCCTTAAAGAAATTCAAAGACTCTTGGCTGAATCTTATATTTTGTTATCTAAGTGTCAGTATCATCAAGGGATTTTCTCCATGAGACCTAGCAAGTTACTTTGCCACATCTTACCATTAACTACAATCGCGCCTCTATGCATCACATACCCAACTCACCCAGTTCTAGCCCCATTGCACCATTCACCATAGCCAAACAACCCACCACCCTGCCTGAGTATCCCAGAATGGACCAGAATCCCTGGCACCGGTGCCATCTTTAAAAACCCATTGTGCTCCCTGACAAGCACAGTGAGTCCAGAACAGCCCTAGATAACAAGCATGGGGCTGGATGAACACAGCAGGTCAAGCAGCATCATAGGAGCAGGAAAATTTGACGTTTCGGGCCTAGACAGCCCTACATGGTTCCTGAGCCACACATGGCAGACAAGGGAATATTGACACCCTGCTTTACAAGCAGGGGCTTGGAGATCCTAGTGAACAGGGTGGTGTCAATGTAGAACATCCTCTTGCCCCCAGGATCAGCAGAGAAGGTGACAATACCAGATCATGCCAACCTGGTCCGCGATTGTGAGCTGGGCCAGTGCAGTCTCAGCTATCTGGAAGATAACACAGTAGCACCGCAAGAAAGTCAATAAACTTCTGAAATCAGTCAGTGTATGCACCACCATCCACTTTCCGATGCCTCACACTGACTCAATCTCTTCTACTGTACCTACCTCTCACCAAGTTCATTGCCTGCAATATCTTCAACACTTACTGTCATCCACCCTGGGCCCTACATCACTTACCCTCTGCATGCCCTCAGCACTGCCAAACTCACTGGCTCGGGATGCCTTCCTACCTGCACAAGCAGTCATAGCTGCGCCACCCAATTTTATTTCCCGTAATACCTGCCTCTCCCTCATTCCAGGAGAAAAACAGCCCACAAATAGTGCAGAAAGTCAAAAGGGTGGTGGACTGACACACATTTTGCTCCTTGATTTATGAGCAGATGATCTAGATTCTGACTACTTCAAGCAACTGACACACTGCATTGAAACCCTGGACCGGTATTGGAGGCTATCCTTGACTTACTATGCAAGGACACCCTGAGCGAAGACCATCTCCCTGAATCCTGCTAACAGCCATAGCAAAATTGCTGGCTTTGAGTCTTTGATAAAAACCATGGCAATGCAGCAGGCTTGGGAGCTTGCCTTTTCTGACTGAGGGCCAAGCTGCAGAAAGGCAGCGGAAGGCAGGGTCACAGGGAGCATGCAGGTGGGCTCAGAGTGAGTAAGCACTGTTACCGGAAGTACACAGCCCAGAGGTGCAGCCTAGTCTAGTTTATGAGTTGTGAGCATCTCCCGGAGTGCAGAATGTCATTGCTGCAACATTACCATGACAGCGCTGAGTCCAGAAGCATATTGTAGGTGGATTGAAGATGTTGCAAGAGGGTTCTTAGAGATTGGCACATGTAAGATGCCAATATCTATAGATGTAGGGTTCATATGGCTGGTACCAATGGAGCAAGCCCTAACATGTTGATGTCTGGTGTCCAACATGGATGTCTTTTGGAATGAGCAGAGAACAGAAGTTTACTTCAATGTCATGAATGTTTATGTCTGGTTTGGTCGAAGCAGCTGGCATATTAGAAATCTGCATATTAATGAGGTGAGATTTGCAGTTAATAAGGTCATTAAAAAGCAATAATCCTCCTTCAGAGGTAATTCACTGCTGCCTAGCGAGAATCCCAGCTTGAAGCCCAGGTGTAGTTAAAAGATCAAGTAAGTTGTTCCCAACATTAAGATAAGCCTTGCTGAACCTCTTGTACAATTCTGCCACCACATTTTCTGTCAATAGCCCACATCATTCAGGACCCTACAAATTCCCCAACCTTCTCTTCAACGCTACCTTAAACAAGAAACACCTAGTTTTCAAACAATGATCCCTAGTTCTAGATTCTCCCATAAGAGGAAACAGATCCATATCCACCACATCAAGAGACTTCAGGAATTTTATATGTTGAATAAGTCACCACTTTACACTTCTAAACTCTGGCAGATACAAGGCTAGTTTTCCAAGCTTTACTCACAAGACAACCTGCCATTCCAGGTATTAATCCAGTGAGAAGTTAGCAATGAAATCCAAAAGCAGTTTCATAAGATTTTTTTTATTCAAAGATTAAACCTGTAGTCAAAATTGAACAGCTTCTTAAAGCCTCACAGGACATATTACTTGGTACAGTAATAAGGATGGAGTAGGGACACTTACATAAAAGATGATTAACTTCTTAACTGTTGAAATTGTATTTCTATATATTCAACAGTAAACCAATTAGTGATTGGCATTAATTCATATTGATACTTTTGAGTGAACTATTTTGACACAAAAGAACAATTGATTTCAGGTTTACCCCTTTTCCGCATCTCAACAGAGCAATCATATTTCTGATTTAACTGCAAGGTTCATTTACCATGAACCTTTTCAATTAGCAGAAACAGAATGAATCATTTTAAAGAAAATCTTTCATAAAGGAAATATTTTATATAGATAAAATTTTATATAGATTTTATATAGATAAATGCTGCGTTGCAACTGGAAAATGTGGGACCACACAGACACCATTGTAATCCGAAACAACTGCACCTACAGTGACTTGAGGAATCTCAGCTCAGAGCCAAAGGCCAAGCTACAAACACTGTAAAATTCCTGGAATTTATTCAAAGAAGTCAAAAACAGGCCATTTGAAATCCTAATACAATCAGGCAGAGTCAACATAGTTTTCAGAAAGGAAAATCATATTCAACCAATTTATTGAAGCTCCTTGAGGAAGTAACAAGCAATCGTTGGATACAGATGTGGTGTACTTAAAAGCAGTTCAGAGAAGGTTCACTCAACTGATTGGAATAATGTTGGTATGTTATGTGGAAGGGTTGGGCCCGTATCCACGGACGTTTAGAAACATAAGAAGTGATCTTATTGAGGCACATAACATCTTAAAATTACTTGAAAGAATAATTCTCCTTCTGAGAGAACTTGGGATCTCAGTTCAAAAGTTATGACAGATGAGGTGAAGATTTTCCTGCAGCTATTTTTTTCAAGAATGGATATGGGAAAATACAAAATTCCAGTGAATAGTACAGCCTGAGTTCTGGATTTTGCACAGCCCAGCTCCAGATAACTTCCACTCCAGATACAGATCTGGTGCTGGTCTGCACAATCAGCCAGTTAAGACACCAGAAATAAAAACAGAAGTTGCTGGAAAAGCTCAGCAGGTCTGGCAGCATCTGTGAAGTAAAATCAGAGTTAACATTTTGGGTCTAGTGATCCATCCTCAGAAATCAAACATTAAATCTGATTTTTCTTCACAGGTGCTGCCAAACCTGCTGAGCTTTTTCAGCAGTTTTTGTTCCTGATTTACAACATCCGCATTTCTTTCGATTTTTTTGTTAAAACGCCACGTTCATTCTTCAGATCTCTTCCTAGCATCACCGAAGATGCACCTTCAGCCAAATCCAGCACAGCTATTCCAAGATCCTAAAACTATTTGTAATTTGACAATTAATTTTACCAGTTAATATGGTGATCTTGCTGCTTTCACACAGTCAGATCCAGACTAATTGACAGGGCCAGAAAGGAGAACAAACCATCGCATATTCCTTCAATTCAGCTTGCTGACTTCTGACAGCCCTACTAATTTAACTGCACAAGTGTACAAACACACCTCCAACCTGACCCCCACGCCCCCTCCAATCCGTATAAATTATAATCATTTCCGAGTGCTTTCTGTTCTGATGAAGGGTCACTGCACTCAAAAAGGTAACTCTGTTTTTCTCTCCACGGATACTGCCAGGATTTCAAATCTATCTGGTCTAGATTCATTAAAGCTAAAATGTCTTTTTGGTAACAGTTGCCAAAACACACACACACACACACACACACACACACACACCTCTAAAGGGTGACCTAACCGATCGCTGACCAGGATTCAGTACGTGGGCTTATGTGATCTGTTCTCTGCTAATAAACCAGCAGTTTCAAAATGAAAGAACTGAAAATACAGATTCCAGGAAAATTTTCGTTTTTCAATTCTTTCCATCCCAGGATTTTGAACTGTAAGATTCTGTACTTCAATTCCCTAGATTATCTGTACAGTTTTAAACCCCAAGCTCTGTGTCATCTCAATACCAAATGAATAATTTCTTCTTTTGAACACCTTTCAGGTTTGGCATTCCCATTTCTACAGGCCTTGGTACTTCATCTTGGTTTCTCAATCAAAAAGCCATTTTGTTTTACACCACAGAGGCATCATGTTACAAGTATAGAAATTAAAAATCAATATAACCTGGAGAAATAGATTGATTGCTTTCATTCAGCAGATACAAACTGCAATGCTATTGAGTACACATGACATTTAATGAAGAATAAAAGCATTCTCAGATGTCTGATGCTTTATGATATGCAGTCACATGAAACGCAGTCTAAGTATCCAGTGAGAGTCATTGCTTACCTGAGTGTCCCCTAGGGTGGTGGCTGGAGGCAGACAGCAATTTACAGCAAAGCATTAACACAGAGACGAGCAGCAGCCAGTGAGTGAGGAGCATCGATCTTGCACAGAATCTCATCCTTGTAGAGACAGAATAAAAACACGAATAGTGAAAAATAACTTGTGTCCATTTGGAAACTGATAAGCAGTGTTTGAAATATTTATGGGAACATTCAGACACCATTCACGGACAATGCGTGGAAAATCTGATATCCTTTTGCCCACTAATGTACATCTTTGGTAGAGTCACAAAAAAGGTCCGACAGTTAGCTGAGACCCACACTAGCCCAGCATGTGCACATCTGCACTGGGTTTACACCCACCACGCTTCACAGGACAAGTCAGCACAGTGGCTCAGCAGTTAGCGCTGCTGTCTTACAGTGCCGGGGACTTGGGTTTGATTCCATCCTCCAGAAACTGTCTGTGAGGAGTTTACACATTCTCCCTGTGTCTGCGCGGGTTTCCTCCGGGTGGTCCAGTTTCCTCCCACAGTCCAAAGATGTGCAGGTTAGGTGGATTGGTCATGTTAAATTGCCCATAGTGTCCAGGGATGTGCAGGCTAGGTGGGTTAGCCATGGGAATTACAGGGATAGGGTAGAGAGTGGGTCTCGATCGGATACTCCTCAGAGATTTTGTATGGACAGGATGGGCCAAATGGCCTGTTTCCACGCTGTAGGGAAACTATGATTCTAAGTCCCTCCTCCTTGAGGACCATATCATCAGGGAAAACATCCTCCCTCTGCTCTCCAGTTTATCAACAGGAATTGGGAAGAAATTTATACTACACTTTCTGACATGCTGATCAGTTACAGGGGAGCGCCAGCCTAGGAGTTGCTGACCGACTATGAATAAGTCTTCAGCCAATTAAAGGGAGGAGACATTGGTGATGCAGAACTCAAAAAATGAAAGGAACTTTATAAATCAGCCTGTGGAATGATGGTATTAAATAATTCATTAATGTCAATGAATTACAAAAGTTGACACACTTTATTGGCTGATGATGCATTACCAATTATTTGGTACTTACAAATATATATTTGGACATTCTTTTCTAATAGGTCCATGTACTTTGTTGGCATCAGATGTGAAAAATTAAGAGGAATATGATTACTTCTTTGATTATTAGGATCATCTTATAATTAATCAGGGAGAATATGTTAGGGCCTGGCTAGTTACAGAATAGGGGTAGTATTTATTTCTGGGTAGTGTTAATGTGAGGAAGTGGGGAGCAAACAATTGATCATTACATTTACTACAATTTTCAACCACAGCAAGTTCAGCATGTGTTCAATTTTGTTGATGAAAATCAGTAGTAACTAAATTCAAACACATAAAACCGCTTCAGATATAGGCAGAAGTAGTTTATTTTACTGATTTATATGTGCAAGATTGTGACAATTGAACTTGTGAGATGAAAGCGATGAGATTTGACACATAAACATCATTGTTAAAGTTTGGATTTCAACCAACGATATGTAGGTGCTGGCCACTTTTGTGAAAGGTTAAAAAAACGGTCTGAGAGTCCATAAGGCCATAAGACAGAGGAGCAGAGATTAGACCATTCAGCCCATCGAGTCTGCTCCACCATTCAATCATGGCTGATAAGCTCCTCAACTCCATTCTCCTGTTTTCTCCCCATGACCCTTGATCCCCTTGACAATCAACAACCTATCTATCTCTGTCTTAAATATACTCAATGACCTGGACTCTACAGCCTTATGAGGTTGTGTGTTCAAAGATTCACCACTTTTTGGCTGAAGAATTTTCTCCTTATCTCTGCTCCCAAAAGGTCTTCCCTTTGCTCTAAAGCTGTGCTCTCGGGTCCTAGTCTCTCCTAACAATGGAAACCTCTTCCTAACATCTAGTCTCTCCAGACCGTTCAGTATTCTGTAAGTTTCAATTGGATCCCCCCCCCCCTCATCCTTCTAAATTCAATCGAGTATAGACCCAGAGTCCCTCAAACATTCCTGCTTTGTTAAGCTTTTCATTCCTGGGATCATTCTCGTGAACCTCCTCTGAACCCGCTCCAGGGCCAGTACATCCTTCCTGAGATATGGGGCCCAAAATTGCACACAATACTCCGAATGTGGCCTGACCAAAGCCTTATAGATCCTCAGTAGTACATCCTTGCTTTTATATTCTAGTCCTCTCAGAATAAATGCCAACATTGCATTTTCCTTCCTAAATATTGACTCAACCTGCAAATTTACCTTGAGAGAATCCTGGACTAGAACTCCCAAGTCTCTTGGCACTTTAGACATCTGAATTTTCTCCCCGTTTAGAAGATAGTCCATACCTCCATTCTTCTTACCAAAGTGCATGACCTCACATTTTCCCACATTATACGCCATCTGCCACTTCTTTGCCCACTCTCCTAACCTGTACAAATCCTTCTGCAGGTTACCCACATCCTCAATGCCAACTGTCCCTCTACCTTCCTTTGTATCATCTGCAAACTTAGCCAGAATGCCCACAGTTCCTTCATCTAGATCATTAATGTATAAAGTGAAAAGCTGTGGTCCCAATACTGACCCTTGTGGAACACCACTTGTCACCAACTGCCAGCCTGAGAAAGACCCTTTTATCCCCACTGTCTGCTTTCTGCCAGACAGACGATCTTCTATCCATGCAAGCACCTTGCCTCTAACACCATGGGCCCTTTTCTTTCTCAGCAGCCTCCTGTGCGGCGCCTTGTCAAAGGCCTTCTTGAAGTCCAGGTAGCTAACATCCATTGGCTCTCTTTGGTCTAACCTGGTCATTACTTCCTTAAAGAATTCTAACAGATTTGTTAGGCATGACCTCCCCTTGATGAAGCCATGCTGACTTTGCCCTATTTTACCATGCACTTCCAAGTATTCAGAAATCTCATCCTTCACAATGGACTCCAAAAAACTTTTACATGACCGAGTTTAGGCTAATCAACCTGTAATTTTCAGTCTTTTGCCTTACTCCCTTTTTATACAGGGGTGTCACATTAGCAATTTTCCAGTCCTCTGGGACCCTCCCTTCTGGAGTCATTTCCTGAACAGATCTAATTCAGTGCATGTCATAGAACAAATGACCACAAAGCCCTTGGAGTATCAGTAAAATATTGCTTATACTGTGGAGTTTATGATAGGGAGTGTCAACATTGAAAGATTTGAGTTTGGTTTAGGTTAGAATAATCAAGGATAGGATTTCAGCTTAGAAGCCTCAGATAAATAAAAGCTTATTTGAAATAATTTTCTTTTGGGTAATAATCTTCTGTTTTATTGTTAAAGATAATTTACAAGCTTGCGTACTTATGCCTTAGTGAATGACCACCAGGTTAACTAAAATATAGATACAATCAATAAGGATAGATTTCACTTGTCCAGTAGTAACATCAGCTGGGATGGTAATGCTTGTTAGATATTATGACAGCTGAAAACGAGGATAGAGAAGAGGAAATCCTGGATACAGCTGCATTTGTTAGCAACCAGTCAAAGAACACCTTCAATCCTCCCCAAGATAATTATGAAAAATATTTCTTCCTTGAACAGAGGTCCAACCAGTCCCAATCATTATTACTCTCCTCCACCTGATTGAACCCTTATTTGCATTGAACAACTCCTTCTATGTCACTCACTTCCTCAGTATATCGGCTAGCTCAGCATTCATGCCTGCATAGTTGCCCATGTTAAGATTTAAAATACTAATCTTAGCACTAATATTCTCCCTTGCAAACTAGATATAAAATTTCAATGATACTGTGATCACTGCTACTTGGGGGGCCTTAGGTCTGTGGTTATTAATGAATTCTACCACATTACACAGTAACAAGTCAAATAGAACCTGCTCGCAAGGTCAGTTCCAAAACGTGCTACTCAAAAAAACTATCCTGGAGACATTCTTCATCCAGGCTCCTGCTATCAATCTGATTTTTTCCAGTTTTCCTGTTTTAAAGTCACCCATAATTATTCCCATCCCTTTATTACAAGCACTCACGTCTGCCCCACATTGTGGTAACTGTTACAGAGTCTGTAGAGCACTCCCACTAGTGATTTCTTACCCCCACTTTTCGTCATTGCCATTCAAACCATTCTACATGAACTAAAGTCATCTCAAGTATCACGTGAATGTCACCTTTGATTAACAGTGCTACCCCTCCACATTTACCTGGCTTCTTTTTTTTCCATAAATGTCATTTATCCCTCAATATTCAGAACCCAATCCTTGTCATCCTGAAGTCGTGTCTCCATAATGGCTATCAGATTATATTTAGTTACTTCAATGCTTCTTCAGTGTTGCTGAGTCAAAAACCCTGAAGTGCCCTGTCTAACAGTACTGCCCACACCAAACCGCCTGCAGCGATTTAAGTACACCATACCTTCTCAAAGGCAACTAGGGATGAGCACTAAATGCTGGCCCAGTCAGTGACACCTACTGCCCATGAACATTTTTTAAGTGCATTAACAATTAATTTACTTTAATAGAATGCTCCAGGCATTCACAGCTAGAGCCTTTCACTTGTCTATTTTTCTTCTTTGAAACATTATGATCTCTGTTGTATTCTTAGGTTTTCTCTCTTTCTGCCAATCTCTGACCCTTATTTCCTATATTACTATTTTCCTTTCTTACGTTGTCCCTATTATTTAATATAGCACGTCTTTTCATATGATTTATTAACTTTACCACTAAGGACAACACTTGACTAGAATAGAAAAGACCTTAACTACCTCCCAGAGACTAATTGAACTCCTCTGGGTAGTACAGCAAGGAAGAATTCCATGCAGTTCCATTGAATCCAGCTATGTCTCTGATTGCCTGCCACAGATACCATCGTCATCTGGTCCTCTGAGGGCCTGTCTAATGGCTCTGTGGGAATTCCTGAACTCTCAAGCTGTGACAAGGATTCCTGTTCAGGAATGTGATAGTATTCCATTGCCTGAAGGAGCAGCAGCATAAGGCATAAGTCAGGAACAGTGCTGATGATCATCACGAGCACAGTGTAGCAGATACTGACTCCAAAATGTTGTTTGACACACACGTGGTTAGCATGCCTGCAATCCACAGCATGAGTGCAATGTGAAAATCACTTCTACCCAAGCTGTCAAGTGGTTCAGTATGAAGTCAGGCAGCTTAACAAGATTCTTGGCATGAAGCAGTGTTGACCCTGCAATGAAAGTAGCACAGCAGCAGAGGCAGGAAAAGGTCAGGATAGCCACTGCCAAAATGGCCAAACCATGCTTGGCAGCCGAGTGTCAGAGCAGAATGGTCAGAGGAGCACTCTCTCTAGATTCCAGAATAGTAGCAGCAATCACCTCCCTACTTAATGTACTTGAATTGCTTTCAATTGTTGCCGGGATGGTCAGCACAGCCTCAATTTTCAACTACAAATGGTCCTTTCCTCATAGCCTTACATGCAATAATCTCTCAAAAACCTCACAATATAATTACTTGGTATATGTACCTGTTATCACACACATAGGGGTTGCACGCTGGTCCTAGGCTTTACTCTATTCCATTATAACCAAAGATAATTTTCACTTTATGCACGTGTTTTAGGGAAATGATAGCCAACAAAAAAACAATGAATGACAATGGGCCTCCAAACCAGTGCCATCTCAGAATCTACTGCCTTTGTTGTAAAAACAGATTCATTACTGCCCTTCACAGCACTGTCACCCTACCTTGTCTGGACTTGTATTGCCTGGGATTCCAGCAGCCTGGCATGAATGGCCTGCTTCAGCAGCAGCTTCCAGTCCAGTATTCCAGTGGCCCAGACCAGCATGGCGGTCTTGCAGCAGTACTGCCTTTTCCCAAAACCAGGAGCCATGAATTGAACTAGGATGGACTTTATCTTTTTGTTTTTCCTGACCCATGCCTTCTGTTGTTAATAAAGATGCCATAGTGTGGCACCTTAAAACTTTTCACCGTGTTCTTTTTTGAAAAAAATACAAGTGAAAATAAATGACAATTCTATTTCTAGGACTAAATACGTCTCCACTCCCATAAAGCCAATTTGTATATTAATGCCCTGCCAACAAGATAATATGAGTAATAAATAGTGCCGTGCCAATATCACAAGGGCAAATAACAAAAATATATTCCAGTGAAGATAAAAAAAAGGGCAATAAGGAAGATTATTCCACAGCTGAAGATTGGTTTGATGCCATAGGTTTGTAGTCCCTCGAGCAGTGAGAATTTAGAGATGGTGTAATCCAAGTATTTTAGATTATTAAAGCAATACACAAATAGAAATGTGCCCCATGATCTAGAAGCAGCACATAAAGCTGAAGAAACAGAGGATGTGGTTGGCTATCTGGCAGTTTTACTTCTCCCAAAGATGATCAAATTGTGCAAAATATTTCAGTTGAAGATATTGAAGACTGATGTTTTATAATCCTTCAAGAGGAGGAATTTATGAATTTCAATGACAAAGTGTATTGAAGATGAGGGAAATTATTCTGGGGACTCCTGGGACTTTGCTCCTCACTCATGAAGAGTTAGCAAATAATTCATTTTTTTCCACTGAAATCTGAAGTGGCAACAGGTTGCTGGTTATTTGTCACTTGTAGGAGGTGGAGGCAAGAGGTAATTGATATGCAGAGATAAAATGGATGAGGACAACCACTATATGGACCTGGCAAGTTCATCTATATCTAGACATGTCACATGAAAAGACAGAGGACATCCAAGCAGTTTCACACACAAGTTGTAACCTGCAGTAAGTCCATCTTAGAACACAGCTATTGTGACTCAAGAGCCAGGTCAGTACAAAATGGTCTGCTATGAATTCTAATATCCCAATCAACTTACACACTGTTCAGACAGATCCACAGACAAGCAGGAAGCTCCTGTGATGAACAAAAATAAAAAATATCACTACAGCTCCCAGGGGTAGTAGGCACACATTTGTATGATGATTTGGCACAAATGAGCTCAGGTTGAGAGCATGATAAATTCATCCTGTTAATACATATAAAGCTACTGATGACAGAAATGCACATGGCCTTACCAGTCCGTGGATCCTTGCACTAATGGAGAATTCTGACACAAAATTGAACTGCCACCATCTGCACTCTGCGCAGACACTAGTAAGTTGATAACTCTCGAGAAAAGTGCAACTGTGATTTGCAGCTTGATGCATCCACGAACAATTACTTAGATTACATTTTGGATTTGCAAAATGTCAGTCTTCTGTGAGCTCTGGGAGAAGGGATAATGACAGCACAATCTGAAGAGAGAGGAGGAAGTGAGGAAAGTGCTAGCTTAATGACAAAGGACAGATGTTGAAGGTGGAAAACTTGACTACAGAGGACAGAAGATTAAAAAATTGTTCCTCCACACGCTGTTGGAGAAGGATTGAAAAAGACTAGGATGAACTGAAAGAAGGAGGTGAAGCCAAGTTTGAGAGATGGGAGGTAAAGAGTATTAATTGGGGTAGACTGTATGAATGGAGGCCTGAGAGGAGGCTGGATGGAGAAGAAACACCATGAACTTAGGTGGCAAATTCCCGTTATGAACTAAGAAGACAGGGCGAAGGCACAGAGCAAACAATGAACGAATTAACTGGGTGTGGTGTAAAGGGGAGAAGAATACAAACATAACGAGCAGAAGCTGGAGGAGAGCAACTCTGGCAAACATATAAAAATAAGTTGGCAATCAATTTCAGCACCCGCATTTTCTAATACATCTCTACAATAGCCTGCAATTTCTCCAGGGAATGAAGTCAAAATTCTGATATTTGGCCCTAAATTCTTCCAAGATAAAAATCATAGAAAGTTGAGTGCACCAACAGCTTAAGCTATGATTAGTCAATACCCTGCTGCACTTTCGATGTAATTATTTATCATAGGCCTATAGTCAGGTGTATTTTTCAGCTGTCTTTTTGAGGTTTTAACAAAATTTTTGAAGTTGTTAATGAACCTTTTTATTTTGATTTTCTAGATTAACAGGTGGTGTCCCTGAAGGTGTATCATTGTAAAATATGTAGTTTGCTTGCATGCCAACAATTCTGGTATTCCACCATCTATCTACGTTGATTGAGTTTACTTTTCAATTTACAGGACTGCAATGCCCTTAAATGGCTTTTTAACATGCTTAAAATAATATTTCAGAGCAAAATCATCACGTCTTACCTTGCTAGTTTTTATGTTCAGATAAATATCTTTTTCACCACATTCTTCATGGGTCCAGATTCCCAGCAGATATACAGTAGAAGCATTCCTATGTACCTCTGCCTAGCCCCTCTTCATTGGAAGCTGTCAAGAAAAAAAAACAAATTCTAGACCTCCTTTCGGCCTCAGGGGCTGCTAGAATCAATAGAAAAAAGTCTGAAATTCACAATTTATGTTTCAAACTTAAATTTAACAATAGTGCAACGTGGAAGGGCCACTAATTTCTGAAAACTAGCATTCCATTTACAAAAGCCACTTGACTCAATTAATCTTGTTGACTTTGTTTTTAACTTTTTATCTGACAAGATAACGCAACAATGGAAAGAGTGCATTCCAAATGAGAAGTGAAGGAAATTTTACACAATTCCAGTTGTACAGCACTTCTGCCCAAACAATGATGAAGTGTCTGTAACAGTGGGTCTGTGGGATAATTGCAACAAGCATTGATAATCTAGGACCAACTTTAACCTAGGACTAACTTGTGACAGCATATGACTTGGAAATTTTCCTTGTTTGCCTTTTTGAATATATATCCTTTTTGAAAGAATTTCAGAATGAAAGACATAATTAAAATTACATAATTTTATTTAATGCCATTAAATACAAAAAAAATCAGGAAACCCTCTCATCAGCCATTATTCTTAATACCCACCAGATACACTGACTTTCAACTCTCTTTAGGATTAGGATCTACATCATCCAAGTCTCTCTGAAATAACTGCAGTATCAGTAATTTGTTTGTCCCTCTGAATATGCTGAAGCCAACTTCCTTACATCGGAGTTTTCAAACTTTTCAGGTTGACTTCCAGCTCTTTCATTTTCTTCAGTCAACACACCACCAAATGTATTTCACAGCTTCTCATGCCCTCTAGCTGAGGAAATGTTATTACAAAGGTAAAGTTCCACTAGTTAAACCATTTGTGAGTCAGTTCCATTGATGGCTGGACTTCTGCCTGCAAAAGCGATTTTCCTATTCCAGGTTACAGTGAGAATGAATCAATACTGGAGCAAATATTCCCCTTAACCAAAAGTGTCAATTAATGGTATATCTGTTAGAAGAATCTATGTGATGAGATTATCATTATCATAGCTTTCAGAGGCTCCATTTTCAACTGCTCTTTTCTGACAATCACAGCTAAGAAAAGTAGACAAGAATACCTATTCAGTAAAATAAACGGACTGACAAACTCTATAGAAAATCTTGGTCAGGTCATTACAGTAGATCTAAATTTTACCTAACGGACCAGTATATCAATTATTTCATTACATTCATTGTCATTCATTATATATTTGATGGTAATTATTTAATGTCAGTTGAAGCCTTTACATTACACTTTGAGATGTATAAAGTCATTAGTTGCATGTAAAATTTGACATAAATCACCCATTAGCTGAGGTAAGCAATTCGGGATTTGACAGATACTTCAGTAGATGCAGAATCCAGTCGAAATATTCCCAATTGACAAGGATTACCCCTCAGAGTAGAATATTTCTGAAATCAAATTTACACCATTCATAGCCCTATTACTCGGAGCTATTTATAAGTTACACAGCAAATACACATTTAAATATGTAACTAAAGGCAAAGGGCATTGTTCTTTAGAAGTTGTAAATGCCAATTAGGAAAAGCAGCATCATTGTTGTCAACACCTGCCATGTAGCTCCACAGTTTCAGAAGTCTATTCCAAGGGGAAAACAAGCAGAAAAGGAAGAGTTCCTCTCCCATGTGACTTTCACATTTTCACTTTGTCGCGCAGGATTTCAGACTCACCCGTGTGCTAACTTGTTCTCACCCTGTAGCAAAACACCTTGTTCGTTTTTTCCAGTTAGTCAACAAAGTTTGCTTTGTTTGGTTAGTGTCAGTGAAAATGGCCAACAATTGCAATCAATTCTCAGTAGAGTCTAAAAAAGATTCTCTGTGAATAGGGGAAAACCTCCGATGCAAACAATGATAAAGGTAAGAGAAGATCCCAGGCCTAATCCTCAGTCTGCAGTGAATCAGGTGATCCCACCTGCAACAGTTTGGCTGTGACATTGAGCTAAAATGCTTCTGAGGTGGAGAGGAAGGAAAACAAATCAGCCAAGGTCACTACTCCTTAATATTTATCCAATTCACTCTGTATGGAGCAGCAGCAACACAAAACTCAGGGCTTCTCATCCAATTTTCACCATTTTACCTATGGACTTACGTAGTTGTTAATCTAATGCTTTGCAAAGCCTCACAAGGTGGTAGCTAATGGGTTTGTGCCTTTATATTTAAAACAACTGTGGATCATTGGAGACTTTAACATCCCCTCTGTAACTGCAGTATCAGTTGTCTTCTCCCTCTTTTCCATGCCACCTACACGGAGGCTTGTTTGTATTTCACCGAGCTGACTGGTTTTCATGCAAACATTTCATCTCCCCTCTAGATCACATCGTCAGTGTTGTGTAGCCTCGTAACCAACAGCCACACTTTGCCAGTTACTCTCAAAGGTGAAAGACCTCACACCCACAATGGGCAGGGCAAATGTGAGATACAAAATAGCATACAGCAACTACAAGAAACACTACATAGGACAGACCGGCAGGAAACTCACCATCAGGATACACGAACACCAACTCGCAGCAAAACGGCACAACCAACTCTCCCTCATTTCAATACACTCTGACATAGAAGGACATCAATTTGATTGGGACAAAGTTACAGTACTAGGACAAGCAAGACAAAGACAAGAACGAGAATTCCTGGAGGCCTGGTTTTCAACCACTAATGCAATTAACAAACATGTTGAAATAGACTCCATCTACCTACCGCTATGGTACAAAACCAGAAACAAGACTGCCCACCATGACAGACCTGACCATATAAATTCAGAGCAGGACAGAACAACAGTGCTTCAATGGAAGATATACAGCATTGACAATGTCACCATAAGGAAGTCAAAACATTTGCATGAAAATCAATCAGCAAACCAACCAACAACTCCAACCGTAACCTGAGCTACAGATCTTCGTTAAAACATTAGACTGTTTGTATTTCAGTTTCCAATTCTGAGGAAGAGTGATATAGTATTTCTTTTCTTCTTTACATATGCCTGCTGTGTATTTGCAGTGATTTCCTCTTTTAAAAAATGTATATAATGTGGTTTTAAAGTTGTGGCATCATTAAATTCTTCCTTGGAATTCTAATTCAAAATGCCACTGTGTGGAGCCGGAGCAGCACAGCAGGCCAGAGCTGAAGAAGGGTCCCCACCCAAAACGTCAACTTTCCTGCTCTTCTGATGTTGCTTGGACCGCTGTGCTCCTCCAGCACCACACTGTGTTACCTCTGACTCCAGCATCGGCCGTTCTTACTATCTCTAATTCAAAATGCCAGTAAGCTTTAAGTCAAACAGATTCCTGGTCCTTTAAGGAACAATGTTTCGGGTATAGACTCCATTTCAACTACAGACAGTGGGTTTGTTTTCCAGTTGTAGCCTATGTAACAAAAGCTTTCTTTAAGTGCAGACTATTGAGAGAATGAAAATCATTCATAAAGATAGGGAAAGAGAGAACAACAAAGGCAAAAAAAAAAAGAAAAGACAAGGGAGAAATAGAGGGGAAAGATCAGATAAATAGATCAAAGGACACAGAGTAAGGTAAAACTGAAAACAATATCACAGAGACAGAATGAGGAGTAACAAAGATCAAAAGAAGCAGAAAATTTAACATAAATGACACCAAAAAGAGATGTACAAATAATGTATCAAATGTTATGACAGAGTTATTTAAGTTAGACTTTGGGTAAGCGTAACATGCATCCTGCAACTCTTTCCCAGCTAAAATCTCAACAGTCATTTTGTTCACTGGAGCTGAAAGTAAAACGAAATCATATAAGAATAGAAGATTTAGGAAGTATGCAGATTACGAGAAGGAAAGTAACTAAAAGTAATTGTCAGTGAGGAAATGGCTGATGTCTCAAGAATCCTGAATGGCTAATTGAGAAACATATCACTAAAAGCAATCTAGTCATTTTGGTCTTTCAAAAGTTTCATCTACTCTACTCTGTTGCTGAAAATTCAATCTTCAGAATAAGATTTTTAATGAAAGAAAACATCAAAAAAGTTATAAGGTGGTTAAATTTGCCCACTGAGTTTTGTACATTTTTTATCTGCATTAAAAATTTCCATTAAGCGCCAAGCCTGTCACAAAATCTAAGCTCTGGCTGGAGACTTAACCCTTGAACATTGAGGGAAAG
Source organism: Ginglymostoma cirratum (assembly GCA_024137785.1). Lineage (NCBI taxonomy): Eukaryota > Metazoa > Chordata > Chondrichthyes > Orectolobiformes > Ginglymostomatidae > Ginglymostoma > Ginglymostoma cirratum. The sequence goes on along the minus strand of JAHRHZ010000069.1, from coordinate 19,103,586 downwards.
TCACCAACCACATTTGTGGATTCTGAGTATGTGAAGATAGAAGAATTTTTAAGCATAATTCAGTGGAAGTGAAAGAGAGTTTGTGCTCATCCTACGACTGTGTACATAGAATACAGAACATAGAACAGTACAGCACAGTACAGGCCCTTCGGCCCACGATGTTGTGCCGACCTATTATCTTACTAAGATCGATCTACCCTGCATACCCTACATTTTACTATCCTCCAAAGTTACTTTTTTAATGCAAGCAGGTGATTGAACTCGCAAAACTTTTAATGCAGACAATGTTCATATTTAAAAGATTAATAAGTGTTCATTTTCATTCATTGTTCACTTTATTGTCTTATTTAGATTGGCATGACCTAAGACCACTCTCTACAAGACCTTCCTGCTCCCATGCAACCCACCCCCGCAAGCCCACTTGCATACCCTAAAATGCTTCACAACTTCTATCCTAATCTCCCAGTGCTGCTGAATCCTGGGCCTCCCTTTTCTGCTATCAGCCAGCAGACACTTACTTTCAAGTATTCCCTTATGCCAAGATCTATTGTTTAACAACACATATTAGAATTCATGCTAGTCAGCAGTTTCTATTAGCCGGCCAAACGTCTTATGAACTAAGATTTGTACCTTTATTCCACTCATTAAGCACGTTAGACTGTACAACTTTTATAATTAGCACCAACCTATATTATCAACTGGGGAAAGATTGGATTAATTTTACATCACACCTTCCTGAAGAAATCCTTGAGAAGAAACAATAGATTCAGTAAATGCATTCAGGTTCAGCATTGCACATGCTGTTTAAACATGGTTTACTTTCTTCACCATCTAGACTCCCTCTGTTGGTACGTGTCTATGTAGTAGCCTGAAGTGGACAAAATGTACAATGCAGTTTTCAATAAGCTTTAGTACTCTAGTTTTTCAGTGAATGAGAGGCATAGCGTGTTTCAATGGTTTGTCTCCTAAAGTCTAAGCAATAAACTTAAACATAACAAGAATGTAAAGTCTCATTCTAAGCTTTCTATTAATTTAGCAATGCTCTTAGTCATGTACTATGAAATGAAAAATTTGTTCACCGACTGAAAATCATTCACTTTGTAACATAATCACTTAAGTATGGTGGACATTTTTCTCTCATGAGTGGATATTATCTAATCTCAGGTGCAAGTGTCATTTAACTCACATTTGTCATCTACTGTCAGGATCCGATTCAATGTTGATGAAAAGGTATATTTAGTGCTTTGAAGAATGATGTGTTTCATACGATGGTTTACAAATCGCACTTAGCAGTGATCATTGATCCATTTGCATTGGTCGCAAAAAATGGCTGGATGTCACCAGAAGTTGTTTGCTTCCCAACATGAGCATTACATTATCAAGCACTTTATTTCTTGGCTCCACGGATGCAGCTGAGAATTTCATGTTTTGCTGAGTATTTACTTTTATTCAATACTTCAGTTTGCAATCACATTCACATAAATGTTAGTTGAAGTGAGACAATTGATTAAGGTTGATCGTTAAATGCACGCTTACGGCTTAGAATGGACAAATGTAGCTATGAACACCTTTTCTAAGTATGATGGGACACTATAGGATTTGTAGCCACTTCTGAAGACCGGACTGGAAACATTAACTCTGATTTCTCTCCTCTGATGCAGTCAGACCTGCTGAGATTTTCCAGCAATTTCTGTTTTTGTTTCAGATTTCCAGCTTCCGCAGTTCTTTTGATTTTCATCTGTAGGAACGTAGTTAAGAATGGAAGTTGTTAAACTTAATTAACTTCTGAAAGCAGAGTAACACCATGAAGGAGATAAGGAAGCAGCCAAGAGGGAACAGAAAGCCACAGTGATAACAATGTTTCACTTGGTTAATGAGAATGCGAAAAGCGACATCTGCAATATAGACCTGTTTATTGATAAGGCTGTGATGTAAATGCTAAGATATTCAATAACAAGTAAACTGTAAAATATTATAATGAAATAAGAGAGTTGAGACTGTAAATTGTCATGCTGACTGTTTTGGAAAGGGGTATTGGTGGGTTTTTTTAATCAACTATGTCTCCAGTGTATACTTGAATAAAGTCTGTACTAATTGTGTCCAAGATTTGGAATGGCCGTTTTTAAACTGCATGATCATTAACTCCATGAGGCAAATCAGAAAGGTGTGAGTACACAGGATGTGCGTGCATGAGTATCACTGGAGGCTTTGCAGTAGTTGAGTGGGGAGTCATGCTGCAATTGCCAAGCAAATGAGACAACACTTGTTTCCATGCGTTACTCTCAGCTGTAACCATAAATCACTTTTGTCGATGTACATTTAATTTCTTTGACTTCTCCATCAGATCCTAGTCATTGATGAGTGAAACTGGATAGTTTGCACATGTACTGAACTCCCCATTGTTGAATGCAAATCCATTGTCACTTGCCACCATTTGAAGAATCTAAATAAAATAAAAATCTAGTCACACTTTTGGATGACTGCTTTCCTTAAAATAGATATAACTCAGAATCAGCATTAGCCATCAGTGACAACAGGCTGGTGTTCGCCAGAGTGCAAATCTGCAAACTCAATGCTAACTTCAATCCATGACCCTGGAGGTTATTCAGACTTCATGAGAGAATTGTGAAGATTTGACATTGTGGTTGCTTGGCAGTGCAAAACTTATTGATTTTCTGCTTTACTACGTGGTCAATTCCTGGGTCTCATACATTTTCCTGAAGGAGTTGCTTGGTTTTGACAATTCCCTTATGTTCATCTTGTGCTGTGTCTACAACAGACAAATGTAGAATGACAATACAGTTCCTGCACAACATGAGGTCAGACATGATTGTAATGGCGAGCATATTTCAAATATTGCAAAGACCTTGTAGTGCATGAATGATTTGATTCATAGACCCTCTCTTGATCCTGTCTTTCCAGTTTCATGAGTCCACAGCTGTCATACATATTTGTAACAGATCATCCTGCTTTTTTGCCACTTTAATATCATCTGGCATTAGTAACTTTGGCACCACATTTAGGCTTATACTGTTAAGATGTTGATCAGTAATATTTTTCTTCATGACTTGGTTTGACAATAAGGATTGGGTGCCACAAAAGACAGACCACTGGACTGAGCTTGCCTGACTGATACTTGCGCTCTTGCAGTTTAAGTATCCAACACTTAACTTGAGCTGGTGGCTTGCCATGTAGTTTGTCAAACAAGTTTATTAGTGTCTTCCATCGATTATTATTTCAAATTCACATCCATATTAGCAGAATTAAAAGCGTAAGATACCTCATGTAATTGACAGCGCTTCTCTCACTGTTTATGAATCACATTTCTTGATAAGCATTAGCAATCGGCTTATATTGCAACGATGGGCAGATGGGCAAACAGACGGAATACTTGACCAAAGAACTGAATTCTGCTTTTATTGAACCTGCCTTTAATCAGGTTAGGTAACATTCGATGAGATGTTGTAACCATGCACGTGGGTGTGTCTGAAGTACAATTTTAGAGCAATCATAGACTTGAATATCAGCACTAATGTACAATATGCCTTTAAGACCTTGAAGCACAAGTGGAGAATGCTGTAAGATGTCTCTACTCTTCTGTAAGCTCAATTTGATGGTAGTCTGCTCCGAGACCAAGTTTAGTGAAGTGTTTAGCACCATTGACTTCCTCTATGATATCATCAATCTTCACCAATGATATTTGGTGATCAAACTTTCAACACAAATTCTAATCTGTTTCTCCCTCTTGGGTTACTTGATGACTTGTATGGGTGACAGCCAAGATGAAGGTTTATCCCCAGTTTTCAATATTGTCACAGTCGAGTAGTGCTAAAGTTCTGACATGAAATTATCTTCATCACCACTGACGCATAACTCAGACATACTAAGACCTGAAGCTGCTTGCGTGTAACACCTTTCTGTTTGCTGATTCCAATGAAACAATCAAGAATGCTATTGGTATGAGTAAGATTCTTATGTGTAACTGTAACCACATGCAGGTCTGCTGTGTGGAAACTGATAAGTAGCACATTCTCCAGAATATAGCCTTCAATCTAGTGTCATTGAATGAGACTGATGCTCCAAAACTCCCAAGAAGCTTCAGTGGTCTGTTGTGAGGAAAAAGAAAATATTTTTCTCTGATTTGCAGCAAATGGAACAGTTCTGAAGTGTATTAAACATTTTGTTCTGTGTGATGTTGACAGATGCTCCTGTACTTCTGAACAGACAAAAGTGACTGTCGCACGTGGCTGGTTGCTATTCCTGAAAGAGGATACAAAAGTATTTTCAAAGTCATCAGCCTGCACATTCTCTCCCTTTTTCGTTGTTACTCAATGTGCCGTACACCTCTGCTAGTGTTGATCTTCACAGTTGATTTTGCTGATGAGCAACAAATATATGCAAAGTATTTGTGTTTTCCACCAGCTTTACACAGTTTCCCAGCAGTACAACATTTTGCCAATGAGGGTAAGCACCATTACCACAGAAACATTCTTTCAACAAGTCAGAACCCTGTCGGAAACACTGCTGTTGTTGCTTGACATGTAAACAATGAGCTTCGAAGCGAACTTGGAATATAGTGGTTACTGCCCTCAACTTACGTGGCTCTGGGCTCAGAAAGTAATAGCAATCTTTCCAATTCCAGCAGCTCAGACAGCTTTCTGTCTTTCTCAAGTGCTGTGCAGTTTATTACAGAGACAATCCTAGATTATTTGTGTTGCAATTTCCCATTCAAAATGTTCAACAGCCAAAGCTGTTTCAGTACAGCAACAGTCTGCATTGCAGTGTGAAAAGTACGCACAGGTATGTGCTGTCCACAAAAAGAAGAATGTGTCCAACCCAGTCATTTCGGCCCCATGAGTCTACTCTTGATCATCAATAAACTGATGGGAGGTAGTGTCATCAATATAATCAAATGGTATGTGCCAAACAGTAACACCTGCCTAAGACAAAATGTCTACAGCTCAACAAAACAGAAGTACTAACAACCAATTTCATGGCCAGGGAATACACAATATAAAAAACAATTGTCTTCTGACATTCTGTGCAAGAAACAAGTGATACAACCCATCAATATTAAATGCAATTTAGACAACTAATAAAAGGAGAATTTTACTATCACCCCCTGATATTCAGTAGCACTATCACTACTGAATTTTCTACTATCAACAGCCTGGGAGTCACCGTTGAGCAGAAATTGAAGTGGACCTAACACACAAATACTGTGGTATAAGAGCAGGTCAGAGGCTAAGAATACTGCAGCAGGTAACTTACCTCTGGTCTCCCAATAGCCGGTCGACTATCGAAAAGGCACAAGTCAGGACTTTGAAGGAATATGCCCCACTTCCGTGCATGAGTGCAGCTCCAACAAGATGCTAATATTATCCAGGACAAAGCAGCCCACTCGATTAGCACCACACCCATAAACATTCAGTCCTTCCACCACCAAAGCTCACTGACAACAGTATGTGCCATCTACAGTATGTACAATAGAAATTCACCAAGGGTCCTTAGACAACACCTTTAAAATTTTGGGCCACTACCACCTAGAAAGACAGGGCAGCGGATACATGGGAACACCACCACTTGCAAGTTCCCCTACAAGTCACTCACTATCCTGACTTGTAATTATATCATGTTCCATCAGCGTTGTTGAGCCAAAATCCTGGAACTGACCCCCACCCACCCCCTACACCCAACAGCATTGTGGGTGTACCTGCACCAAATAGACTGCAGTGATTCAAGTAAGCAGCTCACCATCATTTTCGCAAGGGCATCTAGGGATGGGCAACAAATGCAAAGTCCACATCCCACAAATGAAAATGTGGAGAAGTACACCTTTGTCCTTCTGTCATCTGTGACCACTAAACTTACCACTGAGCTTTTGAAGAGTCACTGCCACTTTAGGCAACATGAGAATACAAATAAGGGCTCCAAATTTACCTCAAACCATGGTAGATTGGGCATAGGCATGCCAACTTGATCTGTAATGCAGCAGTGGTGTATGAACAAGTACCCAGGGTCAAATCCTTTAAAAGAAAAGCTTCTCTGCAAAAATCCAAGAATAACTCTGTTTTTGACTTAAAATATTTTTGTGAGACCTGTGTCCATCTGTGTACTACCTTCCAAAAGTTGCATTCCTGAAAGCAGTGTGTCATATTTTCAACCTTTTCATCACCTTTGTGAAGTCCTGGGGAAGAAACAGCAAGATTCGGGAAAAAGCATTTGGAATCAGTACGGCACTTATTTTTTTTAAATTCCTTTATTCAGTCCCTGGACTCCCTCTCCTGGTGTGCATGTGTAAAGTCGCTTTAAACAGACAAAGCACACACAGCAATTTCAACTCACAATACTGTCTATCAGATCAAGTAGTTCTAGCTGCTCTCGTGGCTATGGTTGTATTATTTCCTGTCTTTTGAGGTGACAGGACAATGTCACGTACAAGACAGATGTTCTTCCCAGTTAACAATATAGAATCATAGAATCCCTTCAGTGTGGAAACAGGACCTTTGGCCCAACAAGTCCACATCGACACACAGAGCATCCCACCAGACTCATCCCCCATAACCCACCTAATCTACACATCCCTGAACACTATGGGCAATTTAGCATGGCCAATCCACCTAACCTGCACAGCTTTGGACTGTGGGAGGAAACCGGAGCACCCGGAGGAAACCCATGCAGACACAGGGAGAATGTGCAAACTCTACACAGAGTCACCTAAGGTGGAATCCAACCCGGGTCCCTGGAACTGTGAGGCGGCAGTGCTAACCACTGAGGCACCGTGCAGCTTGGGACTAATTGTTAAAGCTGTGCTCACTTGCCCCGACATACAGGAGAATAAAGATACAGGTTCCAGTTTATAAAAGATATGGCCTCCTTTATGGAAACCACAATTTAACATGAACCTGATAAGAAGTGCTGAATAGAAAAGATTGCGCTGTACCCAGTGGTATTTTAAGTGTGATTGTGAATGCTTTCTCAGTTCCAAACTAAACTGGGAGCATTCTGAAAGTATCCAATTATGGTTTAACTAGAAATGCTAAGTGAAGGAAATTTTTACACAGTTACACAATGTCACTACACAGAGTAGCCTCGCAAATTCTATTTCTGGGTGAGCGATTGTCCATTCACTTAGTTCCCTAAATGGTACATTTCAAAACTCATCAATGCCAGGCAAGAAAGTATCCATTCACTCCCACATCCTGCCCCACCCAACCCCGGTCTCCACCACCTCATAGAATCACCCGCTGCATTTTATGACCTTCATTCAGAAACATGAGAGAACACCACCTCATTGACCTTTAACCAATTATGGTACGTGATGCAGGAAGCTAAGATTACATTTACTTTAGAAAGGAAGTGAAGTAGTTGGGGGGGGGGAGGATTTACCTCACCCTTATCATCTAAAAATGTCCGCTGATTGGTTTTCCAGTGAGTCACTGTACCCTAGTGACAGCAAAGTGCTGGGAGCATAGTTGCTGAAAATGTACTTCAGATTATTTATTATATTCTCAATCAGTGTTGACACTCAAACTCTTAAAAGCTCCATAAACATGAAAGTAATCAGCCTTCTTCCATTATTTACCCCATCCATATGTGAAGTGCTTCATAAAGAATGCTGCTCCATGCAGCACAGCAGTTTCATATTCAATTCCACTGAGGAGAACTCCAAGAGTAATTTCCCTGCCATTTAACATTTTTTTTTATAAATTTTTGCTTCAGCTAAATAATTTATCAGGTGATAAAAGGCACATTGTTCATCACCAGGTCTGCAGAGGCCTGCACTACACATGGAAAAACCATTTGCTCAATGCAAGTTTACATTAATGAAGTTCGTCGCTTTATGACAAAATGCAGAAAACCCTAAAATGTGGCAACTTTTTTTTTGTGAAGGCATATTTTATTAAGCACAGTTATATGATTCACAGCAAGACTTGTAAGTATTTCCTGGCTGGTTCACTTCAGCTGAGCTTCTTTGAAATATTCAGCCTTCTTTCAAGTAAAATGGTTTTTAATCAAAACCCAATTGAGGGAATAGATTCAGCAACCAGGTTCAAAATATTTAAACAGCACATCACTAAATCACTGCTTGGTTCCTTGCTGGAATCTCTATATAATTAACATCAGATATAGGAATAGACTATAATGTTAATTTAACCATTTCTCAGAATCCAGAGCATTTGTTTATTTCTCCCATCATATTCACTGATTGAGCTGCTATGCACTTTCAATATATTTTCTCCCGGGGAATTTATTGCCTCATTTCACATATTGAACATTGTGTAAAAGAGATGATACAGGAACAAAAGCAAAGTACTGCATTTGCAGTAAACATGGAACAGAAGATGCTGAAAATATGCAGCAGGTTAGGCAGTATCTACAGGAAAAAAACAGTGAAAGTTTCAGGTCAATGATGAAGGTTCTGGTGATGGCTCACTATCAACCTGAAATATTCACTGTGTTTCTCTCAGGAGGTGCTGTCTGACTGAGTATTTCCAGCAGTATAGGCAACAGCCATGGGTGTACACTTCAAACCAAAGTGCCACTCATGGGGTTCATAGCTTGGGCACAAAGTTCAAGATTTACCCTTAGAATAAAGGAACAGAAAAGCAGAAACTGAAAGTGTCCTATTTCTTACAGAGATAACAAGCATGGGGCTGGATGAACACAACAGGTCAAGCAGCATCATAGGAGCAGCCCCATGCTTGTTATCTCGGATTCTCCAGCATCTGCAGTACCTTTTATCTCTGATACAATTTTATCTCTATTTCTTACAGTGTTCCCTTGTGGGGACTCTTTCTTGGTGGGTGCCACGGACCGAACAATCAGACCTAGAAAGACTTTTGTTTGCATCAACATTGATTTACTGGAAATGTTTTATTTTTGTATGGACCACATTTTAAAGGTCTTTTAATAAAATCTTTAAATTCTTCTATCATATTTGAGGAAATCAATCTTCAACCATTCGCAAAGACTCTTGTAACGTGATATACATCCAGTTTGAAAACTTGGAGCATTACTTTTAGATATACGGTCTATGAGCTCTTCTGACATCTGTCATAGCGAGTCAAAAATTGCATTCTTGCAAGAGTTCTGAAATGATGCAGAGAAGTGTTTATGAGGGATCCACTCAGAAATGGTAAGCATTTTATAATTAGAAGTAAGTAAATAGCATTTCTCAAACCTATTAAATAAATGGCACATATACAGAAATAAATCTCTGCAAGCTGCAGGTAGTGGGAGATAAATTTATCTTCTTGTTTAGAGCAGTTGTTTTTTTACAGTGAATGTCAAGAAACATAAAAACATAAGAATAGATAAACTAATCTGCATCCTCCTTTCTTCAGCACTTACCAAAATGTTGCATTAAAGTTTATAAATTATTTACAGCCTTTTTACCGACTCAAATAACATGTCAGTCCTGCTAAAGCTTACTACCAGTCTATATATAAAGTAGTTGCTTTTGAGTTCTGAGTGTAAACTTACATAAAAGAAAAACTACTTCTCTAATCATTTTAATTTTGTTAGTAAATGTAAAAGAACTATCTGAATGGATTTTGTATTCACTAATTTCAGGAATTCAACTGCATTTGTGTGTGATTTCCTAACATTACTTGCCAGCTGTATTTCTATACGATCTTTGATTTTTAAGCTCAGGTAAATATAAAATGTTCTAATATTTTGGACATTATAAGGTGTACTGCAGAGACCACCAAGGAATCTTTGACAGCACCTTCCAAATTGATGTCCTCTACCAACTAAAAGAACAAGAGCACAGACACAAAGGCACATCTTGCAAGCTCCTCTCCAAGCCATACACCATTCTGATTTGGAAATACATCACACTTCCTCCAATGTTGCTGGGTCTAAATCTAAGAACTCCCTAGCTAACATCACTACCGGTAACACAAAATACAGCCGTTCAAGAATGGGATTGAACGCCACATTGTCAGCAGCTACTAATTATAGGCAATAAATGTTCGCTTTCCTCACATCTCACAACCATTTTTTATTAAATGTGCTATCTGTAAATGTGGCTTCTCTGAGTTTTTAAAAATTTTTGTTGGGAGCAATTTTCTTCAAGAAGGATTTGTGTTTATAAACAGCAAGTGCTGATCTTCTCAGTAATGGTCAGCTTCATTGTTAATCCCTTAAGAAAGTGAATGGAATGCTGTCATTTATCTCAAGAGGGTTGGAATATAAAAGCAGCGATGTGCTTCTGAGACTTTATAAAGCTCTAGTTAGGCCCCATTTAGAATACTGTGTCCAATTTTGGGCCCCACACCTCAGGAAGGACATACTGGCACTGGAGCGTGTCCAGCGGAGATTCACACGGATGATCCCTGGAATGGTAGGCCTAACATACGATGAACGGCTGAGGATCCTGGGATTGTATTCATTAGAGTTTAGAAGGTTGAGGGGAGATCTAATAGAAACTTACAAGATAATGCATGGCTTAGAAAGGGTGGACGCTGGGAAGTTGTTTCCGTTAGGTGGGGATACTAGGACCCATGGGCACAGCCTTAGAATTAGAGGGGGTCAATTTAGAACGGAAATGAGGAGACATTTCTTCAGCCAGAGAGTGATGGGTCTGTGGAATTCACTGCCACGGAGCGCAGTGGGGCCGGGACGTTAAATGTCTTCAAGGCAGAGATTGATAAATTCTTGATCTCGCAAGGAATCAAGGGCTACGGGGAGAGTGCGGGTAAGTGGAGTTGAAATGCCCATCAGCCATGATTAAATGGCGGAGTGGACTCAATGGGCCGAATGGTCTTACTTCCACTCCTATGTCTTATGGTCTTAATCATAAAAGTTTTCAGAAATTGTAGGCAAAATTGTACACCAGGAGCTATAGGTGGATACCTTTTTAATCTCTTCAGTTATCAGCAATATGCCTGGACGTGAACTTGAGGTTTAGCCTTCTCACATAGACAGGAAGGAAAACATTGCAAAAGGGACATCTGATACAGAAAATGTTACGATTTAATCATAGCATTTAATACCTTTAATCATAGTTTGATAAGGTTTTTCATCTTTATGCTGTTACAAACCTTTCTCAATTAATTAATAGGCATTTTGGTGGGGAATCCAAGATGACACTCAAATACACTTTCAGAAAATATTCCAAATGACTTGATTGAGTTACTTCTGTTTTTAGTTGTTGGTGACCAGCTTTTGACTAATATTCAATCAAATTCCACGCATGGCCTTTAATTGAAGCCTTCGTCATCTCTGCTCCATTTGGGCAAAGAAACTATAACACCATAGACAGTCTTACCATTCAACAGTTCGCTGAGAAAATACCAAATGATCGTAATCTCTGTTTAACTCTTATTAACTATCATGAACTGTACAGGTATAATTTACCAGCATTTTTTAAAATACTGTGTCTCTTATTCAGATTTGACTCTTCTAAGACTCCATTCAATGTGTAAATGATCTCAACTCCTGGGATTTTGGAATCCAAGGAGAGATGAAAGGATGCTAAATTTCTGTATGGGAGAACAATGAAGATGAAATCACTAATCAAGCAGCTAGTCAATATGTGGCACAAATCTGTTTATTGTAAAAATACATTTCATGTTACACAGCCCTGAATACTCAAGATAACACTGTTGTAGGTTTCCTTATGTTGCCAGGTTTCATTAAACATAAATTTTCCTTGTCATGATCATCCTATAGTAAATCCCATTGATCCCAAGTTAATCATTAACAGAAACAGAAATTGCTGGAAAATCTCAGCAGGTCTGGCAGCATCAGTGGCAAGAAATCAGAGTTAACGTTTTGTGTTTAGTGACTCTTCTTCAGAACTGATGGTAGCAATGAAAAAATTGTTTTATTTTTTGTGTAGAAGATAGGATGGCCAGGAGGGGGTAAGGAGTAAACAATGGGTGGAGATAGAGCCCAAAGAGAAAGAAGAACATTTGGACAGACAAAGGAGTGGACAATGGTAAGCCTAGGAGAATGAATGCTTGCAAATGGGGACTACTAATTGCTGATAATGTGTTATGTGTAATAGCAGACCATGCAATTACAAGGCCTGGTGTATGAGGTTTAGGGTGAGGTCATGGGAGTAGGTGTCTTTACCGTAAAATGATTGAACTCAACTTTGAGTTCAGAAGGCTGTAGAGTTGCCAAAGTGGTAAATGAGATGCTGTTCTCCACGCTGCCCATTGTTAGCCACAAAAACTCCTCATTCACAGACATTCATTCTCCTAGGCTGACTGTTATCCACTCCTTTCTCTGTCCAACTGCTCTTCTCTCTCTTTGGACTTGATCTCAATTTATTGTTTACTCCTTAATCCCTCCCCTCACCCTATCTTCTGCATACAAACCAACATTTTCCTAGCTACCTTCAGCTTTGTAGAAGGGCCACTGGACCCAAACATTAACTCTGTTTTCTCTCCACAGGTGCTGCCATACCTGGTGAGGTTTTCTAGCAATTTCTGTGTTTGATTCTGATTTCCAACATCCGCAGTTCTTTCAGTTTTTTATCTTAATCCTTAAACATGCTTTGCACATTTATTATTTTTTCAGGTCTCTTCCTTGTCTGGGTCGATGTAAATCCAATTATATGTTCGCTTAATCATTTTCAGTGCTTCCCAGATAACAGATTGGAGATTATAGATCTTACATTGACAGTGGCAAGATTGTTTACTTTAGAATCGACTTCTCTAGAAACAAGATCCTTTAGTAATGAGTTATTGAACCTTGGTCATGAATTTCTTTCATAGTCAGGAAGTGCAACTATAGTAATAGTCACTGAGGCGTGAGCTGGGATGATAATTTACTCAGGTGAGAGACACTGATGAGAGAATGTGGAAGTCTTTTACTTCCTGAGATTCTGTCAATCTGCAAATCGACGCTGTGACAAGTGAACAGGAGCACAGTCTCCTGCAGTCAGACTATCGCTCAGAGTATAGACTGGTCTGCTCACATTGAAGGATGTTGACATCTATGTTCCTGCTCCTTGTGAATTCCTTCTTGTGGTGAAAGAGCAGGGCAGCTGATGGACCTGTAACTGGGTAAAGCCTCTGGGATCTATTGATCATTTTGTTTGACGTTGCTCTATTAGAGAAAAGACTGCTGTAAAATATTAGACCCATCACCTTAGGTTACTAAGATATTGAGGCCGTAACAGAATAAAAGATTATACCTTCCTTTCTTCAGAAGGCATGAGGAACTCTGTTTGCAAGATTTCTTCAGTCCTGATTTGGAGTTTCGCATTATCAAACACACAATAGGTGTCAGCACTGCCTTCTTGATGTACTTGCTTATCGAATAAATGTGAAGTTCACCCAGTGTATGAAACTTAAATTTAAAAATAGACGTAAGACAAATTTGAGGTACTGGAATTTCAGTATATTCCTCTGGTTTGGACTAATTGTAGGTGTAAATCGAAGGGGGTAGCTGCACCTTCAGCCACCAAGAACCCAAGTTCCAGAACTCTCTCCCCATACTTTCCTCCTTTAAGGCACTTCCTAAATCCAACATCTTTGGCCAAACTTTTGATCGCACTGACCTAATATCTCCTTACGTGGCATGACATCATACTTTATTTAATAACACTCCGGTGTTATTAAAGCAACTGTATCGAAATTAGTGGATATTGCTCTTATTCCTGAACCTCAAGAAAATGTGCACCCAAAGTATAATGGATCATAATTACTTCGAAAAAGAAAAAAAGTGAAATACTGTTAAATACTGTGGGATTGAAAGCTGAAACTCTGAAATAACATCTGGAATACTCACCAGATTTGACAGCAACTGTGAGAGAAACAGAGCTCAAATTTCAGTCCTGTTGTATGGGGCAGCTTCTTACAAGAAGTGACAGACCTGAGAAGTTCACTGATCTTGCCTCTCTCTGTAGATGTTCTATTTAACAGAACTTGTTGAACTTTTAGAAGCTGATTATGAAGAAATAATACATTTTTTTAAAAGCGCATGTTATAAAAATGTAGGAAGTAATGGTAAAATACTGACAAATAGTTGTTTGCGGAGAGTATTAGGGATATTTGTTTACTGATAATATTAATAACTAAAAAAAAAACAACGGCAACATTGGAAAAATTGCAGTGAGTGGTAAGGAACTGGAAAGCAATGCTTGAGATAATGGGTGGAGGCCGATTCAACCTTGGCTTTCAAAATAGAAATCATCTCAAGGGAAAGTGAAGAGAGCGAGACTTAGTGCTTTGTTCTTTCAGAGATGGAGCCACCAGGAAACTGTAAACATTCTGTAATTCCTGCCAAAGAAAACCTATCGAACGGACGGACAGCAACTGGGAATATTAATTCTGTTTCTCACTCTCTGCTGCTGCTGCCTGAGCGTTGTGTTTCTGTGCGAGATTAACACAGACACATCGAGTTTGGCGTGACATCGTCTCCCTCTGGTGGGTTTAATGCTGCACTACAAAGCTCCAAAACTATCACGCAATGTCACACGCGAGAAGAGAAAATGCTTCACCAAAAGCCACAAGCAATTAAAATGGCACGGAGTAAGCAGAATATTGACCGCCACAGGGTGCAAAATTGAAACAAATAAACGTATTGCACCAACATATTTTTTCGGTCGTTGCAGACAGAAGAATAACACATTGCTGTAATGTTATACAATCCAAGTATAGGAGTCTCCATGTGCTATTGGATCTTATTTCACAAAATGAGAAAGTAGCGGGTAAATTCTAGGACTATAGGCTGATAGTGAACCAGCATTTATTGCAGCGCTTGCCACGCGGGAAGGGATGTGTCTTTTTAAAAGGCCACCACGTTTGAGCCTCCCTAAAATGACAGCACAGGCAAAAGCAACTTTCTCCTTCAATTACTCCAGTTTACTGAAATCCCACAGATACTGACAGAAATAGATGACCAAACGGCATTGTTCTGAAAGCGACACAGAACTCAGTGCCCATTTTAATCACGGAATGACTTCTCACGTGGCTTTCTCTTTCATTGTCGGTGGCCCAGTTAGTAGCTAGCTACTTTTGCAGTTAATTCTGCATTAATTAA
This sequence comes from Ginglymostoma cirratum, assembly GCA_024137785.1. Classification (NCBI taxonomy): domain Eukaryota; kingdom Metazoa; phylum Chordata; class Chondrichthyes; order Orectolobiformes; family Ginglymostomatidae; genus Ginglymostoma; species Ginglymostoma cirratum. Next base: position 19,088,580 of record JAHRHZ010000069.1, on the reverse strand, counting down.
GATCAGAGTTTTGTCTCCCTAAACGAGTAATTATCGCGATGTGGAATTGGCAGAATTAGGAGTGTGGGTGAATTGTTGGTGAAGGGTGACAGAGTTACCAATAACTAGACCAACTTTGATGTTTGGGACACTGACTGCTGGGACTGCCCGGGCTAGTGAAAAGGATTTCACTGAACGGCAAGACTACTTCAATGAGCACGGACACGACAACAGCGTCTGTAAGCGGTTGTGGTGCGGCACCTCCTTTAAACCAGAAGGCGATTTCTGTTGGGAGTCATGTCAGCCAAGAACACACTCGCGGTGCGATGGTGCTTAGCAATTTTCCGGGAAATAAGCTCCACATCTCCCGGGCGTTCAAGCCTAGCGACATTGGGGAAGTGGGGGCGTAAAAAGTTTGAGACTAGGGCCCAGATTAAGGCCGAACAAGCTTCAACGTTATTGATTTACCTGCTGCATCTGTTGAAGACACATCAATATCACCGAACAATGAAGCTGCAATTATCGAGGGGCAGCCAGGAATTTTATATTATACATATATATATACATATATATCTGAGATGGTTGCTGTTTGGCTCCTATGCGTTGCTTGACTGTGTGACTGCAATAGATATCTGTTGTGCACGACCACAACATTCGTCAGTGTAACATACACATGTGACAGTATTAGATCTGATACCCCTGTGCAGCTTCGGTGGTATTGGGAATGACAGCAAATATATATATGGCTATGCACGCGTGTGCTAGCATCATTTGGAATTATAATGCACTGTGTGTGGGACAGGCGCGTGTTCTCATTAATGTTAGAATTGCCTATGTGACCCGTGTTCTCAGATCTGCTATATATCAATATGTACCAAATGTAGCGAATAGATTCAGATCCAGATTGTAACAAATCCCCCAAAGGACAGGATCCGTTTGCCTTGAGCCACTGCCGCCGAGTATAGACCATTGATGGATTGCAATGACAACAATGAACTTGGCTTTGATGAAATCGGATTAGAGAGGATTTCAATTCATTTCCATCCTTTCCGAGGCCGGATCAATAGTGAGCCGATTTGCTCCAGTACCTCGGCCTGGATTTAGACAGTTCACCCGCTCCTCGTGGAACTGTGTCCCAGCAACAAAATCAAAAGCATTTCGCCCAGTCTGCCATGAGTGTTCTCTGCCTGGGTGTGCAGAGACTGGCGTGAGCTACATTTCGGAATAAACAGCGCGCTTTTATTTACGTTTAAGAGTGTGTGTGTGTGCCTATGTGTGTGTTTGCAGCGAGGTTTGAGCAATACGGTCACAAACCCGTCAACCGCAAAAACGAATGGGAGAAAGGAAGGAGTGGATAAGAAACCAAAAAAAAGTGTATTAAATAGTTATCGCACAGAATACGGTCATGGGGATTGTGGAAGGTTTAAAAGTGGAGCCCAAGTGTTGCAGGAGCGCATTGTGGAGTAAGCAGGGTCAGAGTGAAAATGAGAAAGTGTCTCCTTTAGCCGATTTCCCACCAGCCGAAGGATGGATGGTTTGACAGCGGGAGAGAGGGGAGGCGCGCCAGCTGATACGACCTATAAGAGAGCGCAGTTCCACCAGTACAGTCTGAGGTTGACATCGAACCTCTCTCTCTCTCTGCCCTGAAGCACTCTGTTGGCAGTTCGTGCAGCTCTCAATGGGGGATTAAAGCGGCAGAGTCCCTTGCTGTGAATGTCGATCACCTCCTGGGTCTATTTCCTCTGCTCCCCTACAATAGTGCAACTCCAGCAAATAGCAGGCGCGGCCACTCGGTCCTTCACAGACATTCTGTGCAGTACTATACACCGCAAGCTTTGACTGCCTCCTTGGTGCAGCAGCGTGAGTGGTCCGTTCTTGTTTGGCGAGCTAACAGCCCCACCTCTCTCCTTTTGTTTTATGAAAGACCGGCACACTGGAGTAGAAAGACCTCTATAGCGGCGCTTTCTCCACAGGGTTAGCGGCTAAACTCGCGGATTTTCCAGCCCAGCTCAGAACAGAGGGCTTACAGCTCTTAAGAATTCGTGTCAACTGCTGCATCTATTGCTCCAGAAAACAAGCTAGATGCGTGCTTAATCTTTAATAAAGCAGATTGATGGAACACACTTAAAATAACCCTCCCCACACACAAACCATATCCAGATTAATACTGATACAAGTTAAAATACTTGTGGGCAGTGGCAGTGTCCCTACCTCTGAACCAGGAGACCTGGGTTCACGTCCGTTCTGCTCCAGATGCGTCTGATAATAGGTCGATTTGAAAATATCTAGAATATCCAAAGAATTTGGCACGCACCTATATTCTCATTAAGTAACACACTTGCGCGTTATACTGTCACAGCTGATACACATAACACACTGCACTAACACAGCAACACATTCAAACTTACACGGACACACGCGAGTACATTAACATACATACAACGAACATGCACATACTGACACAGTAACACTGACACCAGGGCTCACAAATTCACACAGCAACACACCCTAATTCACCAACATAGACGCACATACACGCTATCAGAACTAACACAACACATTAACACTCTCGCTGGCACAGACTAATGTAATAATGCTGGCTAATGCACAAATTAGGGACACCCCCACACAAAACAAAAGTTGATTCTCCAAAACAAAACACTGCTCAGTCTAGACTCCAGACAAACGCTGACAGCCGGTGGCGGATGCTCGCTGGTGAGATGCAGAGAGATGTGGCCACTATCGCTGTGAAATGTCAGTGTCACTCACCGTAACACAAATCCCTTTTAGGACTGTCGTTTCGCCGCCCCGGCTCAACTTTGCCAAACACAGACCGGCGATCATCGATACCACAAAAGTGACCCTCACATCCACATTTGCTTCAAAAGTTTCGCCATCAACTTCTAACCCCATGCACACGCCAGAAGGAATCAAAAGGTCTCGGCTCTGCGCGGCCAAACAAAAAAAAGCATTCCATTTTCAACACGCAAGTGATTTTTTTTTGTTTTAATTCTCTCGGTGGGATATCAAAGCTACGCCGAGCCTTGCAAAAGGTCAGGTAGCTGCTGCTTTATTCAAAGGCGGTTTGAGTAACCCGGGGGGCTATAGGGAGTCAGGCTAGCTGTGAGTGCATAGCCTCTCGGCTCACCTGCACAGTCGGATCACACCGCTCCGTCTTCCCGCTGGATCTTCGGCACTGCCTTCTCCCTTGTCCTCTCAGGCTGTCAGATGTGGACCCCTTCGCTCCATCGCTGCAGCCGGTCCGCAGTGGGGGTGAGGGGGGGGGTGTTCTAGCCTCCAGCAACGGGACAGCGGTTGCTGTCTTCTCCCAGCCCGCAGGAGGAGAGCCTTATCCCCTCAAGGTGGCTCCTTTCAGCGCTCTCTAATTCTCCCGGGCCCCCTGTTGCATCGTCCCTTTGATTTTGAAGAGGGAGAGAGGAGAGGAGTAGGGGTTAAATATCCACCGAATCCCCTCCTTCAGTGCGCTGGCCGAAAGCTGGTCATCTCGTACGGTTCCTTGGGTTGAGAGCAGGAGTGAGAAGGGGGGGGGGAAAGTTGCAAAAAAAGCTTGCGGCGAGTGTTCTTTGGGTAAACTGCAGCTTTTGCTTGTCTGTCTCACTCACTCGAAAGCCTTGTACAATCCCACTCGCTGGGGGATTGGTGGGTGGGAGCTGGTGTGAGGGAAGGTTTGGGAGGAATAGGGATGGATAGTTTCCCAGGGATCGAGTCTGACTGCAGTAATTCCCGAGATAACAAGCATGGGGCTGGATGAACACAGCAGGTCAAGCAGCATCATAGGAGCAGCTCTGGCACGGCACCATCACCTCCGGCATGTGATTCTAGAGAAACCTGCTCCCATTCCCGCCCAAATGACGTGCGACCGCACCTCCCTGCTCCCTCCAGCTGGATCTCAGGACCAGTCTTTGCACACACTGCCTCTTCGAGCTTGTAGTTAATACAGATATATATATGTATGTATCTCGTTTGGGCTATCCTTCTAATAAAGCAAGAAATGCATCAGAAGCCATCTGTTCCCTCCTCTTCAGCTGGCTGGATTTGATTAGAAATGGACAAGAGGATTAGCAGAGAGTCAGCTACCCGTGAGAGGCTCTCTCTCCACCTTCTGCTGCATCGACCTCTACGGTCAGCCACAAAAACCGTGCACTTCCCACCCCAAGCGGAAGGGGGGCGGGGTGGGTGGGTGTGCTTTCGTCTCCTGTTTGCTTTTAAATGTTTGTTTTTGAATCAATAAAAATCATTTTTTAACGGTCATTCCGCACTTTCGGTCGCCGCTCGCTTGAGTTGTTCCGAGTGAAGTTGGCTTAGAGCAATGCAGAGTCCCCGGGGCTTTGAACCGGGCTGTTGGGCAGGGACAATATTTTTACATATGCCGCTGCAAAACGCCAGTCCCGTGTATTTTCCATTCCCTTTCAGGTTTGATGCGGGGGTGGGGGGGATGTGAAGCTCACGGAATGGTTCCAACCCCCTCTTTAGGTAACCATACCCGCCGGCCTTCCCGATTTTCTCATCGACCTCTTCAGAAATGTTGTTGTACACTTCTGGAGCAGGTGAGACTTAGCACTCTGGTCTTAAGTCTCAGAGGCAGGGACACTACCACTGGTCAGGAGCTCCCCTCCGAAATGAATCGGAACAATACTTTCAGAAAATAAAAGCATGGACCACCAGATTTTGGGCAGTGCTGCATTGAGGGAGAAAGGTCGCATATTGGACCCCCATCCCCAGGATGGAACCATTCACGCGTGAGGAGTACACAATAGCCATCACATTGTGGAATCTCTGCTCCAGGTCACATAGCTAAGCTGATCATTATTCACCTCACTATCTCCCGGGAGAGCTGTCCATTCCAGGAGCATGTCAAGTTCAAAAACACTTTCCAAGTATTGGGACTGGGAATGTACGTCCGAAAGAACACTTTCAGGCTGTTGATCCGAAGCCTAGCTGCTGGGGAGTCCCATCTATTGGTGAATATTAACCGGATCTACCAGGCTATGTGTACATTTTAAACATCTGGGACATGTAAAGAGACGCGCGTTTAGGCGGCGGTGCATGAGGGAAGTGAGTTATGATGAAGAGCCCCTCTGACGCTGGGAAGTGGACATTGTTACAGTCACGTTACAGCTCAAGTTACTGTTCCGGACCTCAGGAGCCTACATTAATTCCCCGAATGTTGTTAGTTTCTGACTGGGTTTCCACCTTCCTGCACAAACCAAGCAAGCGCCTCCGTCAGCAGCTCGGAGCACAGAGTCTGTGGATCGGAGAGATGGAATTAACCCTTTCCGCGCCTCTCCGGAATGTCTCATCACAGTATTTCCTGACAATGGTCTCGCTTCGCTATTTTATTGCAAGAAACACGATTAGCATCAAAGTATTATTTTCGCAGTGACATCGCAATGCAAACCTCGTAATATAAAACAGAAAGCTTCGGACATAGAATCCCTACAGTGTGGAGGCAGACCGTTCGGCCCATTGAGACAACACTGAACCTCCGAAGAGCATCGGCCCCACCCTATCCCTGTAACCCTGCATTTGCCATGACTAATCCGTCTAGCCTGCACAGCCCTAGAAACTATGGGTAATCTACCATGGCCAAACCTCCTAACCTGCACGCTTTTGGACTTTGGGAGGAAACCCACGCAGAAACGGGGAGAACATGCAAGCTCCATACAGGCTGTAGTCCGAGAGCGGAATCGAACCTCAGACCCTGATATGACGCAGCAGTGGTAACCACTGAGCCACTGTGCCACCCCATGTTTTGGCAAAATTCAGCACTAAACTGTAATACAACATTAATAGCTAATTAACATTACTAAGCCTATCAATTAAACAGCTAAAAGCTGATGCACCAAATGGTGTGAGTGGTTGGTTGGCTGCCGAGAACGAGAATTGCATAGATACAGAACGGAGGATTGACAAGGCAACAATAATTTTACTTTTGCATGAAAATTATACTCTTAACCAGGCACTCATTGTTGGTGAACATTGACGATTGATGAATGAACAGTGTATGGTTTACAAACGAATGGTTTACAATTTAGTATTAATAACTGTAATGTAAAGTGAATGCTGATGGACAATTCAATATTAGATTCAACCAAATTTTACAACTGGCAATATAGTTAAACTGATTGACAATTCAGAACTAGTGATTGATTATATAGAATTAATAATCGACAGTGCCATTAATGACTGTTTGACAATTCAGTATTGGTCACTAGCAATATACCTCTAGTAACTGACAATCTGGTATTACTGACCAGTACTGTATTGATAAGTGGTGGTCAGTATATTTTTAATAAGCCACAAAAGCTGGGTTAGTGATTGACAAAACCGGTTGATGATCGGTATGGTAGTGCCGTGTGAATACTGACTGTCATGCGGGATTTGTAACTAAAAAGTTCAGTATTAATGACTGTCAATGCCTTCTTAATAACCGATATTACAGTACTGTAATGGTGACTGATTGTCAATGTCTACTTAATAATCGATATTACAGTGGTAGTGGCTGACAACCTAGTATTGAGAAAGGGAGCATAGTAACAATGAATTTGCCCATTGATACTCGCTGGGTGATTTAATCCATATCTTCAGAATGGCTTTCACATGAGACGTTACAAAAATATATCCGGTTATATTTAAGTTCCCACAATAGGATTCAGATATTGCGTTGTGTCCTACGTACAATATTGATTGCAAAAATATGGACTTCCTTTCAGTGCAAATAATTCCATTAGTTAGAAATTATACCCTGCTTCAGTTGACGGGAAAATGATTAGAAGCTGCAACAGGATGCACAGCAAATGCTGAACGGCCTCAGGTGAGCATAATAGCAATGTCTCTGATTTTATGTTTTCAAACCAGCGTTATTCTTTTTTTCCCCCACATTAATACTCACCACTACTTTAGCTGATAGTGCCACAAACCTATCTCCTCGCTCTCTGCTGCCGCTTTGCAACTCACTAGACTTTCCGCTAATTAAATATTTATCATGCAAACCACACATTTTCTTGCCTGTTGTTTTCATAAGCCATTTTCTGCCGGGGAGATCTCTAAAGAATCATAAATCTAAATTTCAAAATCTGACAGCAGCTTCCCAGAAAACACACTGGTATGTTGGATTAGTTAACAAGGTGTAGAGTTGGATGAACACAGCAGGCCAAGCAGCATCGGAGGAGCAGGAAGGCTGACATTTCGGACCTAGACCCTTCTTCAGACCCTTGTGAAGGGTCTAGGCCCGAAACATCAGCCTTCCTGCTGCTCCGATGCTGCTTGGCCAGCTGTGTTCATCCAGCTCTACACCTTATTATCTCAGACTCTCCAGCATCTGCAGTTCCTAATATCTCTGTTGGATTAGTTGGCAGGTTTATTTGTTGGCATAATGTACGCTTTATGTTACCTACCAAGAGGGTGCATCTGTACGAGGACGCTGCGTCGGCCGCTGCAGACAACTACTGGAACCATAATGTATATCCCTACAAAACCAGGGGGCAACGATCAGCCCTCTCACTCAAGTATGAACACGACTGTTGTGCCTTGACCCTCTTGCAGAATCTCTGAAATTACTTTAAGTAGTACCCTTTCTTTCTTAGAGTCCTTCCTTTTCAACATCTATAAAGTCAGTAACCCCACTCAATGTACACTCCTGCATTGAGCCCAGCGAACCAACTCGCTTTCTACATAGTCGTATGGAAAGTAAACACTGTTGATGCACGAGGGTCTTTCCCTGCCCTACCATCTAAATGGTTCTTTTTCAAAAGTTAATTTTTCTTAAAACGAGAATAAGGGGCTTCCCCTCTCACCCTGCCGCTGATAGTGTATGAGATGAAGTCGGCGGAAGGACAGGGGGACTCCTTTGGCCAAGCAGCAACTGAGACAAGGTCGTGCGATCATTTCAAGAAGCCCCAGGATTACATTTGAAGCTGGTTTCGGAGTCGCTGCTTTGGGTTTTTCCCGAACGATTTATACAACTTTGAGAGCATCTGAAAAGATCGCTTTGGCTGGATGCAGCCCCCTTTAAAGGAGCTGATCTTTAAAGCAAGCCAAGTTCAGAGAGCCCGCTGTTCCCATTGTAAATGGCTGATGTCATCTGGCTTGCCACTTCGATTCATCATATTTCCCTTGAAAGTTCTTCAAATTAGATTGTACTAATCCCAGATGTCCTGAACCTAACCAAATCAGAAATCATTGTAACCCAGCATGATTGTATTTTTCCGCTTCATTGTCATGGCTTGTTCCCAGCATAATTTCCCAATTAACAACTGGTCTGATTTGCATTGAATAAAACATTGATGGAAATATTGTAAAAAAGGACCAGTCTTTGGAACCTTCTACTCCTGGGATATTTGGATCCTTCCCTGTTTCCTCCTATACTTCCCTCTCTCACTGTAAGGTAACATTATTGGGACACCAGGAGGACGACTGAAGAAGCCCAAAAGTGATGTGATGTTAGGCTGGACCATGGCTTATTACCATTTTGTTGCAGATATAATAATCCTGTGAAGAGTCTTTTGGTGTGGCAGTAGTACCCTTACTGTTGATCCAGAAGTTCCAGGTTCAAATGACATATTCTCTGGGTGTGTTATAACATGTCTGATGGGCTGGGGCTATTTTCCCTGGAATCTCAGAGGCTGAGGGGTGACCTTGTAAAGGTTTATAAAATCATGAGAATGGATAGGGTGAATATTCAAGATCTTTCTTTTCCCATAGTAGAGTCCAAAACTAGAGGGCATAGGTTTAAGATGAGAGGGGAAAGCTGTAAAAGGGACCTAAAGGGGTACTTTTTCACGCAGTGACTGGTACGAGTATGGAATGAGATGCCAGAGGAAGTGGTGGAGTCTGGTACAATTACAACATTTAAAAGACATCTGGATGGGCACATGAATAGGAAGGATTTAGAAGGATATGGGCCAAATGCTGGTAAGTGGGACTAGATTAATTTAGGATATCTGGTCAGCATGGACGAGTTGGACCAAACGGTTGGTTTCCATGTTGTACATCTCTATGACTCAAGTCTGTTCCTAAAAGGGGGAGTCAGTCCTAAGCTCCTCTGTGTCATTTCCACCAATACAAAATAAACATTGCAGGCCACATTCTGCAATGACACTTACAACTGGGCTTGAGCGATGAAACTCAAAGACCTAGCAACCTCTGTGGCTTTCACCATTCCAGCTGGAAGTTTATAAAATCAAGGACATATCCTGGCAAACCAGCAAGTCAATCATCAGGTAAGCAGCCAATCACATTGCAAACCAGGAAGTTAAAACCATTTAATGTCCTTCACTTCTAATTTAAATTGTCAGATAACAAGCTAAACGATTGTGGTTGTCTTATGATTGATGCTAAATAAACTCAAACTTCTTACACATATTTAAAAATGTCTGGAATTTTTTAATATTATGGAGAAATTTAATATTCCACATATATAAAATTTGTATTTTTAGGTTTTTCGATAATTGTGAAGTTAGCACGCTCGTAAAAATCCACTTACACATGATACAAAAATGTCTTTTCTTTCAAGTTTTTTTTAACAGCGGACATTCTAGTCAATTCATAACATTACCCACTGATTGCAGTCTCGGAGTGCCTCAGCAATCCACCTGGAAATGTACACAATCACAAATAGCAGTTTCTGGATTTCCATGCTATTCCACAATTACTCCAGAGTTGCCATCCGTTTCAGTTGACAAATGACAACAAATGCTGACAGTTCTGCTGTAATTACCATGGCAAAATCTGAGCTAATGTATATCATTAGTGGAAGAACTGAACAAAATGGCATCACATTCGATCCCTTCACTTGAATGCTGATTTATTAAAAGTCAAAATTCTAAAATCTAACTGAATTTAATGTATGTTCACGAACATGAATAGTATCTGGAATAAAAACAAAGTTGCTGGGAAAGCTCAGCAGGTCTGGCAGCATCTGTGAAGGAGAAAACAGAGTTCACGTTTCGGGTCCGGTGACACTTCCTCAGAACTGCCGAGCTGCAGAGCTTTTCCAGCAACTTTGTTTTTGTTGTTGTAGTATCTGGAATAACCCATTAAGTCATATGGTCATTCAGTGAGGACATTGACTTGACAAAGCAAAATTTAGAATACTCCATAAGGGCAGGATTGATGCATGACTGAGAGATAAGGTTTTGCTATGTCCAAAAGGTTTAGAACAGTGTGTTTCATGGGCAGCCAATAGAGATACATTACTTTTCTGATGTAAAAATTATATGCTGAGCCAAGGTAGCTAACAGACTACTTTGCAGGGACTTTTGAAACTTGAGTTAAAAATAAAAAATCTTATGTTTTAGAATTACATTTTCTTTAAGAGGAAAAATGTTTAATTTCTTGGAGCTATGTCTTACATAATAACAATTTAAAAAATACACTTAACAGTGGAAATAGCAAAATCTGATTATGGCCTAACGTGCAGGACACTTTCAGAACACCAAGCATCTGACAAAACATTCTCTTCAAAGGTACAAAGGACCCTTCCCAGCACATTTTTTTTATATGTGTGTGCATCTCTTAAAAAAGATATATTTCCACCACATGCATTATGTAATATATTTAATATTAAAAAAGTTACAAGGTCCTTCACTGAATGCTAATCAAACCAGCGTAATTATGTTCATGTTCATTTTTTCTACCAATCTGAAAGTATTAACTTCTAGTAGGGTTCAGTTCCACAGGCACCAATCACCTTCTGATGCCTGATGCACTGAAACCTGGGGAGTGAACATTGCTTGCTTATCACATCAGGTATTATTGCCAACTATATATTACACACCCAACATCTGCCGCATGCAAGGTTTAATGAGTAGTAATCAAAAGTATAAACATTGGTCAATTTGTTCCTCCTTACCCCAGGGTATTGAAGTAAGCTTCTGTACTCATACCACCATCCTGGTTGAGATCAATTAACTCAAAAAGAAAGAACGTATATTAAAAATACAGTGTGATTCATGTCGTCACAATGCCCCAAAGTGCATTCTGTGGTTAGGCAGAAAAACAAGTCAGCCAACATACTACAACAAAATCAAAAATTGTTGAAGAAACTCAGCAGGTCTGGCAGCATCTGAGAAGAGAAAGCAGGGTAACATATTGTGGCTAGTGTCCCTTCTTCAGAACAAAAGAAGAGTCACTAAATTTGCTCTGTGGGTGGTGCTGGCTAGGCCAGCATTTATTGACTATCCCCAAGTGTCCTTGAGACTTATTACTTACTTCATTACTTATTTGTTATGATATCACAATAATGGTTGTTTCATTTGTGACATTTATGCATTTATCATGTCTATTTTGTTTTTGTTTTAAAATAATTTAGTTGTTACAATGATGATGTTACAATCAAAATAAAATGTCTGCTTTTAGCCATTAATTCCGAAAGAGACTGCTACAGAGACAAGTACACGTGTAAACTCAGGAAAAGTCTGCATGACACTGATGAGATGTAACACCTAAAGATGTCTCAGAAACTTCAGATTGGGCTGTGATGTCTTGTGGCATAATGATAATGATGGGCTGATTACCCGCTGCTCAACAACAAGACAATCACTCTGGATTATTCCCCAAACTACAGAAACATTTTGTGTTTTTCCCTTTGAAGAATACATAAGGTTAGGGTTCCAAAAGCCAGTTCAAATTCTACCGGGGTGTGTGAATGGGACTGAATCTTGTGTATTAGCCTGAGTGTGAGCATTAGCATGCTATGATGATGGTCACAGTTGAAGAACAATCCTTTAGTTACCCCTGGGTAAAGACTTTCACTCGCTCCAACAGTTGCAAACCAGACAAAGGGAGTCAGGATAACAAAAAAAAAATCTCGCACCTTGCACTAGACAGGATGCAGAAGAGACTCACCAGGACAATGCTACCCTGGAGTGATTCAGCTTTGAAGAGAGATTAAATAGTTGGGGTTGCATTCCTTAGTGCAGAGAAGGCTGATTGAAGTGTACAAATTTCTGAGAGGCATGGACAGGGTTGATAGAGAGAAGCATTGCCTCTGACCAGAAGGGACAATAACTGGGGTCAGTTTTAAGGAAGAAGCAAGAGGTTTAGAGGGGTTTTGAGGAAATAAAATTCATCCAGAGTCTTGAGGGTCTCTGGAACTTATCACTTAGAAGGGTGGTACAGGTAGGCACTCTCAAGATATTTTGGTGAACACTTGAAATGTCATAGCATACAAGTCTACAGGCTAAGTGCTGTAATATGGGATTAACATAGATGGACGTTTGATGACCAGTGTAGACATGTTAGGCCCCTTTCTATTTGTCACTAATTCTTCTGACTTATAGTAATTAATAAACTCCTTTTGTTAATTCAAGGAAGTCTGTAACCTTGTTACAACCAAATGGAGAATGGAACACAGTAAAGATATTATGTCACTGACTTTAATCTATTATTGCTCACAGCAGGTATGTTGCGTAAGACACAAAGGGATCAGCAGAAATGATGGTTGGAAACTGGGATTTTGTACGTTAATAGTTAGTATTTGAAACTCAAAGGTATATTGCCTTCATTGCAGGTGAGAGAAGAACCAGAACATCAGAACATAAGAACATCAGAACCAGGAGCAGGAGTAAGCAATTCAGCCCCTGAAGCCTGTTCTACCATTCAATACAATCATGGCTGATTTCTTCTCAGCCTGTCCCACTTGTTCCCCCTAACCCGTCAACCTATTACTAATTAAACATCTGTCTATCTCCTCCTTAAATTTACTCAATGTCCCAGCATCCAGTGCATTCTGATGTAATGACTTCCACAGATTCACAATCCTCTGATAGAAGTAATTTTTCCTAATCTCTGTTTTAAATGTGCTACCTCTTGTCCTAAATCTGTGATCTCTTATTCTAGATTGCCACACACAAGGAAACATCCTTTCTACCTTTACTTTGCCAATCCCTTTTAGCATTATACATCCTCAATCTGATTTCCTCCCAATCATCTGAACTCCAGAGGGTATAGGCCTAAACTGCTCAATCTCTCTTCAGGAGACAAGCCACTCATTCTCTGGCTCCAGACTAGTGAACCTCCTCAGAACTGCGTTCAACACAGCTACATCCATGATCAAATAAGGGAAGCAAAAGCTACTTTTATGCTCTACTTTAGCAATATATGTCAAAATTTCATCTACTTTCCTTACTGTCTGCTGTACCTGCAAGCTAGTTTTCATGTGCTCGGACACCCAGACCATTCTGCACCTTAGCATTTTGAAGTTAGTCTCCATTTAGACAATAAATTGTCTTTTCTTCTGACCAAACGAATAACCCACCTTTATCACTAACTGCTCATGTGAAAGCAATATATATTTTTAACATGTTGCACTTTGATGTTGAATATTGAGCAACCAAAGTGCTTTGTGAACACAGATCCGATGAAAAATTAAATTTGCTGGGGCAGCCGAGGATAGTTGAAACACCAAGAGTTTAGATTCGGGGGCAATCTGGAATGAGCGGACACTCTAGCGGCTACAACACTTTTCATGGTCCAGGTAATTTATGTGCATTCAGAATCAGTACCGTATTTTGAATAACCTCAAACCACTTTGCCCTCAAATAAGTGTCCCCCTAACAAATGCTTCCAGAACGCGATAAGTTTACTTGTGTTTATCTAAAAGTTGCCTTTCGCCAATAGCTACAAATATTTCGGTAAATATTCGGCAAGAATCGTCAGTTTCTTCAAGTTTGCAAATACGTGAAGCAATGGAATGGTAAATAACTTGCTTAATTTCACCATAATTGGTTCCATCCTGCCCTTGTGAGATGCTCATCCGAGAGCACATTGCATTGAACAATTCACCATTGTGCAGTGTTCCGGCGCCATCTACTGACAGCAATAAGCTAAACCTGCAGGTAGTCCTCAGCTTCGTGTTACAGCTAGCTTTCCACTTTTGATGCAGTTTGTGCCCCTTTCGCTGTGGGATGTCATTTCTGTAATGCTCATTTCAGGTACTCAGTCTCAGCATGCAGGGTCAGATTTAATAAGTGCAGGAGGCCACAATACGATTTGCATACCCGACCTCTGACTCTCGCAGTATGGGAGACGGTGGATGCTGGAGCCTTCAGTGCACAAGGTCACACACCCGCAGCTGTGAGTCTGTGCACTTGTCCACTCGGCTCATTGCACCGTCTGACAACATCAAAATTAATGCTGTGCCCTATAATGAGTCGGGAGCAGCTGAACAGCATTCAAATGGTCTAAACCTGCAATGAAGTATGTGCTGGAGCATCAGGCCCACTTTTCCTTATGTTGGTTCATTGCTCTTGGAAATGTCTCGGGGACGCTCCGCTTACCCGGTTGGAAAGTCACTACGTAACTGATTTGAGATAAACTATCCGTAGCTTACACGTTATCCTTGTTTTGCTCATTTCCCCCGGCGTGCATAATAACTTGATGCTATAGGTATCCTTCTGTTCGAATCATCCAGACACGCAGGTGAAATTACCCACAGACGAAATCCAACAGGGAAACTCTACCAGTCTCAGAAATTACTGCAAATACTGCTGTGAATGGACCGAGACAGCCCTTCCTGGACTTGGCTGACTGCTTCTGTCACAATAACAGACAATTCAAATTTACCTACAACTGAACCCTTCCAAAACTGAAAAGCGAATGCAATACATTTACCATCTATAAGTGAACTTGAGTAGCCGTGTATGCATCTGCCCTAAAGTATTTCCAGTCACGGGCACAAAGGATTTCGAGGCCATGAATGTTTACTTGGTCTATAACCAGAGATACTGAACCATGCTGAAAAATGCTGACTCTCCTGTCCAACTGAACCATTCCCACCATTTTCTGCAAACTATTATCGCTAAGTAAAACTCATGCTCATATCCTGTATCAGTCAAACCAGGATACACTACAGTACTATTTAAATTAAGTGTTATTAATCTTCAAAGTGTACAAAGCATATACGGTCAACTCATTTTTTCCATGCTTCCCTCATTGAAACTACATGGTGCCTCTTCAAAAAGGTTTGCTTCACATAGATGGATTTCCAATGGCAGAAAGGAGTAACAGATGCCAACTGGTCATGAATATCAACAGCATACCACCATGGTTGGATTTCACTTCTGTTGGATAAATAGAAAGCTGTGTTCACACAGGTGCTATGGTTATTATTTGAACATACAGCTGGAGTTGTGGAGTCATTGAGGATGACAGTTGTGGAGTCATTGAGAAGCACATCCACCATTTATGCCAGTCAGAACTTACTTCCTCTTGTTAATAGCATTCTTTTGCTGCAAACAAACATAAAGGGCTTTTTTTTAAATTTAAAGAGCGTCACTTGATACCTAAATGTTCACTAGCCACCTGATATGTGCAACAATGAGGTACTCTGGTACTTTTTTACTTACCACATTTAAGAAGTCACAGTGTTAGCAAATTGTTATGGTAATACAACACAATGTCCTGAACACCAGGAACATGATTCTGTTTTTAGAGAGTACATGAAAATTGTCATTCTGCTCAGTTTACTGCACAGTGTAAAGATCCACTGGTAAATCAATGTTAGAATATTGAACTCCTGATTAGCATATGTGTCTGAGCTACATGTGTAGCCAAATGAATTTCTTCATTTGCTCCCAAGTGAGAAAGCATATTTCTCGAACAGTATATTCCTGACAATGATAAATTATGTGCACATGATAATTTTTATTGCTGTCCATAAGAAAATGGCACAGATATTTACAAGGAGCTAGGAAGTCTAAAGTTGTTTTGCATTTGGCAAACCTGGATTAAAAAATAAGTTTCCGGGTGTATATTACAAAATCCACACTGCTGTGCTAAATATTGTGGTCATGTCCACTGTAACATTCTGAGATGCTTTGGGTAGTTTTAGTGCCACCACACTGAGTCTTCTGAGGAAAACAGGCATAGTCTTTTTAAACAGGTTAACTACATAGCACTTAATAGCTAGATGCATTAGATCTGAGTTATGCTAGTGAGACGTTAACTTAATGGAACGGAACACTAGAAAACTGGAACCAAATATTGATGACTGTAAGATATAGACCTGTAGCCCATCAATCTGATCGACCATTTGGTGAGATCATGGCTAATTTTATAATCGTCAACTCCACTTTCCTGCCTTATCTCCGTAATCTTTCATTCCCTTACTGATTAAACATCTATCTCAGTCTGGAATTTGCTTAACTACCCAGCCTCAACAGCCCTTTTCACTTAAAAATTACACAGATTCACCATGCTCAGAAAAGAAATTCCTCCTTCTGTCTGTCTTAAATGGGTAACTCCTTACTCTAAGATTATTCCCTGTAACCCTAGACTCTTCCACAAGGGGGAAAAAAACTCAGTATCAAGCCTGTGAAGCCCCTAAGAATCTTGTATGATATAATACAATCAACTGTCAGTCTTCTAAATTCCAAAAAGCACAGGCCCAACCTAATGAAACAGTGTTTACAAAAAAAATCCACCATACCTGGAATGAACCTACTGAATTTCTTTGGATTATGTCCAATGCCAGTACATCTTCCCTTAGATAAGGGGATCAATACTGTTCATAATATTCTAAGGCATGATCTAACTAGTACCTTGTAAAGTTTTTGCAAGATTTACCTATTTTTATATGCCATTCCATTTGAAACTAAGGCCAATATTTCATTAGCATTCCCCATTACCTACTGAACTAGGATGCTAGCATTTTGAAATTTATGCATGAGGACCACCACATCCCTCTATGCTGCAGCTTTCTGCAGTCTTTCTTCATTTAAATAATATTCAACTCTTCTATTCTTCCTGCTAAAGTGCATACATTCATTAATATTTTCTCACTCCATCAGAAAGCATTTGCTCACTCACGACTTATCTGTACCCCACTGTACAAACTATGTCATCCTCACAAATTGCCTTCCACCTATTTTTGGGTCATTTGCAAGCTTGGAAATAGTACATTCACTTCCTTCATTAAAGTCATTAAAATATATTGCTAATAATTGTGACCCCAACACTGATGGCTTGTGGTACTCCACTAGTTACAGGTTGTTATCCTGAACATGCCCCTTCATCCCCACTCTCTATCTTCTATTAGATAGTCAACCCTCTATCCATGCTAATATTTTAGCTCCAACACCAGGGACTCTTATCTTATTAAGTGGCCTTAAGAGGGAGTACCTTATCAAACCATTTTTGAAAATCTAAATATAGAACATCACTGCTTTCCCTTTATCTGAAGTCACACAACACCAGCTTATAGTTCAACAGGTTTGAGATCACAAACTCAGTTGACGAAGGAGCAGCGCTTCAGAAGTTTGTGATTTCAAATAAACTTGTTAGACTAATACCTCGTGTCATGGGACTTTTGACTTTGCCCACCCCAGTCCAACACCAGCACCACCACATCATGCCATTTATCTATCCTGCTTGTTACCTCCTCAAAGAATTCTAATAATGTTAACATGCATGATTATCTTAGGGGCAAGAGGATAACTAAGGAAAGAGTAGGGACCGAACTGACAAATCACTAGTAGAGGTGGAAGATATAAGCAAATTTCCAAATAAGTACTTTGCATCTGTATTCATTACAGAGAAGGACAATGTAGGTATGGCCATTAGTGAGGAATGTGATGCATTTGAAAAAATTACAATTGCAAGGGAAGAGGTATTAGAAGGTTTAAAATTGGAAAAAATCCCCTGGCATGGGTGAGATGGGAGGTAAGAGAGGAGATTGAAGGGGTCATGACATTATTTTTTAAATCATTTCTGGCCACAGAAGAGGTGTCAGAAGCCTGGAGAACATGTACTATTATACAAGGGTAGTAGGGCTAAATCAGGGAACTACTGACCAGTGAGTCTAACATCAGAGGTAGGGAAACTGCTAGAAAACAATTTGAGGGACAGAATCGATCCTGATTTGGGAAGGCAAAGATTAATTAAGGATAGAGATTCTATCATGCTGTCTGTTAACCCTTTCAGATACTGTTTTATCCAACCTGTCCCTCAGGGGAAATTTCCCCCATCAAATTTAACAGTAGGACTTGATCAACAATTTTTGTTTCCACTTCCTGGCTGCTGCCAGCCAGAGTAAGAGTATGACAGTGGGCATTTCAGAGGTTTGGGAAAGCAACATTGGAGTCTGGGTAGGTAACTAGGGAGTTCAGGGAGGTCAGAAGCTTGAGGGGGGGAGGGAGGAAGATTGGAAGTCAGCAGTGGGAGAAGAGAATAAATGGCAGAGGGTGAATAAATGACAAGCCTGTAGATCAGAGGCCAGGTGAGAAAATTGTAAAGAACAGGAGGAAATTGGAAGGTTTGGAAGAGATTTGAAAGTTAAAGTCCTAGGATTAGGAAGTGGCGGTTGAGGGGGTAGTCTGAGGTCATAGTCAGGGTACACAGAAGAGTGAGGGATGCTTCATGAAGGCCCGGACAGTGGTCAGTTGTAGTGCAGCAGTCTGACGGTGGGCGATGGGGTACTGTAGTTGGCTGATCCTGAACAGAGATTAACAAAAGGTTTTAAAAAGTCAAAAATCAACAGGAAGGTAAACGGGACTGAAACTGTATTCAGATAATAAAACAAAGATCAGCAGATGCTGGACATCTGACAAAGGGTCACTGGGCTCAAAGTGTTAATTGTGTTTTTCTCGCCACAGATGCAGCCCAACCTGCTGAGTTTCTCCAGCACTACCCGTTTTTGTTTGAAATTGCATTGGAACTGTTCAAGATAATATTGCTTGGAAGGGCCAAATCCCTAACACTTTGACAGTCGTTTTGGTCATCTGTTCTAGTATCATTTTATGTGAGAGGGTGCAAAATATGTTTGGCACTGTTCTTGTGAAACACCTGGTGATGCATTTGTGTGTGGAAAGATATAAATCTAAGTTATTGTTCTTCGGCGGCCTGTGTTCTTTGTTTGTAGTTGACGTTAATGCTCGAAAATGACTTGAATTATATGCAAGTCTATGTATCCTATCGAAAAGAAAATCTGTGGATTGTAATATATTTTTCCACATGCATCGCTACAGAGGTTAAGTATAATGTGCTGAAAACTGAAACGGTACAAGAATCAGTTCAATTCTTCATGTTTTAAATAACAAGTTACTCTTCTTTCCAGCAATTCATTACTGAAATCTTCCCAGACTGGTCAATATCCCATCACAAAAACAAAAACAGCCCAACTCAAAATCATAAATCACATTCGTTGAATTGGCACTTTTCTTGAATTCTCAGCAGCATTGGGAATGCTTGACCAAACCATTTTAATCAGCACTCTCTCCTAATGTCCAGCTGAGTAAAACATCCATTTTTGTTTATCCAGTAATGGCTTCTCTTTTAACCTGATACAGAACAATTAAGGTCTGCCCTTATTGACCTCCAATTGCTCACCTATGTGCTGCCCCTAGTCAACATCAATATCATGGCAAAAAAATGGAATCATTTTCTCTTTCTTTTCATTCACGGGATGGGGGCATCATTTTTAGGCAGCATTTATTGACCATCCCTAATAGCACAGAGGGCAGCTGATAGTCAACCACATTGCTGTGGATCTGGATTCACATGTAGGACAGACCAGGTAAGGATAGTGGTTTCCTTCCCTAAAAGACATTAGTGAACCAGGTGGGTTTTTTCTGACCATCAGCAACAGATTCAGTGACTGGGCCAAAATTTGGCCGTTGGAGTTTTAATGTGGATAAGTGAGATTGGAGGAATAAAAAGGCAACTGATTATCTAAATGGAGAGATATTCACAATGCTTCAGTGCAGGGTATCTGGGTTTCCTCATGCATAAGGAAACTACTGGGAGGCAGATAAGTTCCCAGGGCTTGAAGAAACTGACAGCAGAGATAGTGGATACATTGGCTATAATATTTAAAAATTTGCTGAGTTCTACAAAGGTTCCAGTGAAATGGAAAAATGCTAATTCAAATACAGCAGGAGGACAAATAGAATTTTGGCATTTATTGCTATAGTAATGGAGTATAAAAGTACAACAGTGTTGTAAATATAAAAGGCATTGGTGAAACTGCATCTGGAGTACTGCATACAGTTTTGGTCCCCTTACTTGAAGAGGAATGTAATTGCACTGGAGGCAGCTTGGACAAGGTTAAGTGGATTAATTCCAGAGATGAAAAGCATGTCTTATGAGGATAGAGTGAGTGATTTAGGCCTACACTCACTACAATTTAGAAGAATGAGAGGAGATATTTGAGTATATAAGATGCAGAAGGATATTGACAAACTAGACATAAAGTGGATATTTCCCCTTGTACAGCAATCTAGGACAAGAGATCATAGTTTTAGAATATAAGAACCAGGAGTAGGAGTAGGCCATCTGGCCCTTTGAGCCTGCTCCGCCAGTCAATAAGATGTTGGCTGATCATTTTGTAGCCTCAGCTCCACTTACTGACCCCCTCACTATAACCCTTAATCCTTTACTGTTCAAAAAATTCTGTCTTAGCTTTAAAAACATTAAATAAGGAAGCCTCAACTACTTCACTGGGCAGGGAATTCCACAGATACACAACCTTTTGGGTGAAGAATTCCTCCTCAATTCAGTCCTAAATCTGGTGAATTTTCAGGCTATGTCGTCTTGTTCTAGTTTCACCCACCAGTGGTAACATCCTCCCTGCTTCTATCTTATCTATTCCCTTCATAGTTTTATATGTCTCAAGAAGAACCTCCCTCATTCTTCTAAATTCCAATGAATATAATCTCCAGTCTACTCAGTCTCTCCCAATAAGCCAACCCTCTCAACTCCGGAATCAACCTACTGAATCTCCTCTGCACGCCCTCCTGTGCCAGTACAACCTTTCTCAAGTAAGGAGACCAAAACTGCACGCAGTACTCCAGGTGTGGCCTCACCAGCTCCTTGTACAGCTGCAACATAACCTCCCTGCTTTTAAACTCAATCCCTGTAGCAATGAAGGACAGAATTCAATTTGCCTTAACTACCTGTTGCACCTGCAAACCAACCTTCTGCAATTCAGGCACAAGGACACCGAGGTCCCTCTGCACAGCAGCATGCTGCAATTTTTTACCATTAAGTAGTAGTCATTTTTACTCTTATTCCTACCAAAATGGATCACTTCACGTTTATCAACATTGTACTCCATCTGCCAGACCTACATCCACTCAAATTGTCTATATCTTTCTGCAAACTCTGCTCTACCACTCATTTTAGTGTCATCTGCAAACTTTGACACACCGCACATCGTCCCCAACTCCAAATTATCTATGTAAATTGTAAACAATTGTGGCCCCATCACTGATCCCTGAGGCACACCACTATTCACTGCTTTCCAACCAGAAAAGTGCTCATTTATTCCCACTCTTTGCTTCTTGTTAACCAATCCTCGATTCATGCTAATATTTTGCCCGTAACACCATGCATCTTTATCTTATGCAGCAGCCTTTTGTGCGGCACCTTGTCAAATGCTTTTTGGAAGTCTAGATACGCCACATTTACTGGGTCCCCACTGTTGACCACGCTCATAATGTCTTTATAGAATTCCAATAAATTAGTTAAACATGACCTGCCCTTCATGAACCCATGCTGCATCTGCCCAATGGGACAATTTCTATCTAGATGTCTTGCTGTTCCTTCCTTGATAGATTCAAGTATTTTATACAGAAGTTAAGCTAACCAGACAATAATTCTCCATCTTTCATCTACCTCCTTTCTTAAACAGTGACTTCACATGTGCTGTTTTCCAATCTGCTGGAACTGCCCCAGAGTCCAGCGAATTTTGGAAAATTACCATGACTGCATTTGCTTTTTTTTCCGCCAGCCACCTCTTTTGATACCCTAGCATGCATTCCACTGGGGCCAGGAGACTTGTCTATCTCTAGTTCCATTAGCTTGCCCGACACTACCTCCTTCATGATAATGACTGTTTTTAGGATCTCACCTACCTTAGTCTACTTGTCATTAATTACTGGCACATTACTCATGTTGGTCTTCACAGTGGAGGACGTGAAATACCTCTTCAATACCTCGGCTATTTCTTCATTTCCCATTATTAAATCTCCCTTCTCATCCTCTAAAGGACCAATATTTACCTTAGTCATTCTTTCATTTTATATGTTTGTAGAGACGTTTGCTATCTGTCTTTATATTCTGAGTTAGTTTATTCGCATAATCTACCTTACTTTTCTTTATAGTTTTTTTGTGGCTTTCTGTTGACCTTTAAAGAAGTTTTCCTAATCTTACAGTTTCCCACTGGTCTTTGCCATTTTGTATGCCTTATCTTTCAATTTGATAGCCTCCCTTATTTCCTTAGACATCCATGGCTGCTGGCCCCTTTTTCTACAGTCCTTCCTTTTCACTGGCATGTACTTTTGCTGAGCACTTTGAAAAATTGCTTGAAAGTCCTCCACTGTTCCACCATAAAGTCTTTGCTTCCAGTCTATTTTAGCCAGATCCTCCCCCATCCTACTGTAGTCTCCTTTGTTTAAGCACAGGACCCTGGTATTGGATTTTATCTTCTCACTTTCCATCTGTATTCTAAATTCAACCATACTGTGATTGTTCCTTCCAAGAGGATCCCTAAATGAGGAATAATTATTATTCCTGTCTCATTACACAGAACCAGATCGAGAACAGCTTGCGCCCTCATCAGCTCCATTACATACCGTTCAAGAAAACTACTGCGGATGCATTCAATGAACTCGTCCTCAAGGCTGCCTTGACCGACCAATCAACACGTTGATTAAAATTGCCTACGATAATTGCCGTACAGGTATTTTTACAGGTATTAGTTATTTCTTTCTTTATTGCCTGCCGAAATGTGATGTTATGATTTGGTGGCCTATAGACTACGCCTATCAGTGAGTTTTTCTTCTTAGAATTTCTAATTTTCACCCAATGGATTTAACCTTATTCTCCATAGAACCTATATCATCTCTCACTACTACCCTGATATTATCCTTACATATCAGAGCTACACCAACCCCCCTTACCTTCCTGTCTGTCCTTCCAAACAGTCTGATACTCCTGGATATTTAATTCTCAGTTGTGAACATCCTCCAACCGTGTCTCCATAATGGCTACTAAATCATACTCATTTGCGATGATTTGTGCCGTTCACTCATCTACCTTGTTTCAAATGCTACAATATTTTCAGCAAAGGGGTAGCAGATCTAAAAAAAAAGAGATGTGGAGGAACTGTTTCTTTCAAAGGGTCCATGAATCTGTGGATCACAGTGCCAGAGTGCAACAGACATGGGGACACTGAATAAATTCGAGGAGATAGATATTTAATTAGTGATGGGTTAAAGCATGATGGAAACAGGTAGGAACGTGAAATTGAGGCTGAGATGAAATCAATGTTGATCATATTAAATAACAGAGCAGGCTCAAAGGGCCGAATGGTCTATTCCTCCTCCTAGTTCTTACGTGCTTATGTTATTGTTACCACCACTGTCCACACTGCCAACACCCTGGGGGGTTACCATTGTCTGACAACTGAACTGGACCAGCCATATACAGTCAGTTCTGATATAACACGATATTCAATTCTTGTGCGTTGTAAGAAAATCGCACAAAACTAATTGTGCCTGCATCACGTTTTAGCCAATACAGGCAAGGAAAGTTTGCATTCTACAAATGCATTCTTAAATCATGTTAAAGCCAATTCACATTGAAGAAACACACATTATAGCAGAACTGACTGTAATTAAGTAGCTAAAGGGACAGTCAGAGATTAGGAATTCTGCAGTGAGTAATGCACCTCCTGTTGCCCAAAACCCATCTACAATTTACAAAGCACAAATCCAGATTGTGATGGAATACTCAGCACTTGCTTAGATGTCCCTATACCCGTGCAACCATTAAAGATGGCTCAACACCATCTTCTCAAGGGTAATCAGGAATGAGCAATACTTGCCTGCCCTTTCAAGTGACACGCAGGACACAAAAACAAGTTTAAAAAATACACACCTGAACATTTATTTCAAGAGTGGTAAATTTAATATGCTACAACTAACAGTTAAAAAGGCAATCTCATTTGCCCTTGCATAAGTGTTTAAAAAAGAAAGTGATTGATTCAACAGTAATCTTTAGACAGATTTATAAATTCAATTTATACAAGTACACGTTGTCATAGCTCATCATGATATTGCGTAAACGGCCATCTTGGATGCTGTGTAACTTTCTGTGCAGCAGATAGCACAAGACGCATAAATTCAGTTACATCAAAAGAGTAGTTCGTAAACTTAGGATGATCTCCTAGGGTTGGGTGATGACCCTAAATGATTGCAATTGAAAACAAAGGTAACAAATTACTAAATCATGAAATTCTGAAATTAAAGCAGTGCAATTATCAACACAACAACTTTCTTCACTGTGGATATCAAAATGATAAAAGGACAGTAATGAATAGTCACTTTTTACTTCCTGTATGCTGTGATAGAATAGAACACTTCAAAAAAATCTCTTTAGTAGGTTTTGCCTCATGTGATCATGTAGTTATTCCAGTTTAACAGACTAAGAAAGATGCAACAAACCATCAAGTCACCTGAAAAAGCTGTCCTCTCATTTCACAACTTGGAAAGTGAAAAAGGATTAACACTGGAGTATATTTTCTCGTGTACAGTTAGAGACATTGTTTTCTTCTAAACTGACACTGGTTTGTTCCAACAGTATGGAAACCAGGATAGGAAATTCCCCTATCTGGAGTAGCATGGGCAATTGAAAGAAGTTGAAAACAATACTGCAAGAATGAAAAAAAATCTCATTGTCTTATTTTACCCATAAGGCTTAAACACAGACTTCAGAAACTCACTGTTGAGCAGTAACAACCTTACTTCCATGCATTTGCATCCCTTTATTAGTCCAACTCACTACATTTATATGCAACTTCCAATTTTCCTCTCTTTTTCTGAGAAACTAGATGTCATATATTCCCAACTTGCAAATCAGAGCAGGCACTTGGTGTCTATAGCTTGTCAATTGCTGGTCCTTGCCTTCATCTAACTTAGTCTACATCTGAACATCCTAGCATGCACCAAAGACACTTTGATACGCCAAACCACCACATCATTATGCCTGCTCTTGATTCAACTTTTAAACCACTTCAGCCACTTCACTTCACTTCACTTTGGATCTCAGGGATCCAAAGACTCGCATGCTTCAGGGTAACTTTCCGTGTAGGGACACATCTCATGCAACAACACTGGAGGGATCTTATGACTCTTGACTTCATTTTCTTACACTCACTGGTTTTGTCTTCAGTTGCAGGCTGCCAGGCTAGGTGTCATACATTGCTGTTTAATGCAGAAGGAGTGGCAGGAGCACTGAACAGTCAATGGGGTGACTTGTCACTGTATAGCACCATGCAACTTCAATTATTTAGCTATAGCATTTGTCAGTAGCTACCATGGCAAACACATTGTATGTGCTCAGAAAATGATCATGTCTGAAAGTCAAATAGGATCAGAGGGTTCAAGGGGGACTACATTCAATCCGGGGGTGGCACCAAACTCAGTCAAAGGGCCCATCCTATTCCAGTCCAGAGACTGGTCATGATCAGTCCTCCCACAGTCCAGGGAACCATGACCTTGGTCTGGGGGTTCAGCCATGATGAGTCCTGCAAACTAAATGCAGCCAGCCTGAGAATACATATACAAACAACAGAGTGGGTACTGCGGAGATGTGAGTCTGGGGGCTGAGCTGTCATCAGCTGGGGCTGTTCTATCAAGTCGGTCTTGAGGGGGTGGGTGGGGGATGTAACTTAATAATATTCAGGGGCTTATTGGTGGGGGTGGGGAAGTAGAGTGAGGAGCTTGAATCTTGGGATGGAGTTCTTTGGACTGGATTGCTGAAGGAATGATTACAGTGAAAGGAGGTAATTCAAAACAGAAGAGTGAGGTATCTGAGTACAGGAGGGGATTTGGAAGTCCCAAAGGTGTGGGAAGAGGGTGGGGAGAGATGAGGTTTCACAAGTCACTCCCACTCTGGCGCTTGCAGGGCATGGCAATCTACAAAGCCCTATGGCCTCTGATGCTATCTGCAGACATTAATGGTTTTCTAAAAAGGGTCAAATGGATACGTAGAACAACTGAAAGACAGATGGGGAATCATCCTGAAGCTCAACGGAGCTTGTAACTCACTCATAGGAGCAGAATATTGAAACCTTGTCATCTTCAATCCAAAGACAACTGCATAATAGCATGGAATGGCTCTCACACAGAATAGGAGAACTAAGTTGCTAAAACAGAAATTGCTGGAAATGCAGAACTGAGGAAGGATCACCAACCAACAAGTTTGATTTCTCTTCACAGATGCTGCCAGACCTGCTGAGCTTTTCCAGCAACTTCTGTTTTTGTTCCTGATTTACAGCATCCGCAGTTTTTTCGGTTTTTATTTAGGAGTAAGTTACTGCTTGCCATCAGAATAGAATAAAATAAGTGAGAGCTGTTGAATAGACATGATATATGCGAAAATGAGAGTTGTAATCTATGATACTTGGTGAAATGTATGGGCAATGGCAGAGTTATAGTGCGTGGTGGCTACATGAGTGTAAAACATCAAAGAGAAGATGGTGGCGCTTAACCTTGCGGAGCACAGATGATCACTGGCCTTTATTCTGTCCTACTGCTTGTTCCTTTTTACTTGTATTGTCCATGGCTGCTATCTCAGTCCAGGCTGACTCAGTCTGCCAGCATGGTCTCCTTTTCCGGTCAACAGAATAAAGCACTGCCAACCTATACCACTCTGTCCAGCAGCACCTCCAGGTTCCCGTGGGCAAACCAGGGTACCAGCTTCCCTTAGATAGCAAGAACTGCAGATGCTGGAGTCAGAGATAACAAAGTGAGGAGATGGAACAACACAGCAGGCCAGGCAGCATCAGAGGAACAGGAAAGCTGACGTTTCAGGTCAGGACCCTTCCTCAGGGGGTCCTTCTTCCAGCTCGACGCTTTGTTATACCAGTTTCCCTTTCTGGGCTGTGTCATCAGTTATAAATGTTGAGGAAAACAGTGGAAAGGACCAGATCCTGGCTTGTAGCATCTGAAGTGGTGTGGAGCTGGGATTAAAAATACAGTGCCAACAATGTGGACATGAGAAGGTCCCAACAGTGGTGCGCAATTCTTGTAGTGTGATTCCATGACAAAGATGCAGTGGAGTCCAGATGAATAATTAATGCAGTAAAGAGCGTAAGATTGCATGAGATAAAAGTCATCTGAGCCACAGTGGACTAGAACCCATAAATTTCACTGGACAAAACACCAACTTAAAATGGGGAAATACAGCCCATACATTTTCTTAACTGTAGAAAAAGAGGAGTATTTGGTCTCTTTGGTTTACTATGAATTTAGTTCATAAATTTAGGAAAGATTATTTTTCTTTATTCTTTTATTTATTTATTTCAGTTTAGTATTATATTGCTCTCATGAGGTTAAATCATTTAATACAATTTACGTCCTGGCCATATACTATAAATGAAAATTAAATTAATACCAACCTTATCCTGAGATATGACTTTGTCGCTTTTTTCCCAAGTCATATAATTAATTCCTCGGAGTCGAGCCAAATCAAAATAGCAGCGTTCATCTTCGCAGTTATACCTAACAAAGAATTTGCATTAATGTAACACTACCAAATCTCAAAAGTGTTTCATAATCAATTCACTTCATTTCAAGTGCAGTCACATATTTAGACAGAGGCAGTAATAATTTTCATGCAGTTAGATCTCACTAATACTGTATGAAAGTTAGATTATTTTTGGGGATCATTGAGGGGGGAACACTGGTCAGGACATCAATGAACTCTAAATAATTGAGAATTTCTTTTTAAACATCCACTTGTACCACCAAAATAGGCAGAAACTCGACTGGACTCATCAGATAAACGCAGTGGCTACATGCCACTCACCATCCTGACTTGGAAATATATTGCTGTTCCTTCACTGTTGCTGAGTCAAAACCCTGGAATTCTCTCCCCAAGGGCATTGTGGGTCAACCTTCACAGCTGGACTGCAGCGGTTCAAAAAGGCAGCTCACCACCACCTTCTCAAGAGCAACTAGGGACAGGCAACAAAAAAAGGTCAGAATCTAGGAATACTGTGGCGAGTAACTCACCTCCTGATTCCTCAAAGTCTGTCCACCATCTACAAGGCACAAGTCAGGAGGGTGATGAAATACTGTCCACATATCTCGATGGGTGCAGCTCTAACAACACTCAAGCAGCTTGACACCATCCAGGCCAAAGCAGCCCACTTGATTGGTGCCACATCACCAAGTATCTACTCTCTCCAATACCGATGCTCAGTGGCAACAGTGCACACCATGTGCAGGATATGCTGCAGAAATTCACCAAAGATCCTTAGACAGCACCTTCCAAATCCACGACCCACTTCCATCTAGAAGGACAAGGGCAGTAGATACATGGGAACACCACCACCTGCACGATCTGCCCCCAAACCACTCACCATCCTGACTTGGAAATATATTGTCCTTCCCTCACTGTCGCTGGGTCAAAATCCTAGAATTCCCTCCCTAATGGCATTGTGGGTCAACCTACATCACCTAGATTGCAGCTGTTCAAGAAGGCAGCTCACCACCACCTTCTCAAGGGCAAGTAGGGACAGGCAATAAAAATGTTGGCCAGCCAGCGATGTCCATGTCCAACAAGCAAATTTTAAAAAAAGACTAAACTTAGGTTTAAATAGCCCCTCCTTAGATAGCACCTTCAACAATGCACCATTCCTGCTGCACTGCATGCAATATCAACCTAGACTTGGTGCCCAAGACCTACGGCGTGACTTGAACCCACCACCTTCTACGTATAAAGTTCATCAAATGGCACAAACTGAAAGTTTAGCAATGCACAACACATTTACTATTATGCATGTTACAGTCTACTGATTAGGAGAGAAAATCGATAACACTGTTCCATATGGTTTGATTGCAGATGTTCAGCACTATTCTAAATAACATTTACATTGTAAAAAGGCATGCAAAAATGGTGGAACTATTGGTTCACAAAAAAAAAGGCCAATCCCCCTGCAAAAGAAATTAAGTAACTGATCATGTTGCAATTTTTGAACTTGAAATATGCATTACTCTTCTATCCATTTTTGGTTTACTTTGCTATTCATTTTTATGTATGTCAGAGGGCAAACAAGAAGGGAATCTTTTCTCAGGTCAATGGCAAATTCTGTTTTTGAGCACATTGTAGGTACCATTAAAGCACACACCTAATTTTCTTGCCTGTTGCAAGGAAGGTCTTTAGCAGCTCTATGTACAATTTCTGTGCATACATTTTTTTGCAAATGTGGATCAATTTTTTTCAGTTAAAAGTTTCTGCTTGAAATAAATGAACATGTGATATTAAACTGGGTGAACAAGAGTGAATGGATGTCAAGTCCAATGCCTGATCTCTGCTGAGTTCAATAATCTCAACAAGGATTGCTGTTAGGATGCTACCTGAGGTTTGGAAGAGTCAAATGAAAGAATAACCAACTTTGCTTCTGGTCCCAATCACCAACTGTAACATGCAGGAAAATGGTCTCATTTGGAAGTTAATGCTTAATTGCAAGGCAACACAAAATTAAGTAAAATCCTTCTATTAACTGCCTGGCCCAGGTCAGTTCACTGTCAATTTATTTATCTATGGCCGTTTCTTTTATTGCTCGTTTGTCTTTTTGAAATTCTGTGGCCCCAGATGTTCTGAGATGTTCTTTTACTTACAGATACACGATAAATCTAAACACCACGATCTGTTACTATCTGCACACTGAGGTACGTATAAATTAATGCCACACAGATTTAAACATTAAAAGGAGATTCAAAAGGTTTCATGGTATGCAATGAGAACAACAAAAACCACCAGCTTGGACACCTCTTGTCCAAGCACACACTTGAAGTAGGAGCAAGGTTCATAAGAGCTGCTGGCACTCAGATGCACAGCAATAAACTTTAATGTTCAAGAAAGGCTCAAAAGGGACAGGAAAGGAGAATTTTTGTTATGATGTGAAATGGCAGGTGCAGTTAATACCTGACAGATACACAACATTGGGAAAACCTAATCTGACTGCGTAATATATCACTCACCTGCTTTACTCTAATTCATTGAAACAGTTCAATTTTTAGACACCTACATCAACAGGAGGTTGGTATAGCCAGTTTAAAAAGTAGTACACAACTTAAATTACACAGACAGGCTACAAAAACACAAAATTTGACTGCAGCACAGATGTTTAAAAGGAAATATTTTCAAAAATACATACAATTCAAAAACAACGGCCCAGTCTGGTAGAAAAAGCAGATGAGTCAGTCCAGCTCCATGTATGGAGATAAAAATGTCCGAATTGTGTGTTATTTTCAGTTGCTCTAAAAATCTAATGTCTCTGAGAGAAATAAAAGATGACATGTGAAGACCATACTGTACAATCAAATATAATCTGATTAACAGTGACAACTAAAAGACCATTTAGTTTCCTTCACCCACTCTCAATCTTTCACCTTAATGCAGTGAGGCAATGAAAAGATTTGGAAATTATTTGACACAAGATTGTGTAATTTCAGTATTTAAAGCATCAGACACTACCCATTACTAGTCAATATGAAAGTCTTTTCAAGGTTAATTTCAAACATTATAAAGTTAGTTATGGATTTTATTCAGCACATTTTGTACAATGGCTTACCATTTGGCTTCAAAGCAACTTACCATTCTGATTTTGTTTGGGTTTGTGTGAAACAAGTACTTAGATCAGTATATGTTCAATAATTTCAATATACATCCAGATTCTTCAAGGTGCATGCTTGTTCAGAAGATTAAAAGTGAATGGAATGATAAAAAGAGACTATATTTGGTGTGAAATTGCACTTGCAAGTGAAGTTAGATTAAAGAAAACATTATACATTTTATTTGAGATTCTGATTGAAAAGCTAATCATGATTCCTGGACAAATAACATTGCAGGATTTTTTTGAAGGATGAAATCAAAGTATAATGCAATGAAATAAAATGCAATACAATTTGATGCTGTAATCACAAACAGCTGTGTCACAACACACTCCAAACAATTTATTGCTTTGTGTCAATTTCATGTTGCTCTTTTCTGATTTAACAAGTTGATTTTACAAAACAAAGGAAGTTTCAAACAAAAAAAAACAATGTAAATTTTAAAAACTGGCTCATTTAAATTATGCAAACTTTATATTTTGAAAATATTAAATGATACTGCGCAACATTTTTGGATGTAACATAGTTTTCTAGATAGACATTATACCAGTAATGTTATACTATGCAAAAAAACCTACATTTAATAAATTAGATACAACATTGACCAATTGGCCAGATATAATACATTCTTGATTGACTTGCTCACATGTTCCATGTTTCAGAAACAATGGTACAGCTGTTCCACCAGTGGAAAGAAAAGAGTTTACTATTTGTAAGGCCCTTCCCAGAAAGGCAATTTAGATAGACAGTGTAACATAGAGAGGGAAAAGAGGGAAGACCTAACTAAAGAGATGGCATTATGTGATGTGTTAGACTTGGCATTTAAAAACTGCACCTTAACTCTAGCAGCAATGACAGAGATGAGGAGGAAGTATGTTTTTTTTTGCGGGGGGGTGGCATGCAAAGAGCAGCAATGAGAGAAACAAAGGGCGAGGCAGAGGGCAGCAGCAGAAAGGAGGTGTGGACAATAGACAGCAATGGAGTGAGAGGAAGACAACATTGGTGGGGAGTAGTCTATAGGCCCCATAAAAGC
Organism: Ginglymostoma cirratum; assembly: GCA_024137785.1. Taxonomy (NCBI): domain Eukaryota; kingdom Metazoa; phylum Chordata; class Chondrichthyes; order Orectolobiformes; family Ginglymostomatidae; genus Ginglymostoma; species Ginglymostoma cirratum. The sequence goes on along the minus strand of JAHRHZ010000069.1, from coordinate 19,056,924 downwards.
TTTCCTTTAGGAGGACAGAGAATAAATTGGGAGATATTGAGGGCTTATAAAGAAGGGAGTTCATTCAATTCTGGGTGACTTTCATCTTTATGTAGATTCAGAGCATCAAATTAGCAGAGGTAATATAGAAAAAGAATTCATAGAATGTGTTCTGGACAGTTTCCCAGAACAATTGATCCAACTAAGGATCAGACCATTCTGGATCTGGTAATGTGTAATGAGGCAGATTTTAAAAAATCATCTCAGAGTAAAAGATATCTTAGGGAACATGGTGAAATCTAGCATTTAGCTTGAGACTGAGAAACTTAACTGGGTAAAAACTGTGCTAAAATCTTATACAAGGGTAAATACATGGGGGAGAGTGGCAGAGTGGCTGAACTGAACTGAGAAAGGAAATTAGCAGAAAAAATGGTTAAGAGACAACGCCAGATGTTTAAACAAATAATTCATGACTCTCACAGCAAATATATATCCCAGTGAGGAAGGAGGATTCTATAAAGGGAATAAACCAACCATAGTTAATGATGAAAGTTAAGGATAGCATCAAACTGAAAGAAAAAAAAAGTACAATGTGGCAAAGATTAGAAATAAACTAGAGGGTGGGAGTGTTTTAAAAGCCAACATGACATCACCAAAAATAATAAAGATGGAGAAAAAAACTCAGAAGGCTAACTAGTTAGGAACATAAAAGCAGACAGAAGAATTTATTTAAATATTAAAAAAGGAAAAGACAGACCATCATGAATACTAGTCTTTTAGAAAGTGAGGATGGGGAAATAAGAATGGAGAACCAGGAAATGGCAGAGGAGTTAATAAGAACTCAGTCTTCTCAGTACAGGAAACTAATAACATTCCAAACAGCAGGTAACTGAATGATCTGTTTAGAAAACATTCATGAGAGCTGAATGAGCTAGTGGATAGATTTGGCCAATCACCGTGTTGCAGTAAGTTTATCATAACGACTTCTTGGAACTGAAAAGTCAAAAGATTGAAGTGCATTGTGGTTCACCTACTGTTTATAAATTGTCTGATGACTTTGGAGCAAGTATACGAAGTAAAGCCTTTGAGAGAAATAAAGGGATGTTTTTACAACTTTAATCGCTTGACAAAATTGGATGCAAAGCCAGTCGGCCCAAAATGCTTATGGTTGCCTAGTAACAACCTCAAATGCAGCTGTTGGGTTTTCTAGTACACATGGTTGATACAAAAATTAATTAGGCACCTAGATAGATATATGGAAGGGCATGGCTAAGGCTAAAAAGGTTAAAGCAAAACCATGCTGAATAAAAGCTTAATTTTAAGCTGTACAGACTTTTGGAGACAATGAGAGCTACATGAAGAGACATAACCATGAAAATGGGTACGTAAAAGTAGAAACTTGTTAATGTAACAGAGCGATATTTGTTGTAAATAGAATGGAATGCATTTATTCCAATCAGAGACTGGTCCAGCCTTCTGATGAGACATTGACTCTGTAGTTGTCTTGCACTGTTTACAGTCATGTGATGAATGGTATACGTGAGTAACCGTCAAAACCACAAAGTGAATAAGAATGCAAAGAAACCTTCGCTGAACAATTTCTCTCAAATTATACCTATGATTACATATGATAGGATAAAGCCAATGCCTTTCTTGGAGCCCTTACTGTAATTGTGTAAAGTTATGTTTGAAACACTACAGCAATTAGGACTGAGATGAGTAATCTGCTAGTGGCTGAAAAGCTGGATGATCAGACACACTAAACAGATGAACGCCCTTTATTTATCATCCATATCTGGCAGCTGGACAAACAGACCATCAAGAACAAATCTGGAGATGGTCAGTGTGGAACAAGACAAAGGGGATTAAGTAGAGCCCAGAGCTGCAGTTACCCCTGCACATGACCAGCTGGCTTGAATCATTGATGGACAGGTCAAGAGTCATACTATGAGAAGGCTGATAATAACCCCAGGACAAGCTGTGTAAATGACCATAGAGATAAGGTGAAGCTACATAAGGTGGTGGATGCTGAGAGCAGTGAAATATCTGAAAATGACACCTTTAATCAGCATCGCAAAAGTCAATAGCGACATTTTGAATGGATATGAAAACAAAATTAATGGATAAAATGAAAACAAAGGGTTCGAATGCCAGGGACCCAACAGAGAAACAAAAAGTCTGTTCAGACACAAAAACATAATCAGATATCATGTCAAGAATAGGTTACGTGAAATTACCTTGGAAGGATGACAGTGGTCAAGGATGCTGTGAAAAAGACAAACGCAAAACTGGTTGGTGTTTTGTTTATCCTGTTCAGAAGGTTGGTGAAAGTGAACACGCATGAAGTGTGTCTGAACGTAGTCATATTAAATTGCTGCAAGTTAGAAGAAGACATGATAAAAACGAGGGTTTACATAATTTCTAACTTGCATTGTTTGGTGGCAGTGGAATTCCTCGTGTGCGTCAGGTTGTACAGGTTTCAGACAGTTTTATCGGCGTGGCAGAAAGTGGATGAAGGGGTTCACACAAAGACAGGTGAATGAAAGCAGTTTGGCCTAACAAGCTAAGGGTGAGTAGCAGGAAGAAATGTGAAGCCAGTTTGAATTAGAATTAGGAAGGTAGGTTTGCCATAGTTGACAGGACAACAAATCTACTGCAGAAAGAAAGAGATAAACAAAGGGGCAGAATGATGCAGAACTGTTGGACAGATCGGCAGGTTGGGAGAGTGGAGTTCCTGAAGGCAGACTGCACAGTAATGTCAAGGGAAGAAGCAAAGGGACGTGGATGAGAGATGGGTGAAGCAGATGCATGGTGAAGCTGAGCCAGAGAAAGGTAACATTAAAGCACCTACTGGACTCTGCAGTCAGAGTATTAGACCAGGGCAGACCATTTATTGTGTGTCAAAATCATTAGTGGTTTCAATGGTAAGTTACAGCACAAAAGAGGGATCAGTTGAGCTCTGCAACTAACTGGGAAAAGAAAGGAATTCATAACAGACAACAGGGAAATGACAGAAAAGGAATTTGCAGTCCCATTTATTTCCAAGAAACTGGAGAAGGCAGTCTTTGGGATGGGGAAACTGACACAAAGGCAAGAGTTGTGGGCTCATTTTCATGATTAATTAAAACGTGGGACCCACAGTTTTGATGAGACAGAAGCGAATAAGTTGTTGCTGGCCACCCTAAGCACAGAGACTTACTCAATCCTACCAAAGGAGAAGGAAAAGGGCTCAAGCACCTGGAATGAAATTAAGACCTAGTACCACAGGCTATGGGCTGCAAAAAAAAGGGGACAGAAAGCAACTAGTGTGGAATACATGCCAGAGAGTGGCTGTGAATTTGTAAGTGTGTGACAAACAATTTCTTTATTCTGTTCTCTAGAACAAGAGAAAGAAACAGACTGGACAAGCAAGCTCTGGAGTTGCCTGGGTTGAAGGCCAGTGTATATAGCCCTTGAAAATGATTTAACCCTTGTGGTCTGTTTCATATATGGTTTGAAGGTAATCTGCTGTTTTAATGTTTAATTTGATTTCTTTCTGCTTTCTTTCCCTTAAGAGCAAATGCTATGTTGTGATTGTGTGAAATAAATTGATTTTTGTGTGTCATAATGTTAATATATTTGAAAAGTGAGTTATGGTTTGGATTCAGGGTTTTTTAAAATATTTGTATACTTGTAATGGATTCTGCATTCGAATGGACAGATCTTGGGGGTTAAAATGTGCTGTAATGTTTAAGGGTTAAGAATTCTGGATCCTACCACAGCTCTCAAAAGACTAGGGGTAATTTATTCTAATTTCAGATGTTGCTAATTGGAATTTAGAAACAAACATTTTAGATGTTTTAAATTCCCAAGGGGAAAAGAAAGAAACTGAGAAGTCTGGAGAGATGTGACAAATAACCAAAATCATGCAATTAAGCTACAGCCTGGAGAATCTACCTAGGTTTAAAGACTCAAGCAACTTGGTAAGAATGATAGTGTGAGTTCAAAGCTGAACCACATTTACACAACTGCAGATGACGTTCTAGTTATTTCTAAATTCCAGTCTTTCACACCAAAATTACAGAAGAAGCAATTCAAATATGGTCAACTTCCAAGAAAAATAGTAACCCAGGCTGCCTTGAGAAACACAGACTGCAGATTTGAAGTGATTGCTATGTATGGCCAAACAATGCACACTTTGAATAAAACTGCCTTAGACACTGTTTGGCCCCAGGTAATGGTTTTAAAACCTGGTTTAAACCAGGTCACAGAATCTGTAGCACTAGCGAAATCCCCAAAGAGAAAGGGTAAGAAAAGCAAATTAACATACACACGGATATCAGGTCTGCATTCAGCGGAATACACAAACACATGATCAGTTGGAGCAGGTGAAAATACACATTATCTCATGAGGAGGTCATTTCCAACATTAAAAGATAATTCTGATTCTCAAAAGGACAGCAGGAAGTTGCAGTAGTCAAGACTAACGTTTGCTGATCATTATCCGACATGCAACTGAACAAGAGGATCAGAAAATGGTATGTCCAACTTATTAAACCAGGTTTAACACTTCACTGGAAAGGACCTCATAAGCTCTCGGTAACATTGATGCTTGCACATGTAGGAATGGAGGGGAAAGGCTAGTGGAAGTGCCGTCAGCCAACAGGACCATGTGAACTGCAGTACTGATGTGTCTACCAGACACAACTGTAGAAGGAGCTGGATGAACACAGCAGGTCAAGCAGCATCATAGGAGCAGGAAAACTTGACGTTTCGGGCCTAAACCCTTCATCAGAAATGGGGG
>JAHRHZ010000069.1:18999229-19047162 GCA_024137785.1 Ginglymostoma cirratum | reverse complement strand
AACAAAGTTGCTGGAAAAGCTCAGAAGGTCTGGCAGCATCTGTGAAGGAAAAAACAGAGTTAACGTTTCGGGTCCGGACCAGAAACGTTAACTCTGTATTTTTCTTCACAGATGCTGCCAGACCTTCTGAGCTTTTCCAGCAACTTTGTTTTCGTCCCTGATTTACAGCATCCGCAGTTCTTTCGGTTTTTATTGATAATAGTAAGCCCCAGGAGAAAGAAGAGCTGCTAATGGGGACCATAAGTAGGTGAAAAGCAAAAAATGAGATGCTGTTCTTCCAGAAGGGAGCTCTACAGCCTTCTTACACTCAATATTGAGACCAATAAGTTTAGGGCCTAACCACCTTCTTGCATATTCTTTACCCACCCCACACCCATGGCCCTGTCATCACATGTGCTGCTTTCAGCATAACCAACTTATTTGCACTGACTTATGGTCTGTATGAGCAGCTCTTCTTTCTTCTGGGCTTACTACTATCAATCCTGCTGTCTGCCTAACATTCTTGTTCTCCCTCTGGCCACTGTCTCTATCTACATCCCCTAACCTCCTTTTTCAGCACATACATTACCTTTTCCTATCTACCAACAGTTCTGAAGGAGGGTCACTAGACCGGACACATTAACTCTGCTTTCTCTCCACAGATGGTGCTAGATCTACTGAGTTTCTCTAGCAATTTCTGTTTTTGTTTCTTTGCATTTAATGTGTTAACAGAGCTGCAGAGAAACAAGACCTTGAAAAGTGCAAATTCCATTAATTTTAATAGGCTGTCGGCTACACAGAAAAATTCTCTTCTTTTCACTGAGAATACTTGGCACCCGATCTCAGCCCAATAACCGTCATTTGTCAGCTGTTTAACACTTACCTGTAATCCACCACTTTGACATCAAATACAGTCACTGTCTTCAGTGCTTTCACCAGCTGAGGACAAAATGAAAATACTTACAATTTATTTAGCAGTTTAATTTTATTAAGCGTTTAACACAATTTAGGATTTAAGAAAAAGCTTTCTACAATTTATGAGCAATAAATACAGCTCAAAAAATTAAACACAGCTATCATTATATAATGACGAGATCTCCCATGATATCGCTCATGGTAATGAAGAGGGGTTTTATATCAGAAATGCTATCAAATTATGACAGGGAAAATAATTCATACAGGACACAATGTAAATCCAACTTATATTCAAGTCTTCGTATGTTCTTTATAACGAGTTAAACAGCATGGTGTTGCACATGGGGAGTAAACACAATTATATTTCAAAAATAATTAGTCAATTTAGCCCCTTTTAAAATCATGCATTCTGTCCTTATACTTTACTTATTATTTAACAACAATAATAAAATGTAATGTAGGAAGCAGAGTTTGATTGCAGCGTATTTTTCTGCAGTACTGACTGAGGAGATACAAGATACTTGGAAGCAGCACTGGAGTGAGGGTGGATTTATTTAAAGCATGAGTAGTTTACATGGGCCATTTCCATTGCAAATGTAGGTACTTATAATGGAAATGACATGAAATGCACACTGATGCAAGACTTTTTCCTCTAAATATATATATAAAACAAGTGTAAAGAAAGATGTGAAAGGAGGGCAATTTTGTTTTTTTGTTTTTCTAAATCTTTCCTCAGAGAATTGAGTCATGATGGGTGTCGTCCCACAGTGACTGAAATTCTTCTGTAGCTTGCTGATAATTTTAGGCAATTACTTAATTATGAACAACATCACTGTGAAGCCTACTGTTTTCCTGAACTGACATCACAAACATTTCACCAATAGTTGCTGGTTAAACCAGAAGTGAGGAACACGCATTATTGTTTCCCACACTAGCTCACAAGTATTGTGACCAAACTGTTACACTTTATGACTTCAATGTCATTACACAGATTAACCAATTCAGTACAAAGGATTGAAGATACTCAATGATACAAAAGTAAAGACGTACTAAGCAGTTTGAAAGAGTCAATAGGGGGCTGCAGGAAATGAACAAGAAATATAAACAAGATCATTCGTGTTCCACCTCAATCATCAGAAAACTATGCAACGAATTTTCCAAGCCTCTGAATGACATGGGCAATGGTGAACTTGTAGGGAAGTTACAGTAAATTTGGAAAACTGAGATTCTTCATGCGTCAAATGGCAGGGTCAAGTGCTTCCACCATTGTTGAACATATGGTGCCATAGAGACCTGGTGCTTACATAATGATGTAAGCTGCGGAGAATTGTGTGAATTAACTCACTAGAGCTCATGGAGAGAAACCATTCATGAAACTCCTTGCAACTGACATATCTAATTTTTGGTAACATTTAGTGTTACATATCAGAAACAAAATGAAGCTTGCATGGAAATAATTCTATAAAGAATTGAATAATGGACATGAATTGAATAATGACAAATTGGCACAGTGGAGTTCAACAATGTAGAAATACTTGATTCAGATGCCTGTGTTGGACCCCAACCAACTAACATGGAATCACAATCTCACTGCATGTTAGAGATAGTAGGAATTGCCAATGGAGTCTGAGATAACAAGGTGTAGAGCTGGATGAACACAGCAGGCCAGGCAGCATCAGAGGAGGAGGAAAGCTGACGTTTTGGGTCTGTACCCTTCTTCAGAAATGGGGGAGGGGGAAGGGGGCTCTGAAATAAATAGAGAGAGGGGGAGGCTGTGAAAGCAGGTGGATAGTGGAGCAGATAGGTGGAGAGGAGATGGACAGGTCAGGGACGCAGGGATGAAGCCTGTAAAGGTGAGTGTAGGTAGAGAGTTGGGATGGGGGTTGGTCAGTGGGGAGGGAAGGGAGGGAAGGGAGGGAGAGTGGGGAGAATGGGGAGGGAGGGGCAGGAGGGAGGGCGGACAGGTGACATTCGACGGGGATGAGGCTAGTAGGTAGGAAGTGGGGTTGGGAGTTGGTCAGTGAGGTGGGAGGAGCGGATAGGTGGGAGAAAAGACAGACAGGTCAAGGAGGCAGGGACGAAATGGGCTGGTCTTGGGATGAGGTCGAGGGTGGGGAGATTTTGAAGCCTGTGAAGTTCACATTGAGGCCATTGGGCTGCAGGTTTCCCAAGTGGAATATGAGGTGCTGGAGTATTATTAGAGGAATTGACAAGATAGATGCGGAAAAGTTGTTCTCCCTCTTGGAGAGTATAGGACCAGAGGGTGTAATCTCAGAGTAAGGGGCCACACATTTAAGACAGAGATGAAGAGGAATGTCTTGTCATAGAGGGTAATGAATCTGTGGAATTCAATACCACAGAGGGCTATCAAGGTTGAGATAAACAGATTTTTAACCAGTAAGGGCATCAAGGGTTATGGGGAAAAGGAAGGCAGCTGGAGGTGACGGTTATCAGATCAGCCATGATCTCATCAAATTTGGGAGCACACTCACTGGGCTGAATGGCCTACCTCTGTTTTTACATCTTATGATTGATATTATGATCCTTCATTTGAACTCCGAGGAATTTTTTGAGAAATTAGGATTCCTCGTCTGGAAAAACAAAGCCTTGGAGGCAGATGCAACCTTAAACAAATACAAAGCGAGCATCAAGCGAGAGAAAATTAAAGCTAAAACAATACAGGCAACATGATAAGGCAGCACTGACTGAAGGTTCTGAAAAAGAACTTTATGACAGATACAAGAAAATGTTTCTGAAGGTGATATTCACCTAGAGTTAGGCATTGAAAGAAGAGGTAGTTGTAAGAGTGACACTAGATTTATTAAGGAACAGTTAGATATGGGAAATGGGAAAAAGGGAAGGTAGCAATTTTCGGAGAATCTGATATGTCTCCAAGGCCTTTTTATTTAAGTCTACCTTAGGAACCTGAAAACAAAGCAGACAATGCATTCAGTCACTAAGCAGCAAGTGGATATCTTATTTTAAGAAAACCACTGCAAAACATTTCTAAGATCAAAAAAAAAAATCAGTAACAGATAAGGACAAGATTCCATGCTCATTGTTAAGTCTTCGAAAACACACAATAATTGTTTCGTTTTACTACTCACCTCATCCTGATTTAAAATTCTGCGATATTGAGTAGTGCGAACCAGAAGTGTAACACGAATTTTCCCAATCTTGATAAAAGAAAGATAAAATTATTCGGCATACAGCAAGATTCCAAATATTAAAATAAATATCCAAAATTACCATTTAGATATTTCAGAAAAATTATCTAATGACAATATAAATTTATTTAATCATTCTGAAAGAGTATTTCCCATTTGGTTGAGATGAATAGGCCATTTTAAAGCTGAAAAGACACAGTTTATCTTCTGTGTCATGGCTAAATTCAAAGGTACCGATTTTCCCATGTCCTCAAAAGCCATGTCAGGCTGTCTGAAGAGGCAATTCCTCTGTAAATGTGGACAGCATCCTAAGTAACAGAGAAAGCCTAATTGGCTGATTAGTTGAGGCTTAAACTCAAACTCAGCCAATTTCAAACAACAATCCAAAAAACAATGACAAATAATAATGCAGTCTATTTCCTCAATGAATTAAAAATTATAACCTGAGCACATTATGGAACGGGCTTCATAACCAAGACCATCCCCTCCCCGCAGCATGAGTACAGAGGCCGATCGCAACATCCAGATCACAACTCTCCTTAAATCAGTCTCTGAAGACATGCAGAGAGAGTGAGGATGCAACATGTGAAGGTTTTAGGGTGTGGACAAATTGTTTTGAGAGGGAGGATTTTGAATGAAGCTTGAGAAATAAGGCTGGGCAGCATCTGATTTGGATACTGCAGAATAAGCCTTACTGGTTAACAGCATGGAGTAAAGCATCAGTAACGTCATTATAGGGTGAATGCTGATAAGGTGCTTCCCTTGGCTGGTTGGTCAGAAACTAGGGGATATAACCTCAGGATAAGGAATACGCCACTTACGACTGAAAGAGGAGAAATTTCTTCAAGAGGGTGGTGGATCATTGGAATTCTCTACCGGAGGGCTGTGGAAACCTAGTCATTGAGCAAGTTCAGGATAGAAATCATTAAGTTTCTGGAAACTAATGACATCAAGGGCTATGGAGATCACGTGGGAAAGTGGCACTGAAGTCAATGATCAGCCATGATTGAATTGAATGGCCGAGCAGGCTGAAGGAGCTAAATTGCCTACTCATGCTCCTACCTCTTAAGAATAGCAACTGAGCATGTGGGAAAGGGGTTATGTCATAGTGACGTTAAATCAAATGGTACTGGAGCTAGAGTCTCTAGGATTTTGAAAATATCCTTGCTTACAATCCCTTGTAGATACTTCTGTTTAACAAAACCTGTTAATAAGCACTCAGGAAAGCGCAGACCTTATCCGACTTCAGACAGACAGCCGTTGAATATTTGCAAATTCTTACACTGGAATGAGTGGTCTATGCCTGTGATACCATTCTAAAGTTGAAAGTGAATGCCAAATAGATAGGCTAACGGAGCATTCTACAGTAACATTCTTACCTGTGGCTGTTCTTGAGTAATATTTAGTCTAAACAGGACATGTTGTGAAAATGCTCTGAACATTCCTGTGCTAAAGCAGTCAGGTACCTGTTATTTACAAGCAAAGAAAGCATTTGTACGCTGTTCTACGAGGCCAATTGCTTAATTGATAAATGTTATACAAAAACATGGCACATATTCTCAATGCATATTTCAGCTCTGATTAAAAGTTATTGACCAGAAACATTAACTCTCTTTCTCTCCTCAGATGCTGCCAGACCTGCTGAGTATTTCCATAATTTTCTGGATTATTTCAGATTTCCAGCATCCTCAATAATTTGCTTTTAAATTTCATCCATCAGGTTCCACACACCTAAGAGGCAGACTGCGTGAAATCTGTTGAAATAATTCCAGGCCTTAATCACTTACTCATTATAACATTATCTGTTAACATCACAAAATGACAAGTGCCAATAGTTACAGTTAACTGCATCGGATATTTCTCAGTTACAGGTGTTTCTGTTCTTTCCAATACATAAAACTGGATAACCAATACAAATAGAATGTGAAATTATTTGTTAGCTGAATTCATAGTCAAGGAAACAAAATTGCCAGCTAACCTATGTACAATTTGTAGTCTCAGTAACAGAACAGAACAAAATCCCATTATGCCACGCTTCAAAATCACAATATCATTTGGATATTTTGACCTATTTAAAAACTGCAGCAAATTTCGTTGCTCATTCTGACAATGCAAGGAAAGGAACTCCCATTTTACAGCCATCTTTTCAGAGTAAAAATTAATTAGGCAAGTTTTAGATGAGGGATGTACAACATGCGGCCTATGATGGTGTTCAGATGAGAACTGGTATATTGGAACCTCTCCATTGTTGCTTGTTTATGCTCAAAAGAAATGCATTCCTCTCAGAAACCATTTTATAATACTGTACATAACTGAAAATTAATCATTCTTAAAGAATTTAGGAGACAGCTTCAGTTCATCAAATTATGACAACATTCAGCACAGGGGTTAAAAACTCAGTGTTAAGGTTCGTGTAGTGATTTCATTATGTATGAAATGAACATTTTTTTAAACACTCAAATGAATAATTTCCAATGGATGAAATGCACTTACCAAAGGGGTATTGTAAAACAATCCATAGCGCATGCGAGGGAGTAGTGAAAAGACCACTTCCTTGAAGCATACCTAAATTACCGCAGACAAAAGGATTAAAATAATGGTGCATAAACAGAAAATGTTTTACATGCATAAATTATAGTAATAAAAGTATGAAAATGTTCCATACCCTTTTAAAGTCAAATGTCTTCAAATGTATTATATTGTGATCAGCAAATACTTTCCAGGTATCACTAAATAAATCACCATATCCATAGGAACTCTGCAATACAAAACAAGGGAAGACTGCTCTAACAGGTAAGCAGGTCAAGATACAAATGTGTACATCAGAAATAATTATGTATCCAAACATCTGGCAATAGACTGAGATAAACTGCAGAGTCTGTGCAGTTGTCAAAAGTTATTTGTAATTTAGTTTGCAGTAATTCAAAACATAGCTTTCAAAGAGAATATCTGTTGAAATAATTCATGTGGAAGCAAACAGAAGCAGACATAAATGTCAACAACCAAAATACAAATGGAGAGGCATTTCAGAGCACCAATAAATTCACAAAGAACAAGCCTGGCTGTAACTCTTTTCAATGACATGGTTGGGCCCAGACTACATCGAATAAATTAAAGTCAGTGCTCAATTCATTTTATTAATTTATTTTCAAGTACAGAATACAGACACAGACAAGCAAGCTGCTTCGAAGGGGTATTCCAGAATATTTTCACACAGTAAAATTTGAAATAGCATGTCCTGTACAGTCCAATAGTGTTCACAGTATCATATCTGACAGGATGCAAAAAATATCAGAAGAAGGAACACATAATTGTGTGACAGCAAGAAGGCCTTTACTATTTAGATACACTTCTAATTAAGAATCAGTATCTTCTCAGTAGATTTTCATTGTTCAAAAGTTTGACTATAAATAAGCAATTTTCAAACAATCTGAAATGCTACATTTTTTAAAAAAGTGAGAACCATACCTACAGAAAGACACCAAACTGAGATGCCAGTAGTAGACAAAATAAAATTAACCGTCATAAATGTGGAACGGTTTTTGAAAACAATTTAACACAGACTGAAGTATCAGGCAAGCCTTAGAATTAACATTTTAATGAAACATTCAGGCCAATGATGACATGAAAGAAGTGAAAGCACTGCTCAATTTATTTTGAAGTACAGTATATCAAAATCACCAGAAAACAGATGTCGGAGAAAAGATAAGCAAACCCACGTTCAGAGTAAAATTCTGCACTGAATATTATTATACAGTGCATTTTGTCAAATACTGTCTCATCTGGATAGGTCATGACTAGTGGTGACTTTTCCAAAGGAATTTTAAAACTGCACCGCAAATACTTTATTTAAGATGTGCTATCTTTAGCTGCTGATGTAGTAAGGACATAATACCGTACTATCACTGACAATTTTGTTTTATAAATGTAAATTCTGTCCTTCAGAGGAAAATAATGCCACACATTTTCAAAGTTTTCCTGTTATTTTGTTTTATATTACACTCTTAATCTCATGCACATATCCAACACTTATTTTCTTCTTGTACAATGATTTAACTGTAGTTGGTATTTCCTGTCTACCACTTCTTCATTTGAAGTCTGTGTGGGTCACTGAAGATCTGTCAATCTGCTTATGTGGTAGGTCTCCTTGCTTCTTGTCCGTGGATCAGTCAAGGTTAATGTTTCAGTTTCATGATCTTTTCTGTTAGCAGGTCAACATCCTCAAAAATATTGAGCTGAATGTTCCCAGCCCTTTAGCAATAGGGCAATGGTGAGAAATTCAGGCAAATTCGCAATGAAAAAATGAAATTCTCAACTGAGAAAATTAAAGGCTGATTTTCCCTTTTAGGTTTCAACAACTAGATGTGGATCTTGCTAGTATGCTGCGAGGGCCCTATCTGCATGTGTCACCATCTCACACCAGCTAACTGCACCTCAATTTTATCCAGATCGCTATTCTCCCAGATAGATATCGATGAGGAACTAGATGGCATCAATTCCCAATTTGAAAGTCTTTGTGGTTGCCTGGCAAGTGCAGCTCGCCAGCATGGTCTCCAGGCCTCCATAGTGACCACCATTCCCCAAATTCTTAGGGCATGCTCCTGAGGTAGACAGCACCTCCATCCTTCATCCACGGAAGTTGGCATCGGCAAAGCAAAACCTCACCACACTGTGGCTGACCTTGGCTTGTGTCAGAACACTACTACACTTTGGAGGTCAGCGACGCCCTACACTGTAATGCTTTTGTCAGGTTGCTTTGTGCACATAACCCATCTCAACCATCTGTGCAGGATGCATCTGTCTCCTATATCATCAACAGAAACAGAACTTGTGCTGTGATAGAATGGGTGACCATCCCATCCCAATGGCTGTCAACATGATAGCAGTGCTCAAACGTTTACGCAACTAGCTAGTTTCAAGCATTCACTGGAGACATATGGAATCTCCGAATCCTCAACCACAGATGTAGCAAGGATATTACAAATTCCAGTTATGCAAATTATCCCCACTTCACTGCTGTACCCCTTGACAACTTCAGTACCACAGCTTGTGCAGTGGGATTTGTAAAGACCACTGGCTTCACCCAGGTGCAGGGCACTACACACTTTCTACCGAGTGTGCCATAAGTAGACAAGGGTTCGACTCCATCAACATCCAACTCATCTGCTCTCATTGTCAACATATCTTAGAGGTCTACATGACGTTTCCTGGTAGTTGCCATGGTGCCTGTATTCTTAATAACTTTCAAGTTCCAGCCTCATTCAAAGAGCTAATGCCACAAAAGGATGGCTTACTTGGAGACAAGAGACAGCCCTCCAACCATAGCTGATAAGTCCTTTGAAGAAACCCCTCGTCAAGGCAGAACACAAATATACAAAGCAGCCCACTCTTCCAGCAGGCCCCCATGGAACTGATGATAGAGCTGCTCAAGATAAGGTTCTGATGCTTGGATCAATCTGGAAGGTTGCTGCAATACATTCTAGATAGTGGACCACATAATCCTGTGATGTTGTGCTCTACACAACTGAAGGAAGTAAAAAGGAGATGTCATGGATATTGAAAAGCTAGGAGAGCAGCAACAGCTGCTCGAGGAGGAAAATGAGCATATTCAATGGGAGGGAAATAACTCTCGCTGTGCTAGAGTGAAGCAGCATCAGCTGGACAGAACTTCATTGATACACACTTTCAAGAGACACAAGTTGGGTAAACACATCAGTTACTTGATGTGGTTATTTGTTGTTGCAAAGGCAAGCTGCCCTTGTTTCTTCACTTAGCCTGTTGTGCAATAAAAGTTGCCAGCACAACTGTTTGAATACTTTGCAACAGCTCCTGCTCATACATTCAAAAACATTATTGATTCTGATAGGTATTGGGGAAAGATTAACAATAATTCAGACCAGGTTCTAATATTTTGCATGGTGCAAAGTAATTTTAGCTTCTTCATGACCACCTTCATGATCGTTTTTCTGAGATGTGCCATGGCCATCATCAGTTTGAGAGGCATCCTGACAGAAACCCTTCTCGTCCACTCAGCACGGACAATTTTTCATACGCTGCTAAATGAGCACACAGTGCTTCAATTCATTTCATTACAACATTGAAATTTTCACAGTCAGAACTCTTCTCCAGCCAGAACAAAGTGCAATGAGGTATTGGACATCATGGCCACCTTTGAATAAATGCATGCTCCTGTGCAAGACACATAGGTAGAATGAGCCTTTGACTCCAGACTAGCATGTGGTCATGAATGAACACTTCAGTCACACACTCAAATTCGGCACAAGGGTGGAGCATAAATGGAGTCAAGGTCCTTCACATGGTGTGTCTTGAAAAGAGATCTCTGGAAGGCATATGTGTGGTTTCATATCTTTCTGCATGTCTGCTGGCATCACCATGTCTCGTTGAAAGGAAGGGGCACCTGGAGTGAGATCCAGGTTCCTCAGCCCCTCTTACCTTGCCATTGATACTGAGAGACAATGACTGAAGTGACAAAGTGCAGATCTGTATACGTTTCCAGCAGCCCATATCTGTTTAACTGGGCCTGCCTTTCCATGGCTGCTGCTAACCTGTTCAAGGAGACAGACAGACCTTTGCCACAGCCAGCACCAGAAAGTTAATGTTGGCGGATTCCTCCAAACCTCAACAGAAGGAGAACTTGCTGGAGAAATTCAGCAAGTCTGGCAGCACGTGTGGGGAGAAAGCAGAGTCCAGCGACCCTTGTTCAGAACTAGCAGTAGCTAGGAAAAGGTGTTATTTACGTTGAAGACAGTGGTGGCTGTGGTCATGGGGAGTGAGGTTAGCTGATAGGTGGAGCCAAGAGAGAGAGAAAGACAGTTAAGTAAACAAAGGGATGGATGAAAGTAAGCCAGGTAGAAAGTAAAGCTGATAATGGGGGCCGTATGTGAAGATGGGTTGGCTGTGCTGAAAGCAGCCCATGTCGTGACAGGGCTTGGGTATGGGGGTGGATAAAGGACATGGAAGAAGGTTTAAGTTCTATAATCACTGAACTTGATACTGAGTCCTGAAGGCTGCATCGTCCCCAAGTGGAAAATGTTCTTCCAGCTTGTACTGAGCCTCACTGGAGCAATACAGCAGGCCTGAGAGAGGTTCCTTCAACCTTCAGTTTGGTTTACTGATTGCCTCCAATAAACCTGCCTGCTGTTTCTGTATAGGTCTGCATTTGTATGAAGTTATTGATGGCCAACTCCATGGATCTTCTTCAGCCTAGAGTCGAGCAAGTGCCTGGTCTCCAGCAGTCCTGAGGGTCAACAACATGGGGCATTTCTTCCTCAAACAACTGCAGAGGGATGCCAGTGATGTATGCCCAGGTCTAGATAAATTACCACCCAGGTAAAAGTCTCTGGGCTGGTGGAGGGTGCGGGAGACAGCCTTGATGGTGCATTTTCTGAGGCATCCATGGCTTCTTCCTCAGAGGTAGACAAGGAACTGATGCTTAGAGGAGTTGGTCTCTTCACCTCAGAAGCTACGTGGGTGCCTCTGATACCTGCAGCAGAGAAAACAAGGGCACAATTTGCACAATAAGGGTAGAGGGTTGAGCATGTTACAAGTACATTTGCAATGATGGTAATGAGAGCACCTCACATGACAGTGCAATGAAGCTTGCTTGGTTGCTGGGTATGGAGGTCTCAGCACCCCTACATGAGTGGTTTTAATTCTCTCTCACGAATTCCAGGATCTTCTCTTTAAAAATGGTGAGGAAACAAAGGTCGGTCACCTCACCATCTTTGTTGACCTTTTAGCCCTATTATGAGACAATTCACCAGCAATGAGACAAAGAGAGAGATTGAAAGTGGCTGGAAGAGCTTTTGGAGTGTTACAGGAGCAGGAAAAGTAGTGCGGTGACCTAAATGAGTGAGGAAGTAGTGCAGAGGGCAGGAAGGATTAGTAATTTTGGAGAACAAACTGAGTGAGAGCAATAGAGTGCAGATGCTGCATGCAGAGTGATAAGGTAGACCATGAGTTTTGGGACAGCAGCAAAGTTAGAATGGGCACAATGAGCAGAGACAAGATGGTGGACTTACCCTTCCAGAGCACAGGTCATTAACTTCCTGCCTGCATTATGCACATTCCTCTGGTTGCTACCTCCGACCAAGGTGGCAGATTTGGATGCTGTCGTCTCCTCCAGTGGTCCCAAGGGAAGAGAACTGCTCTCCCCTCCACCACCCCTGCACCAGGAATTTGAACCACTGCCACCTGCCTCTCTGAGACACTTCCTTCTGAATTGCAATTCTGCAAGAAGACCTCAAATGGTCATTCCTGGCTTGCAGCACTGGAACTAGTGAACAACTGGGTTTAAATATGGGACCTGCAGCACCTACACAGAAGATCCTGGCAGTAGCAAGTAGTTTTGCCTCTGTGAACATACAATTCAATGAGAAAGCTTGTTGTATAATTTGTATGATTTTCTGTTTTGTTAATCAGCCCATGTTTCACCAGCTAATTGATCATGAAATCAGCTGCCTGACCAACTCAATTTGTTTCTAAATCCAACGCGGGCCAGTTTTGACTGCAATTTTCTGAAAGAGAGCTTCTGCTACTAGAAGTATCTATCAGAAATCAAAAGGCACTCAAGCCATGATTTTTCACCCATTACAATGCTCACCAGTTTGCTTGAAAAAAAAAGTAGAAGGAATAAAATTCTACTTCCCTTTTACCTGCTTCCAGGAAGCAAGGCTCTTCTTTTGCCTAACACCTTCAGACCTATGGTGTCAACAATAAATATATCCAAGCAAAACATTTGCTTCTGGTCAATAACTACAACCGCTCCAATTGTACATAGGTTAGGAAGTATTCTGATAAATACTATTCATATTAGTCACATCAGAATATGTTTATTAATCCAATTTTTATTGTTGCGAGACAAGACCTTTTTAAAAAAAAAAGTAGACACTTGCACAGCATAGCAAATTATGATCATCACCACCACTGAACAAGGTAACGACCTATCTAGCAGCAAATTACTCTTAATTGCTTCATGCGGCAGTCTCCAAGGTTATTAGAGTTCAGAGACAGTATTAAGTAATTTACTCTCAGATTCAGTAATAAATGTGTCACAAATAAACTGCAGAGACGTAGGGCACTTATGATAAATGCAATTAAGTTTTCAGTGTGTAAAATAATTGAACATTAATTTCTTGCTCCACATTCCAAAATAATTTAAATTAAGCTGCATAATCTGATTATGTCCAGTCAGTTTTGCCTTTGTTCCTTCATACATAAGTTCTTCAAACTAGGACTTTGACAACCTAAAACTGTACTAACATTTAGGTCTTCATCATGGAAGAAGTTAGTCATGGGAGAGCTAATCTTATGGTAGAATACACCAGAATCAGAAGCAGGAGTGCACCATTCAGCTCCTGGAGTCTGCTCCAACATTCAATAAGATCATGGTCTCAACTCTAATTCACAAATACCTTGAAGAGAAATCTAACTCAACACTGAATTGTTTCAATGACTCAGCATCTGCTTCTCGCCTGGCAAAAGATTTCCACAGACTAAGAACCCAAGATAAAAAGAAGTTACACCTCATCTCATTCACAAATGGGGGAGCCCTGATTTTTTAAACTCCTGGTTTTCGACTCCTCCATATGAGGAAATATCCTCTCAGCATCCACCTTCCTGATGCACTTATGGCCAAACAGAATATCTGAATAGATTAAGGTTCAAGGTATCAAGGAAAATGAGGGAGCACCATCAACACGTATGTGAAAACTGATCTATACCTGCCCATGGTATAGAACAAAATGCAGAAAAGGAAAATTATCTGAACATATTAATACTATGGCATGAAGGGAAATGTTGGGTAGATTTGGCTACATTGGAAAAAAAAAAGAGTGCTTTTGCATGGGTCGAAAACCATCATGGAGCTGAACAACAAAGGAAATGTAAAGGAGGAGAATACTGTGGTCAACAGTTGGATTCCAAGGATCACAAAGGCAGATAACAAGATGAAGAAACAGATTTCAGGAGGGGATTCTACAGCACTGAGCCTAAACAGCTGAAGTCTAATGCAGCAAAAGGAATGTGGATATATAAGAGGCAAGCATTGGAGGAACACAGAGTTTTGGCAGGTCACAGAGCTGGAGGAGAGACAGAGATTGGTTGAGGCCATGATTGAAACAATTGGATGATAATTTCACTTTTTAGTGTCATACAGGATGGCTAGCCAATGTAAGTCAGCATGTATAGGGATCATGGGTGAACAGGACTTGCAGCAAGACAGGAATCAGAAAGCAAAGTTTTGAGTTTCTAGAGGGTGGAGGATGGGAGACCGGTGGTTGAGCACTATACAATGTTCGATTCTGGTTTGAACAAGGCATGGTTAAATGTTTAAGCAGTGGTTTTGCTGAGGCAGGCAATATCACTGGAGTGAAAGCAAACAGTCTTCATGAGGAAGAAATAGGGATCCAGCATTAAGTTAATAAGGAAGCAGAAATCATAGGTGGCCCAATTCAAACTGAAACAAAGGCCCAAGGAAGTAATTGAATTGATGACATGACTTTGAAGATTTTGACAGTGTAGAAAGTGGATGAGAGTGGAACCAAGTGAGCATAGTTCCACTAAGTCAGACAATGTAGGAGAGGCATTTAACAAGAACGATACGGTCAACTGCAAAGGCTGAAGAGAACTGGAAAATCACAAATAGGGCTAGTGCAGCAGGACTAAGTCACTGAGGATATAATTTGTTTAGGGCTGTTCCCTGTGCTATGCCAGGGTAGAGATCAGATATATGAGTGCTGTAGGAAAAGTGGGTAAAAGATTTACAGAATGGTTTCAAACAAGGAGTTTTCGGCAAGATGGACAAAATGTCAGGAAATAACATTCGAGTTAACTCTATTCTCACCTTCAATTCTCCTCTTCAGCAAAGTCTCCAGATGATTCTGGAATTATACTGCTGCTTCAATTTCAATTTGCACACAGGGGTCAGTGGTGCAAAAGTCTGTGCTACTGAACTGCCCATCAGGTTCCTGCCCCATGATTCTAGGACCAATAGTCTTGTTTATTATTCCCTTATAGGAATTCATCCAGCTTTTTTAATAGAGCTACTATGATAATTTACTTTCATTACTTTCACTGTTAATCCATTCCATAATGTTATCATTGCCCTCTGCCCATTCATTGAATTCCTTTAATATCTTTGACTTAGAAGCATGGGCGTAATCTTATAGGTATTTGAGCAAAATGGGCTACGGCAAGATTTCTGGCAGAATCAGACAGAAAGTCCAGTAAAGCTAATCTCAACATTGGGAAACTCTCACTTCGTCATCTATATTTTTGACAAGCGGCATTGCAAATTTCTTATTGACAGCAAATAACTGTCAATTGTTAACAGCCCAACTCACCTCATTAATATTCAGCCATTTTACCAAATGTGCCAAACAAGCTAAACTTTGAGAAAACTTGATGTGGAAACCAGAGTGGTCACCTGGTGAACTCAACTCTCTGCTTGCTCCAAAGGACCTCCATGTTGCACCTGACCAAACAGTATCTCAGGCCATGATCTGTAGTCTGCAGGGGCATGCACACCTCTTCTGCAGACACTGGCATCCAGCATTTGTTAAGGCCTCACCACCTCCCAGATGGTAGGAGCTCTAGAAGCACAGACTTGCACTGCAGGTCACATTGGCAACTTGCACTGAAAGTCTGCTGCACCTTGTACAATGGACAGGCACCATCTGAAGGATGGAACCAGGGTGCACCTCAGAGCTGTTCACTTACTCACTTAGCTTTTGCTCACTTAGTACTTACATGCATGCACACATCATCCATGCCTTACCCTGCCTATTAGCACAGACACAAAGCCAGGCAGCTTGTCTTGCTGGTCAGCAACTTAAGGGTGGAGTGGGTGTACATTTTGCTGTGTGGCAGTGTGTTACATTAATCCTATACCTGCACGATGTGCCAGCAACTTGTGGCAAACACACTACATGCAGCAAGCAAGCAGGCATGTCTCAAAGTCTTGAGTATTTCTCACTGACATCCATGAAGATACAGTAAGTCAAAGGCAGCCTCAGATACCATTCCAGGGGATTGGCCACGATCAAGCGGCTGATCAGGATGATCTCGCTCAGGGGATCCACGCTTCTGCAGTCTGAGGATTGGATCACTGTCAGTCCTTTTGCTTTAAATAGGTCAGACTAGGTGCATTGAGCTAATGCCGTCAGAGAGATGTATTGCCATTCTGGGTTCTGGGGCTGTCCAGCTGGGTCTCTCAAGGGGTCAGTCCCTCATAGACCTTAAGGGAAAGGAGCTGGAGAGGTTGGGTTTGGTCCATGGACACTGTGGCTTCAAGGAGGACAGGGTGTATGATCACACTTAGCCTGATCACCTTATATTCAAGGGCTGGCTGGGAAAATGGCCAGATGCAGGCTCACGTATACAGGTTGGACAGGGAGCTGGGGAGGTGCAAAGCCTATCGGGTATAAGGGAAGGGCTACCAGGAAGATGATTTGGGGTCTCACTGACACAGAGGTGGAGGCTATAAACCATGGTTGAGGAGCACTCACTGTTGCCTTTCATCGAACTAGAAATTAAAAAAGTGTGCAACGGGGAAGCAAATGTCTGTGACCGCACTCAGAGTAAGCAGTGTCAGTGACTTGACCCATGAGGAAAAAGGCTGCAGGTCTTACCAACGTTAGGGCTTTTAAAGGGAGACAGCACGACACACAGACCTTGCACAGTAGAGGACACAGACCTGCAGGGTCTCTCATCTTCCATTCTCCATGTCCCAGATTCACTGATCAATTCACTCACACCAACACGTGTGGACTCAGAGACCAGGAAAAAAAACAGGGACATTATAAGGATAAGGGCCAAAGTTGTCAGCAGGACCCATTCCCTTGCACACGCCTTGTTCCTCTTACTTCCAGATAATGTAGCAGACTCTCAGCACAGACCTCTACTGATGGTACATCGTATGTAGTCATGATGCTATGCCTCGTGCTGGAACAATGACATTTGGGACTACACAGAGAGAGACAAGCAGCCAGGTGTAAGGTGAAAACAGTACTATTTATATTTTAAAAATGCAAAATAATGTACAGTGCATAGTCGTACATGCCACCACAGTGCCTTCAATAATTTTTCTTCCTCTCCTCCTTCCCACTACATGTAAAATAACAAGTTGCATTTACTTATGTGCCTATAGTTAGGCAAATATCCTAACATGCTTCACAGGATTGTAAAGGTTAAGAATGGACACTGTGTGAAATGATGGCTGGCTAAAAATGTGGTGAGTTTTAAAGGAGGTCTGAGAATAGGAGCAGTAATTCCAGACTGCTGTAGGTAGGACCAGTCGAAATACAGAGATATGGAAGGACCACATCCCAGTGGATTTTAAACATGAATAGGCATATGTTAAATTGGAGCTTTCCTTCTCCTGTCTGCTATGTTTTGCTGCATGAAATACAGGCAAAGGGGAATATGCAGATACTTGATATTTTCTAACCAACCATAAGAGTTACTGTATTTCAGAAATCAGTAGCTATTTTGCCATTCTTTGATGTACCATCTAAAAACCTTGTAGGATCCAAAACTTACAAGCTAGCAAACATTATCTACCGATTTGTTCAATGCCACACAGATTTGCCTGCACGTTTACCCTGGATTTTACAACCATTTCAATGTCATGAAGGACCTTACTTTTTAAATTTTGTACTAAATTATTGTCAAGTGAAGTGGCAGGCATCAGCCGTAGGAAACACCTTCCTCCCTGTTGACACAGCTGCTGAAAGCAAATCTAACAAAATTTAGAATCTTTGGACAGACTGAGAGAGATGTCAAATATACAGCAAAAAATACTTCTCAATTTCATAATCCCAACAGGCAAGGAGCTGAAACAAATTTGGGAGAATAGAAAATACAGTGAGACTAACAATCGGCAATATAAAAGGAAGCTGAGGCATCACACATATCGTGTAGAAATAAGAACCCTCTCAAAGTGGTAATAGGTCTTATTAATATTCCGCGTGCAATTCTCTGATTTACCCAGAGTAAATGCATGACAGATATAAAGTCCAATTATTTTTGATCAACAACCTGCAGCAAATTAATAACGTACTCACCGTATCCCACATTACTATGTTCACATCAGTACCAAAAGAGTTGTTGATATGCTGGGAAATGTACAGGTTAACAAAGTCACAGAAATGGTGGTACATATTGACACCTGAAAGTAAGGAATATGTGTTTTATTAATGAATGACGCTAACATCATTTGGCTAAATACAACTGATGACTGTTCAGTTGAGGTAACTTACAGTGGTATCATTACATATTTGGCTTCTTGGTCGAGTATATCTATTAATCACAAACATCTCATAGCTTTCTAGCAACATATTCAGTGTTTGACAAAGTCCTAACCTAATACTTTATTTTGAAAAGTAATTTTCTCGGCACACAGGTTCAAATCCTATAACAGCTAGTAGAATTTTGATTCAAAGCTGGTCTCAGTGATGTGTTAAACTAAACAGAAATTAGTAAATATGTCTAATGCTGAGAGCATTTGCATTTGTTGGTATGCTAGAAGACTAGTGCTTGATTGATTACATTAAATACTGTCTATTGTGGTATACAAATTTGTTTCGGTAATCTATTAATGAATTTTGATTGCTATTGCATTCCTGATTCACTCTCAAACTGCGATCGAATGAATTCTGCTAAACTTTAAGCAATTTGTCTGATGCTCTATCCAAATAAAGCCAGAAATAAATCTCTCATATTGCATCTCGAGTAGTAATTTTTTTAAAATTCCAATAAGCTGGATGTTGTCCAGTTCTGTTGTGGATTAATACGAGCCGCCCCATTATCAGGAGCTGTGAATGAAATTGAACTATGCAGAACCTTAAAAAGAGAGTAGAATCAATAGTTCCCAGTTTGCAAGTGAAGATAGTGCCTGGGGTTTGCAAGATACTCTCAGCCATTTACACTTAGTGTTCTCTCAGAGGTAACATAAAAATGACAGCTGCTTATACTGATTTCTCTTTGTAATTGGCAAGAAGACAATATAGCTCCATAGATCATAAAGCAGTTTGTCATGAATTATTTTTCCATTATTAATTTCTTTTTGAGGACTCATGTATAAAGGGGTGTGAAAATCAGTTCATTTGAAAGACTGAGGTGTGGACTTGTTTCTTTTATCAAAAATAGAAAGGGCACTAAAAGGACACATTGGATTTTGTTTTTGAAGACACTTATTAGAAGTAACATGTCTTAAGCTAATGGTTTGGACTTGTTCATTGAAAGTAAAATGTTGAGTTTATGGCTGTCAGGAGTTGTGGCTCTTTGACTTTGTTTGGAATTCTGTTGTCTAGCTTGTTAAAAAACTCACCACCCCTTCAACCTTTTTTTTTGAAAAATCACCTTCTGAGATCAGTGTGAGAGCTGAAAACAGATGCAGTTATTCTCCTGAGAAGCTGCTGAAAGACTTCCTCTTGACATTTCCTGAGAAACCTGCTTCGGCAAAGATCCTAGTGATACCATCTGTTTCTAGTGACACCAATTTACATGTGCCAGTATGCCTGACCAAAAGCTATCTGGAACATGGCGTAACTCCTTTTTCCATTTGCAAATTAGCAATTATTTCAACAAAATACCTTCTTATGTAAAATTGATGTCTGCAGAAATTTTTTTTTTAAAACTTTGCTTGACCTGCTGCGTGCGCACACGCGTTAGGTTTTTTAGAAGGTTAAGAAGCAATCCTTCAACTTTATTAAAGAAATCCTGTTTTATAATAAATTAATGCTTTTTTCATTTGTTTCAAGAAACCCGGTTGGCAGATTACTGAAGCAGAAAGATTAATATAAATGAGTAAATAGCAATAATAACTGAGCAAAGCATTTTTTTTAAAACATATGCAGTGAGTAGTGGTACTTCAGAGAGTCAGTGCACCTCTCCTTTCTTGGTTGAAATAATTTACAGTAATCTTTTCATAAGATATTTCAGATTATTTGCCAATTTATTTCAACTGATGCAATTTAAAATCGTAACAAAGCCTGAAAAATCAGGTCATTGATCAAAAGAAAATAAATTTTGCATCACATATAAACAGGATGGTTAAAAAGGCGTTTGGCACACTTGCCTTCATTGCTCAGTCCTTTGAGCGTAGGATTTGGGAAGCATGTTGAGGTTGTACAGGACATTGGTGAAGCCTCTTCTGGAGTACTGTGTCCAGTTCTAGTTGCCCAGTTTTAGGAAGGATATTATCAAGCTGAAGAGGGTTCAGAAGAGATTTACCAGGAAGTTGCCAGATACGAAAGGTTTGATTTATAAGGAAAGGCTGGATAGGCTGGGACTTTTTCACTGGAGCATAGGAAGTTGAGAGGTGACCTGGTAGAAGTTTATAAAATAACGAGAGGTACAGATAGAGTTGACAGTAGCTGTCTTTTCCCTAGGATAGGGAATTTCAAGACTAGGGAAATTTTTAAGGTGAGAGGAGCGAGATTTAAAAAAGGCATAAGAGGCAAATGTTTTACACAGAGGGTGTTTCGTGCGTGGAATGAGCTTCCTGATGAAACGGTGGATGCGGGCACGATTAAAACGTTTAATAGACATTTGGATGGATATATGAATAGAAAAGGTTTGGAGGGATATGAGCCAGGAGCAGACAGGTGGGACTAGTTTAGTTTGGGATTATGGTCAGCATGGACTGGTTAGACCGAAGGGTCTGTTTCCATGCTGTATGACTCTGAATAAAAACAGTAGCTTACTTTAGATGCAAAAGTCCAACATTAAAAGTGTCATTTCACTACATTGCATAAAGGAAAAACTATTTGCCTTTACCTGCATCAAGCTTCATGAAGTAGCTTGGCTTTTCAACAATGAGGTCACAATTTTCATCTTTCAGTTCAAAATTCAGCTGAGAATATGACTGTAGTTCAGCAAACCTGTGCAAAGAATAGATTATAAATGGTACTAAAATACTGAATCAGAGCTACCTAAGGATACCAACTAGATTATAATTTAATCACTGTTCAATTTGTTACAGTTTAAAATGTCACAAAGAGTTTTCCAGTGTCATGTACAGCTGCTGCATCTTTCAAATTAACTAAGTATGTTGAAATGCATCATGCCATAAATGGATGTGGTTTGGTTTCCCACTGTTGACAAATACTCTTCTAACATTATAATAAAGGCAATTACATGGCATCATGATGAAGGTAATTAAGTAAGTATACAAAGCCAGTTTGCAAACATTAAATTCAGCAAGGAAGATGTGTACAATACTTTGCCTTTCACACCAGTTGTCTACATTTTCAAACAGCACTGAATTTCCAACAGCTATATATACATGCTGCTACGCCTGATAATTTTCTTCACAAATGTAACTGTGAAACTTATTTCTCTCATTCCTACTTTTCTGTTAAAGCTTCTCCACTGTCAAGTGCTAGAAGCTGCAAGAAATCAACCAGGAATAACTTTGCTTCTCTCTACATTACAGTGTTAGTACTGTAATCAAAGCTGGAAAATTCCAGGGTTGGAAATTATTCAATAAATCCATTAACCTCTGATCCCAGAGCAGTGTAATTTAAGAAAAATATAATTCACCATAATCTTACTAATCAGAATTTATAAATCACTGAATCATGCAGCAAAGAAAGCCATTCAGTCCATTATACTGCACTTGCTCTCTGAAATTCCCTGCTCTTTCTCAAACGTTTTTATTTTTTCATTATAGTTCCAATTTCCTTTTCAAAGTTACCATAATACTGAAACTACTTCCATCACCTATTCAGGCACAATAACAATTTTGCTCTTCACCTTCATTTCGATCAGTAAAGGAATAAACACACATTTTGGGGAGAACAACATGAAATGATTTATTGCTGGCAAGTACTAATTCTGTGCATTACTATTGGACATATCACTTTCAATTTACTTACTTTAATCATGGTGTCAAACATGGTGCTAACTCAATAATACTTTTAAAATGACCGAAGTAATTTTCCCATTTCAGAGTGACCAAAAGGATGACGAATGAAGTGAAACGTTTCACAATAAAACGGAGAAGAAAGTATGAAGTTAGCATTATGCCACATTCTTGGTCAGAATGAAATGCAAGTCTCTATAGTTCCAGAGGGCATTGCCTTAAGCTGCTCTCTCAGTATAGACAGACAATTGGTGGTGAGAGTTTAACATGAGAGTTGCCAAACCTCTGGCAAGGGACGAGGTGTAGAAAGCAAAGCCTTCATGGTACCCTTAGCTGGTAGAGGAATTGAACCCACACTGTTGGCATCACTCTGCCCTGCAAACCAGTCATTCAACCAGATGAGCTAACTAGGCTCCAATTGGACAGAATCAAGAGCACTTCATAGCCTGGTCTACGCTGCAGCTTCTGTTTGAGGCAGGTGGTTGAAAAATCAGTTCTGCCAGTTCGTGAATCAAATTCTTAGCAGCATTTACAGAGCTACAAAGCCATATTTCAACTATTTGAACCCAATGTTCTCGAAATATAAATCTAGATCTCTAAGATTTTAAAATGCCCAGGAAGTCAGATGTACACTATTGCAAGTTTAAAACAAAAGATATCCAGCAGTACAAAAAGGGCAGTCTGCATTTATCGCACACTAAACTTTGGCTGAAAGTACTTTACGATAATGTGAGATATCTGAAATGGAAAACTGTTCCATTTGTAGCAATGATTATTTTCACTTTTATTAACCCAACAAATCAAGAATGTCTGTACAATTTTCAAGTAATAAGTTTTATATATGTTGTTAGTTTAAAAAATGTGCCCCAGTGCTTTTTGTAATTTTCCCTCTTAATTTTTCTGGTCTTGTAACACTCAATCTTTTAAAATTTGCCCTTTGCTGTCATGCATTTTTCACCGTCCCTCATGAATCTCTCCGCTCATAGCTTCTGTTCAAATGATACTACCTATTTTTGCACCTTGAAGTAGGTAGGAGTTTCCAAGTTTGTGTTTTCCACTGAACCCTATTAGATTGATTCACCAAATTGTATAAATGGGTGGGATTTTACAGCACTGAAATGCTCCTAAAGTCATAACTGTCATCTTCTCTGACTAACTGTGATATATTATCCCTTTTCCTTGCTATTGAGGAAGCGCAGCAGAGGTTCACTAGGCTGATACCAGAATGACAAGACTGTCATATGAGGAGAGACTAGTTTGACTGGGCCTATATCACTAGAATTTAGAAGGATGATGAGGAGGTCTGATTGAAATGACTAAAATTCCAAGGGCTGAACAGACTAGCTACAGGAAGAACATTTTCTCTAGTTGGGGAGTGTAGGATCAGGATCACAGTCACAGGATGTGGACTGGGCCATTTAAGATATGAAGAAGAAATACTTCTTCACTCAAAAGATAGTGAATCTGTGGAATTCTCTACTACAGAAGCTGTGAAGGCCAAGTGCTGACTGTTATCGATAAAGATATTCATAATTATTCAGATATTATAGGCATCAACAGATATTGGGAGAAAGTAGGAATATCATAGAATCATGAAGCTTAGAATCCCCACAGTGTGGAAACAGGCCATTTGGCCCAACAAGTCCACACCGACCCTCCGAAGAGAATCCTACCCAGATCCATCCCACTACCCTATCCCTGCATTTTCCCACGGCTGATGCACCTAACCTACACATCCCTAAAAACCAGGGGCAACTTAGCATGGCCAATCCACCCAACTTGCACATCTTTGGACTGTGTGAGAAAACTGGAGCACTTGGCCGAAATGCATGCAGACGTGGGGAGAACATGCAAACTCGACACAGATAGTTGCCCGAGGTTTGCAATGCTGAGGTGATGCCAACAGCAAGGTTTCAATTCCCATTCCGTGAATTTACCGTGAAGGTCCAACCCTGGCAACCATAGCCCTGAGGTGTGTGGTGAAACTCAGGTTAAACTCCCCACCAGTTATTTCTTTCTAATGACAGCAGCTCTATGGTCCTCTGGGACTATCATAACTTCAACTTTACCTTCCGTCACAGTTCCAGCTCTGCAGCATCTTGCCTCACTCGCCCTTTCCCCAACTCTCCAAGGTTAGTACTTCTTTGATTCTTACATCTTCCGCACGTCCCTCCTCGCTTCTCTCCAGAATTGGTGGTGGTACCTTCGTCTACGTAGGCCCCATGATCTGGAATTGTCATCAAAATCCTACTGCTTTTCCATTTCATTCTCCTTTAAGACCCTCCTTAAAACCTACTACTTTGTCCAAGCTTACGGTAAGCCATCAATAACATCTTTTTTTTCCAGAAGTTGTTTAGATTTAATTGCACACCTGCGAAGCATCTTAGGATTCTCCTTGCTAAATTGGCTGTATAAATGCAAATGGTTGTTTTTGCCTTAGTTGTACAAAACATGCTGCATTCGCAATGTCATTCCTGCCGGTATAAAGGCTCTTAAGCATGGCCACAACACTTAATTCATTGTACTGTAAACTGTTAAAAATCATAACAAGAAGAAGAAACATTGCAAATCTATTACTTGACTAACAAAGGTAGATAGGAAATATGTAATTGCAATGGAGTGGGTGCAGAGGGGATTCAGCAGGATGTTGCCTGGCACGGATAGAGGCTGGATAAGCTCAGTTTGTTATTCTTGGAGCACAGTGGATTAAGGAGGAGGGAACCTGTGAAAGGTGTACAAGATTATATGGGACATGGACACTGTGTACAGAAAGCAGCTGTTCCCCTTAGATGAAGGTTCAAAAAAAAATGCACAGTTTTAAAGAGAAAGGCAGGAGGTTTAGAGGAGATTTAAGGAAAAACGTTTTCACCCAGTAGGTGTTAGGGGTCTGGAACATACTATCTGGGAGGGTAGTCTAGGTGGGAAACTTCACAATCTTTAAAAAGTACTTGGATGAGCATTTGAAGTGTCATAAAATTCTAAGCCTAGTGTAGGAAAGTGGGACAAGTGTAGGTAATAGTGTATTTTTGGTGGTACAGGCTCAACGGGCCAAAGAAGTCTGATGGTATGAAAGTTATATCAATATATATTTCAACCGAGAGTCATTATATGCCATCCTGAGGAGTAACAGAAGTCTCTGTGGCTTGCTGCTACTAGTGGTCAACTTATAGCTATCGCACCATGGGTGTAGAATGAGAATGGAACATTGTAACCAAAGTTTTCTAGCAATGATAATTATTCATGATTACAGAGAAATTATTAATATTGCTGTAATACTAATGCATTCCTCTATTTAAAATTTAAAGTTACAAAGTACACCAAACATTTGCACTTCCATTGTTAATACTTAAAATATTGAGAGGAAAATCACACAACATCAACTTTTTGCATCATTTCAATACATTAAAGTATTTTTTGTCTTGCATTTTTTTATACTAATTTCTCTCTGTTAAGACATATGATGCGAGAAAACTCAAAACATTAGAACTTTATGGCCTCTGATGCTTGCCTCTATGCCACTTGCCCATCAAGTCTTTCCAAGGGCTCCCTATTGCACTAGCTTCAAACTTGTATATTTTCTAGTTTTGCTCCAATTTTCCCTCATGTCCTCTCCCTGTTCATCTTACCCAGGAGATCCACTTCCAACTCACCCGTTCATCATCCGGCCCAACTGTTGACCAGTCAACCTCCCTTTCTGGCTCTGACATTAGCTGATTTCTCTCTGCTACAAATCTTCAATCATCGTTACCCCTTCTCCTCAAAAAAAAAACCTCAACTCCTCTGTTCTTGCAAACTGCTGCCCCAACTCTAACCCTCTTTTGCTTCACAAAGAACTTAAATTTTCTGCTGCTTCCCAAATTAATGCTCACCTTTCCTGAAACTCCGTACTGGAAACTCTCAGGCTTCTACAACAGTATTGAAATGTCACACATGACAAGATGTGCATAATTGTGACCAGATTAAATTATACCCTGCATCAAATCCAAGCTGTAATAATGGTTGGCTTCATTGTCTGAAGCTAACCAGATTATTTCACAAGCTTAGTATTACATTTGACAGTGAGATGAAACACATACCTTCTCTATCATTAAGATCACTAATACTTACATCACAGGCCCAACTCCTCCCTGCATCAGTTCATCTGTTGCTCAAACTATCAAGCCTGAGTTAACTAATACAACACTATACTGGTCAGCCTTGCATTTTTCCCAACCTCTATAAACTCTACTTTCCATATTCTAACTAACATCAAATCTTGTACATCCAAATTTCATATTTGCTGACTTCTTTCCAAATCAAATTTAAAATTCTCACCCTTGTTTTCAAAATGTTTCATAACCTACGCATTCCAATCTCTGTAATTTATTAGGACCTAGAGCCATGCAAAATCACTGTGTTCATCCATTTCTGACCTCAAATGCTACCCAATTTTAATCACTGTATCCTCAGCTGCCTAAATTCCCTGCCTTTCTGCTTTGCTCCTTCTTAAGATGTATTATATACATGACCCTCTATATCCAATCTGTTGAAATATTTGTGGAGACATTACAATGTCTGATTTTAATAATGCTCCCCCAAAGTGACTTTGGACCTTTGCTACATTAACGCCACTACTTACATATTATTGATATACTGAAACAAAAACAATCTTTTCCACATCCGAAACGACAAACTTACCAGGACTGGAGAGGACTCTTGTGCTCTCCTTCAGCTAACAGCACCTTTTTGTCCAATTTGCAGTGGCCTCCAATTTCACCCTCCTGAAGGAAATCTTCCTTATATCTGTTGAGGCAAGACCTGCACTCTTTCTTTACAAGATTTTTAACATTACAGTTCTTACAATATTATCCTAACATTGTTACATTTAAAACGTAAACAGCAGCAATTTAACTTTCTAGATCCCAAAGGGGAAAAAAGCAGTGAAACTGGTGCATGAGACATACTGGTCCGACTAATAGAAATGTAGAAAACACGAGAAGGAGAAGTCCATTTCGCCATTCAAGATGGTCTTTATCTCAACACCATACACTGCTCTCTTTCTCCCCATTACCTTTAGCATATTGAAATCTGTTTCCTTAAATATTTTTAGTGACCATTTTTCAACAGCCTTCTGTGGTAGAGAATTCCACAGGTTCATCAGTGGAGAAATTTCTCTTCCTCTCAGTCTGAAACATCCTTCTCCATATAACTATATTGTGACATCGTATTCTGGAACCCCACTACCACCGGTCCCACTACCAGCAGCTGGGCGAGCATCAACTCTGCATCCAGTATGTCCAGCCCTGTCAGAGGTTTATATATTCAAGGCCTCTTGCGATGAAGGACACCGCAACATTTGTGTTCCTAACTGCTTGCTGTACCCGCATGCTAGCTTTCAGTGGCCAGTGTAACCTGCACATTCAGGTCCCACTATACTTCAACATTTCCGAATCCATCACTATTTAAATAATACTTGACCGTTCTGTTTGTCCAACCAAAATTATTAGCTTTCAACATCATTAATTTCTCCAGCTTTTGTTTTTCATCAAAACTAATTTCCTCCAATTCTTCTTTCCCAAACAAAACCTGTGCTTTCCGGCATTTCTGGGAAGTTACTTGTGTTTTTTTCTGTGAAGAGAGAACAAAGAGCACTTGAAGTGTCATAATATTCAAGGCTACGGGCCTAGTACGGGAAAGTGGGACCAGTGCAGATAATAAGTCATTACATGGGTTGATGGGCCTCTTCTGTACTGTATGACTCTATAAAAAAGTAATTATTTAATTGATCTGCCCATTTCCTTGATCTCCGTTATCAATTCTCCAGTTTCAGCCTGTAAGGAGTCTACATTTGTCTTCACTAATCCTTCTTACATATCTATAAAAAGAAATTTACTTGTGGATTGCTGGCTGGGCCAGCATTTGTTGTCCCTAACTGTTTGGCAGACAGTTAAGAGCGAACTACATTATTGTGAATCTAGAGTTACACATCGACCAGACCAGGTAAGGATAGCAGATTTCTTTCTCTAAAAGGACACTGATTAACCAGATGTGTTTTTTTTTTACAATAATGCACAATGGTTACACGATTGCCATTCGGCTAGTTTTTCATTCCAGCTTATTACCTGCCATGGTGGGATTGAAACTACATCCACAACTAGGGGTTCTTAGTAAGTGACAATATCACTGTGCCACCACATCTCCATACAGTATGTTTCCTTCTTCGTTCATTAATACACTTAATGTCAGTATTAAGACTCTCATACTCTCTTAATTAGCATATTTATAGATGACAACAAAGGTCAATTATGACAACTGTGTTAATTTCTAAGTATTACTCATTTTTAACTGTTTTTTTTCCCCCTCTGGGATCACTTGGGATTTAATTTTTAGGAGAGCTCAAAAATTAGTACTCCAAATTATTATCATGATCTGCCAAGACACTTGCAAATTTGACATATGATGAACAGTAAGCAAAACGTAAATGGTATTCTACACTCAACACAGGAAGATTTTGAAGAACACTGCAAGGCCAGGGACATACACATCTTGCAAAACTTTGCAGCAGGATTTCACAATTCCCACCGATCATCAGAACAAATTGTCAAATTGATAGGTTGGAATCTAGCATCAGCTATTCACAGTCAGAGCTGCTGAGGGTTGGTCCTTTACAATCAGGGCAGGTACAAACATGGAGTAAAATTATAGCCAGCCCGCTATCAACAAGAAAACAAGACCAAAACCTTCCGTGCGGAGTTTGAGGAAGGCTGTGTTTGCTGAAACCGTGGAGCATGTAGTAGACTTCAGTGAGACGTTTATGAATACACTCTACCAGGTGTCAAAATGTCACACTGGTTAACTTAAATTAGGCTCCCCAGTGCACTGTGGAAGTCGGGTCTAGATATGTTAGTGAAGTGTTCTGATTCTCTAAAATGGGGCACTCACACAGTATAAAATGGCAATAGATGGATCTTTGACAAGCCGTGGTCGTGTTATCATGACTCTCAACTTCAACCCATCAGGGTTCAGTGGTGGTGGGGCTGGGGTCACTCCGATCTACTGACTGCCATCATAGCTACGTTTCCAGTTATTTTCAAAAGCACGTTTTTTCTTCCATGTGGACCATTCATTTATTTTACCACATTAGTATCCCAGGAAAAAGGTTTCACCTGAAGAGTCTGCTATTTATCACAAAGAAGATAATTAAAAGCAGAGACCTATCTGTGCTTCTTCTTGGGTTTCTCAAATCGATGTAAAGATTTGTAGCTCTGCAATAGCGAGTGTATTTTGAGCACATTAAGGATGAATCTCCCTGAAATAAAATCCAAGAGGAATTAAATTTGTCAAAACCAATCGAAATTTGGACAATAATTGTGAATAGAATGACCAGAGTTAATTTGAAAGTAACCTCTAATTTCCCAAAAGCTTACTGGTTTGGCTGGTTCACAGAGGGTTTGCATCTCTTTTAGCATTTCTTTTACATATCCAAAGTCAGCTTGTTTCCAGAAAATATCCTGCGCTGCTTCTATTGTGTTGGCCCTGTTACAACGACATAAAATGAAATCTTGGAAAGCTAGTCAGTGTACAAATAAAAATATAGAAAGAGAGAGAGAGAAATGTAGAGAAACAAAAGAATGACTTGCATATTGTCACAAAATATGTCACAAAGGACTTTACAGTAGTGACTAAACTGTATTAAATTGACTTTAAAAGGAGGGAACATGGCAGCCAATAATGCACACAGCAAATTGCCACAAACAGAAATGTGAAAATGACCTGATAAATCAGGGTTTTTTGACGACACTGATTGAGGGATAAACGACAGCCAGAATATCAGGGATAACTCCTCAACTCTCCTTTGAAATAGGGCCATGGGATTTGTTACAGGCATCCCATTAACATTTCACCTGAGAGAAGGCACCTCGTACACTGCAGCATTCCTGCAATATCGAATACGCATGTTAGGATTTGAACATGCAATCTTGTGTCTCAGAGGCAATAGCACTATCAACTGAGTCAGAAATCACACACCAGGTTTATTTGAAATCACAAGCTTTTGCAGCACAGCCCCTTCACCATATGAAGTGAGAGAGAAGTACACAGAATACAGAATTTATAGGGAGAGAGATCAAAAGATCATTCAAATGGTGTAAGTGCAGTATCGAATAATAAGTCTCTGCAGGTGACCGAAAGTGTCAGCTAGAGTGAGTAAAGCATCAACTGTTGAATAACAAGCGAAGGGATCCTAAAATCCAATTAAGAGAGGCAGAGAGATAATTACAAAAAATTAACAGTAAGGTGGTGAAGACAAACCAAATGACTGGAATAACATGGTAAATATAAGAGTCGAATGCCTAGGGTCTAACCAAAATAATTAGTAATCCAAAACTGTACAAACTGATTAAGGTAAAGAGACCATAGCAAGTTATCAAGGTGGTGGTGGTGGTGTCGAAACAGGACAGAAAGTAAGCTTTTATAGAGACAGAACAGTGAGGTGGGGTCACCTGAAGCACGACATGAACCCAAGGTGACAGTTGAGGCTGTCTTCATGGGTACGGAACTTGATAATCAGTCTCTGCTCGGCAATTCTGCATGTTGTGTATCTCAAAGTCTGCCTTGGAGGACACTTATCCGAAGATCGGAGACTGAATGTCCTTGACCGCTGAAGTGTTCCCCAATTGGGAGGGAACATTCCTGTTTGACAATTATTGCATGGTGTCCATTCGTCCATTGTCGTAGCGTCTGCATGGTCTCGCCAATATACCTTGCCTCATGGCATCCTTTCCTGCGGCGTATGAGACACACAACATTAGCTGAGTCACATGAGTATCTGCCGTGTACGTGGTGGGTGGTGTCCCCACATGTGATGGCAGTATCCATGTCGATGATCTGACATGTCTTGCAGAGGTTGCCATGGCAGGATAGTGTGGTGTTGTGGTCGATGTTGTCCTGAAGACTGAGTAGTTTGCTGCAAACAATGGTCTGTGTAAGGTTTGTCAGTTGTTTGAAGGCAAGAGAAATGGAGGCATAGGGAAGATCTTGGCAAGATGCTCATCGTCATTGATGAGGTCTTGAAAGCTGCGAAGATCATGATGTAGTTTCTTCGCTCCGGGGAAGTTCTGGACAACAAAGGGTACTCTATCGGTCGAATCCAGGTGTCTGTCCTCTGAAGAGGTCGCTGCAGATTTTCACTGTGACACGTTGGAACTGGCGGTCGATGAGTTGAGCATCATATCCCATCCTTATGAGGACATCCTTCAAAATATTTAGGTGTCCGTCGCATTCCTTCTCATCAGAGCAGATCCTGTGAATGCGCAAGGTTTGTCTGTATGGGATGGCGTTTTTAAAAAAATGTTTAGAGTGGAAGCTAGAGAATTGCAGCGTTGTGAGGTTATTCGTGGGCTTGCAGTAGTTTGTACAGTTTTGAATTACTTGTGTCTTTGGTTTGACCCTCGGCATGAGACTCTTATACTTACCACATTATTCCAGTCATTCAGTTTGTCTCCCGCACCACCTTATTCTTAATTTTTTGTAATTATCTCTCGGCCTTGTTTAATTGGATTATAGGTTATTCCTTTGCTGGTTATTCAGCTGTTGACACTTTACTCACTGTCTAACACTCTTGGTCACCCACAGAGACATGATCTCTCTGCCTATAAACTCTGTGTCTGTGTGCTCTTCTTCTTTCTCACTGCATCTGACGAAGAGGCTGCACTCCAAAAGCTTGTGATTTCAAATCAACCCGTTGGACTATAACCTGGTGTCATGTGACTTCTGACTTTGACCACCCCAGTCCAAAACTGGCACCTCCATATCATGACTACCAACTGAGCTATGAGTGACAACAAAGAGGTTTAGTTGCACTCAACAAATCAATGCACCTTTGCCTTAGTTTCTACTGTTTAGCATGCCAAGAACTTGGGATAAAAATGTGCAGTGTTGAATACAAAAATATTGCACTATTAAAACCAAAATCAAGTTTAATCTCAGAGATAGTAAGAGCTGCCAATGTTGGAGTCAGAGATAACACAGTGTGGAGCTAGAGGAACACAGCAGGCCAGGCAGTATCAGAGGAGCAGGAGAGATGACGTTTTGGGTCGAGACATCAGCTTTCCTGCTCCTCTGATGCTGCCTGCCCTGCTGTATTCCTCCAGCTCCACACTGTGTTATCAAGTTTGATCTCGGTGCATCTGAAAGTGTACCCGAAATGCGCGCACACACATACACATTCACATTTTAACGTTTCCAATACTGAAACAAATAATCACTTTGCAGAATAAAGCAACATACCATCTCACACAGCATATCGGTCGGGGCAGTTTCACCAAAGTGTGCGTCATTTTGGCTCTACTAAATTAGTTACTTCCTACAGTTTCTTACAAAGTTAGAAAAATGTCAATTAACACTTCATTGAAGCTATAGAACGACAGAAGTTTTCAATCTTAAAAAGGTGTTCAGTGCACCAATCATATCTCTGCTGAATGTTTACTACAGTAATTTATAACTAAATCAAATGGCCCAAAGACTAATTCACTAAGAGTGTGGATGTAAACTATATGTTTGAGGTACTCTTCTATAGTTTACAAATGCCTGAATGTTTAGAAATCATATATATCCTTTGTTACTTTGCTTAATATCTGTCTCAACGACAACAAAACTACACCAGGTAGCCAATTCCTTTATTCATTAACGGGATGAGGGCGTCGCTGGCTAGGCAGCATTTATTGCCCATCCCTAATTGCCAAGAGGGCAGCTCAGAGTCAACCACATCGCTGTGCGTCTGGAATCACATGTAGGCCAGACTAGGCAAGGATGGCGGTTTTCTTCTCTAAAGGACATTAGTGAACCAGATGGGTTTTTCTGACAATCGACAACGAATTCACAGTCATCATTCGATTCTTAATTCCAGATATTTCATTGAATTCAAACTCCACCATCTGCCGTTGCAGGATTCAAACCCAGGTTCCTAGAACGTTATCTGGGTCTCTGGGTTAATAGGCAGTGATAATACCACAAGGCCATCGCCTCCCCAGTTCGAGCAGTACGTGAGGAGATACAGCACAAAATAAAAATACAAGAAAATAAGATCAAAAAAACAGACCAGTCAAAAATAATATCATATGATCTATTAGTTTATTTATTTTAGAGCTTTGAGTCAGAAACCAATAACTATACGGTTACAAAGAGCATCAATACTAAAGAAGCTTGACACCATCAAGACCAAAGCAGCCACTTGACTGGCACCACATCCAAAACATTCACTCCCTCCACCACTGATGCACAGAAGCAGCAGTATGTACCATCTACAAGATGCACTTTAGAAATTCACAAGAAGTTCCTTAGACAGTATCTTCTGAACATATGACCATTTCAAGCTCGAAGGACAAAGGCAACAGATACACAGCGACATCACCATATATTGCCTTCCTTCAGTGTTGCTGGATCAAAGTCCTGGAACTCTCTTCCTAATGGCATCGTAGGTTTATCTATTTCATATGAATTGCAGTAGTTCAAGAAGGCAACACATCACCACCTTCTCAATGAAAAAGAAGAAGGGGCAATAAATGCTGGCCCAGTCATTAATGCCCACATCACATGAATTAATTTTTAAAACTTATGTCCCCTGGTTCTTCCCCCTTCTGCTAACGGGAACAGTTTCTCCATACCTTCTCTGTCCAGCCCCCTTATAATGTTGAACCCGCCTACCACTGTACCTTCTCTTTAGTAAAGAGAACAGCTCCAGCTTTGTCCATCTATTTGCAAATCCGTCATTTACTGGGGCATTGTTAGAAGTCATTTCCGCACCATAGCTAATAAATTCACATCCTTCCTAAAATATGGTACCGAGAATGGCACAATGCTGCAGCTGAGTTCAAGTCTGTGTTTAAATTCACCCCAATTTTCTTGCTTTTGTAATTTTATGACCAAAAGCATAATGTCTTACTAAGTCCTGAATCAGATATACTGTATATATTGTTAATCACGTTCTCAGATTGGTTTACCACCTTCAACAACTTGTGCACAATAACCCCACAAAGGAGAAGGTACAATGAAACCCAGCTACTCAGACAAGCCCTTTGGAAATATATCCTGTAAATCATCTTTTCTCATTGTTCTACCTTGTTCTTCATACCAACACAAGTACTTCTGTGCACTAATTCTAACGCATCACGTCTCCATCTATTCCACTAACTTACGTCCTCTTGAAGTCTATCATAACCCTGCTCACAGCTCATAATGTCACCTTCAAATTTTGTCCTGTGCACCCAAGTGTAAGTTATTAAAATTGGTTAACAAAAGCAATGATTCTGACAGTGACACTGGGGAACCTCCCCAAAAACTTTCCTGCTGTCCAAAAAAACAACCGTAGACCACTATTCTGCTCTTATCAATCTACTCTTTTACTTCATAGAAATACTCAAATTCATTAAATATGATTTCCTTTCAACATGTCCATGTCGACTTTCCTTAACTAATCCATATTAATCCAAGTAATTGTTAACTTTGCTGCAGAATATCATTTCTAAATGCTTTCTCACCAACAAAGTTAAACAGACTGGCCTTTGGTTGCTGAATTTATCCTTATACATTTTCTTTGAACAAGGGTGAAACATTCAAACTTTTCCAATCCTCTGGCACTAGATTTATCAATTGTTTGAATTTTACGACCCACAAGCTGTCGTGGCAGGAACTGGGACTTGTATCTTTCAGTTTCAGTAATACCTGATTAATATTACCACAATACCATCATTTTCAATGGAATCTAACAGCTCCCACTACATTTTATTAAAAAAATTTATGCTAATAAGTAATGTGACAGAATGGTCATATGAATATCTGAACAGAAAATTAGTGGATGGAAGACAAGCCAGTTTTAAAGATCGGAAGAAACATGTTGAAGTAAAAATAGAGAAAAACTAGAATCACAAAGTGGTATAAAGAAATTAACACACTTTCATTATAATAAGAGTGGACATATCAAACCAAATGGCTGAAAATTAAATGGAGACTGATTGCAGTAATACAAAAGTGTAAGGACTTTTCAGAAAAGGAGACAGCAAGAAAAGAAGTAGCTACTAAAACGGTAACAGTGATACAAAGTAAACATTCTAAGGAAAATGTTTAAAGAATAGAGGATGGCACACTCATGAAAGTTATATTTTGCAGCTTAATACAACCTTCTGTCTCAAATGAACCTTCAAAATAGACCGAATCAATCTCAACGGTCTCTCCCTAAGTTCTCTGTGTAGTTTCCTAGGGTCTCTGAGTAACCTCGCTTGAAATTGTTGGCATTATCTTTTTCCCTCAAAAACCCCAGCTGCCAACTCCAAATCCACATGTCCAACTCCAAGAATCCAAACTAACAGCAAATGACACCAAAATATAAGTATATAAATCTCTAAGTTTCATTGTACCTTCTCGTTAACGAAACTCTGAAAATTAGGCCTTGCCAGATGCTGTTTCATACCCAGAAGCTGCCTGAACGGTGGGACTCCACTGGTAAGGCATACAGTAGATTGAGAAGCTCAAACTGACTGGCTCACAGTTTGTAATCTGTGAGTTCTCTCAATGGTAGGGGGCAGTGAGTCTGGCCCAACGCAGACTACATAACTGAAAATGACAGCCTTTGGCTTTATCATGTTAAAGGAGCTTAAGTCGTATTACATGAAAGAAATTTCTGTTAAGAATTGTGTTTTGCTGGGACATATTTGTCACATATCTTGACAGGTACTGCCGTAGGTTTTGAAGAAAGTGAAGACGAATTAATTATTAAAGCAGCTGCTTCAATATTTGGCTAGATTTCACAAATCATTTATCTGCTGGCCAAAATTCTGGATTCCAATTAAGGGTCTATTACAAACAGTATTTTTCAGAAAACTACAACTTGCAGTTTCTATAAACAGAGGCTTTCTTACTTTCAAAATTTTCTAATACTCATAGCTTAAATCCTCCATTAAATGTACATTATACTAACTTTATTGCTCGTTAGGGGCTAGTATTCTTTTCAGTATTAAGTAAAAATTGACTAAAAAGTTTATTGCGATAATTATATCGAACACTTTCCAGTCTAGCGTCTTAGAAAGCCTCAAAATCCTATTGGAAAATTACAAGCATTTTTTGAGAACTACCAGCTGCAGTGCAGGTAAAGTTGTGTTCTACATTTAACCGCACAGGTAATATCAGTCATGTTTGCAGTTATTCCTTCAAGTGCCATGTAAAATAAAACAAAATAAAATAAAACAAATAAGTACCACCAAAGCTATACACAGTGCTCTTCCTTTTTTGTGGTCCTTACCAGCCTGAAGTAGCATCAGTGCACACAGGGTAACTGAATCTGTGTTGTGGTTTGCAATTGCTTTCGTATCCCCAGCAGGACTGCAGCTTTCTCAAGTGTTTCTGCAACAAAAGTAGACATGCAATTAGCTTCTGTTTCTCAAGGTCAACAACATGACCTCCATATTTCATCCAAATTATTATCTATTCATTCTTTAGATTTTTTTAAAAATGCTTCAAAATGAAAACAAAATGGTCAAAAAAGCAACAATAAACCAAAAAATTATAATCACAATCAATTATTACTGTGATTCCTCACAGTTCTTCCTTTATTCTGAATTTTTGAATAGGACCACAGTTTAACTGAAGTGTCCAGATAATTAACAGGATTAAATTATAATAAATTTATAATTTATATAGCGATATAAATTTATGCATGTACGTTGTATACATTTTCAAAGCTGATTCAGAGGCAGTAATGACAGCTCAGCCCTTTAAGTCACCACAGTAGAGTGCCATAGGTTAATGCCACAAACCCAAACTTATTAAATACCCATTTTGGTCATAAAATGGTTGCAAAAAACTAAATATTTCCCAATGTTGACAAATCAAATGAATTATTCCCAGCTATTTTCACAGAACAAATTCAAAGTTTTCAAGGTTCAAAGTAACATGACTGGGGACATCACTTAGGTTGGTCATTTACCTGGTTATAGGTATTCCGCAAACTAGCAAAATGGTTATCATTTTTTTTAAAAACACCTAATGTTTTTGGACCAGTCAACTTGCTTTTCACTGCACAAATGCAAAAGACCCTAATCAAACTATGTCAACAAACACTGTATTTACTGATGCTTCAGCAAAAGGTAGTCTTTTATGTATGGTGAATATATGGGAATGTAGTTTTATTTTTAAGTGTCAATACATATTTAAGATTCACTTTTACACTGAACACAAAGCTAACTCCTTTTGGATCTCAAAGGCACCATTATCAACTGTTCTTATTCTTCTCTAATTGTAAAATAAAAACCATATTAATAATATTCAGTACAATTCAAGCATTCCATAGGCAAATTCTATTCCAAATATTTAATTCACTCATCAGAAATCCAAAATAATCTACTTTGGCCAGAATGTAGCACAAGTCCTGATGTCTCAACCCTTGTTTGCTTTCAGCGTTATCAAAATGTCCACTTATCTCTGAATTCATATGTAATATTGATCATTTGTAAATGAGCAATGTATTACATCAATAAAGTAACCATAATAAACAGAGCTTTCATTAAGTGTTTTCATTGTCTGGTCTACTATTAAAACAATTTTGTTCAATTCTTTTATTAGTCAGTATCATATTTAATAACAGTTTATAGAACATTCCATTTCACTAATGCAGTATTGCAGATGATACGAGATATTCTGTACTTCCAAAGTCCAGGAGAAATATCTTGTTTCACATGTGCAAATTGCAATACTCTGCTTTTTTGAACAGCAAGTAAAATCCTGATGATTATATTAAGGGATCCCCAATGGCTTAACTGGTTAAAGTAGTCAGCATTATGAAAAAAAACTAGTC
Organism: Ginglymostoma cirratum; assembly: GCA_024137785.1. Taxonomy (NCBI): domain Eukaryota; kingdom Metazoa; phylum Chordata; class Chondrichthyes; order Orectolobiformes; family Ginglymostomatidae; genus Ginglymostoma; species Ginglymostoma cirratum. The sequence continues at coordinate 19,009,391 of JAHRHZ010000069.1, read as the reverse complement.
CTCGACTTCATGACCATTTTATGCTGAGTTAATTGATCTCCGCTCAGACGGTGATATGGGCGATTCAATTGGCCAATGTGCACTTTTGTTGATCCAAGTTTTCTCTTCCTGATAACAATACAACGATTCCCAGTGAAACTATGCTAACCTAGCTAAAAGCAGAACCAAACTAAGCAATTGTGCCTCCATTGAGTACTATTGATACTGAATGCATATGTAAACCTGTAAAACTTGACTCTCTAAACAAACTTTGCAATTCAGTATTATGGTGGATTTCACCTGCTCAAAATCTACAGATTAATCCTTAGTATTCCAGTTACTGATAAAAAGAGACAAGGTTTGCTTTTTGAGCAAGTACGTTAAAGTTTATTTCTGAAAATTAATTTCTGTCACACATGAACAGCTTTAATATTTGTTACAATATAATTTAAGAAGTACTCCTTGGATTAATGGAAAGAGGGCCACGGTTATCATTTTCGATTTAATAACCCATTGCCATGCAGAGGATTTATTGTTTGAGAACTAAACCTTTGTTTTTAAAATGACCATCTCTGTTTTCTAGCATATTGACATTTCCAGTTAAATATCAAAAGTAGAGGCTGCAAGGTGAACTTCAAAGATTCATTGGACCAAAATTGTTAACTGTGAGCCAGTCCTTTGAGTTTTGCTCAACTGCCTTCAGAATCTGGGAGAACCTTTGTAAAGCTTTGCCTCAAGGTACTAAATAAATTGGGTAGAGTATATGACAGGGCTTTATCTTCTGAAAGCACTGAATCAATACCAGATTTAAAGAGTCAGTATTCACACAGGAGTGTAGACCACAGGTTTTCAAACTGGCATTCCCATTCTGAGGGAATCATGAGATCTGTGAGCTCATCAGATTTCTGCCAGTCTGTTTTTTTTTTAAAATGTGTTAAATAATAAACGCATCACTTCTGTTATTGTATATGTATACATTTTGTGCAAAAATTTGCCTTTTCGGCGGTACATGCTATCACTTGTAATTTAGAACAGGAGCTCAGGCACTGTTATTTTCTGCACTTTAATTACATCTAGCTTTGGAAGCAGAAAATGCAAGTGTCATTCTTCCACTGTTTATACTCAATTGGGAACACGATTCTGCAGAAGCAGCATTTCAGAACCAGCATTTCAGAACCCAGAAGAAACCAATAAACCATGAATTCCTGTATTTGCATAACTAAATCTAACAAGTATATTTTCACAGCAGCATCAACGGCTGCTCTTTTCATGGGTCTAGAATCAAGAAATAATTCATGCTGTGAAGTGAGGTCTGTACAGCTGCAACTGATGTATTGCTGTGCAAAACGATGTTTGCAGGGGGCCTTGGACATGGTCAACCATTTGTAGGGAGTTTTAAAACACTGGCCACGAGGACCCCAAAGCTGGGACCTGATTATCGAAGGGTCCAAGACATTCAGGAAGGAGACGGAAAGCTGGGAAACAGAGCTGGAGTAGCACTGTTAATTAAAGACAGCAGTATTATTGGAGTGAGAGATGACCTTCTTCTAAAGTTCAAGACACAAGTTCAGGTTGGGTAGAAACAAGAAACAGCAAGGGGGAGAAAACATTTGTGACAGTTGTTTACAGAGGATCAAACAGCAGCAGTTATGGAAATCACAATATGAATCAAGAAATTGGAAGTGCATGTAACAAGGGAAATATAGTAATCTGGGGGGGGCGTGGGGGACGAAGGGTTTGAATCTACATATGGCTAGATAAACCTAATTAGTATTAATGTTGTGGAGAACACATTCTTGAAATGTATGCAACATAGTCCCCTAAAGCAGAATATTGAAAAACCAACTAGATGACAGGTTTTTTTAGATCAAGTATAGTAAAAATGTAAAAGGGCTAAGTAATAATCTTCTTACACAGGTGTCCTTAGGAAAGAGTGACCACACCATGACAGAATTTTACGTTAATTTTGAAACTGATGTAGCTCAACCTAGAAATGTGTGCCTTAAATCCAAACAAAGGACACTACAAAGGTACTAAGGTCAAATTGGCTATGGTGAATCAGGAAACTACATTAGAAAGGTAAAAGGTAGACAGGCAAAGGCTAACATTTACAGAACCAACAAACAGTTTAGAACAAAAATACATTCCTTCATTCACATAACACCAGCAAGACACGGGTTCCAATTGTGGCCGACAAAAAAAAAAATACTGTATTAGATCAAAGGAAGAGACCTATAAAGTTACCAAAAAAAGGAAAGCACAAAGTTTGGGAGCATTTCAGAACTCTGCAGAGGAGAATCATGAAAAAGATTAAGAAAGGGAAAATGGAATAGATGAGTAAACTAGTTAGCAACATTAAAAGGAACTGTAAAAGTTCTAATATATTATGTCAAAGGAAATGATTAGCAAAAACAAATGTGGGTCCATTACAAGCAAAGTTAGGAGAATTTATAATGGGAAATAAGGAACTGGCAGAGAAACTAATTGAATACTTTGTCTCTGTCTTCACGGGGGAAAAAAAAACTCTCTCAAATAATGGAGAATTTAGGAACCAGTGTAAACAAGGCTCTGAAAAGTTGGTAAAACATTAGTAAAAACAGTATCAGAGAAGTTTTTGGGTCTTTATTTGGATAAATCCTCACACCTGATGAACTACGTCTAAGACTGTTGAAAGAGGCGGCTGTAGAGAAAGCGAATGCTGAATTGATAATCTTTGAAATTTCAATAGAGTCCAGTGTCATTCCCAGGGATTAGATGTTGGCAAACATAACCCCACTGTTTAAGAAAGGATAGAAAGGGAAAATTGGGCATGCTTACCAAACCTGTTGGAGTTTTTTTGAGCATGTTACTAGCAACATACATAAGGGAGGAAAACCAGTAGGTGTGGTACATTTAGATTTCAGAAAGCTTTTCAGAAGGTGGTGAATCTTTGGAATTTGCTACCCTAAAGGATGTGGAGGTTCTGTCATTGAATAGGTTCAAGACTGAGATCAACAGATTTTTATGTATATAAAACCTCAAGGGATACAGGGATAGCGCAAAGAAAATAAAATGGTGTGGAAACAACAAGGTGTGGAGCTGGATGAACACAGCAGGCCAAGCAGCATCATAGGAGCAGGAAAGCTTGACGTTTCGGGCCTAGACCCTTCATCAGAAATGGTGTGGAAGATCAGATGCAATTTCATTGAATAGTAAATGATGTGGAGGTGCCAGTGATGGACTGGGGTGGACAAGGTCAAATATCACATGACACCGGTTATAGTCCAACAGATTTATTTCTAGACACAAGCTTTCGGAGTCTCGCTCCTTCTTCAGGTGTCAGAGAGAGAGGTGGCATCAGACACAGAATTTATAAGCAAAAGATCAAATGGTTATAGAACAGATACAAATGTGTCGTTGAAATCTAAGATGGCTGTTAAATCTTTAATCAGTTAGAAAGGAGTAATATGCAAATTCTAGAATTTCTTTCAAGTCACTGCCCCGGGATAACTACTACGTGCATGGCAATACTCATGCAACTCGGCCAATGTTGTCTATCTCATATGTTGCAGGCAAGGATGTCCTGAGGCACAGTATATTGACGAAACCACGCAGATGCTATGACACCGGCTGAATGGACACCATGCAACAATCGCCAGACAGGAATGTTCCCTTCCAGTCAGAGAACATTTCAGCAGTCAAGGACATTCAGCCTCTGATCTTCAGATAAGCTTCCTCCAAGGTGGACTTCAGGATACATAACAATGCAGAATAGCCGAGCAGAGACTGATAGCCAAGTTCAGTATCCATGAGGATGGCCTCAACCAGGACCTTGGGTTCATGTCGCACTACAGGTGACCCCACCACACTATATACTCTCACACAAACACACACACACACACACATACTTACCCACTCACAGACCCTCTCTCATACACACACAAATCTATGGGCTGAATGTGCATTTGCAGATATATTCTATTTTATTCAAAAAGCACACAATTTGTAGATAGTCGATGGGCATTTCATAAATTCCTACTTCAGAAATAAAAGCAGTGTGACACCAAATAGGCACACAGCCAGATTCTAAACAAGGTCTCACACCTAAAATGCATTCTCTGACCTGGGATGTTACCTCTGGTATACTGAGGGTACTATTAAAACTTTTAGCTTTCTCGGGGCAGTGACTTGAAAGAAATTCTGAAATTTGCATATTAATCCTTTCTAACTAATTAAAGATTTAGCAGCCATCATAGGTTTGTTCAACACATTCACACTTGTTCTATCATGTTTTGATCTATTCCTTATAAATTTTGTGCATGATGCCACTTTGCTCACTGACAACTGAAGAAGGAGCAAGACTGCGAAAGCTTGTGTCTTCAAATAAACCTGTTGGACTATAACCTGGTGTCATGTGATTTTTGACAATGAACAGCAAAGATGGCTCAAAAGGGCCAAAGAGTCAACTCCTGCTCCTATTTCTTATATTAAAAATAGGAAAAACACTGGTCTGAACAGGTATAACAGGGGCAGTCTATTTATGAACAATTGTGAACTAGCATCCACCTATCAGTCTGTGCAACAGCTTTTTTTTTGGTCCGTATGGACCAACCTTTAAATATTTAAAATTATACGCACTAAATACTCCTTTCCACAAGCAGGGTTGCACACAATGAAATTAAATATTGCTTTAAAAAGGACATATTTTGTCAAAGCTTTTTGTCTTTGACTCATCAGGGCAATTTACAAGAATACCAATTCAAGGCTAGAACCAACATCTTAACAGCTGTGGAAAGTGCTGAATGGTCAGCAAGTGGACTCTGATTGATGGAGGCATTTCCATGGAGAATGCACTCATTGATGCTGATTGTCACTTCTCTGTAGGCTTTGTTTATAGGTTGACTGATTGATCAGGGCATTGCTCAGAGAGATGAAACAGCAAATCATCATATATGGGTAGATTCTCCATTGGCAACATGTTTACCTGAGTCCACTCGCCAACCAATCAGTTCTCTCCTCTCATGCAGTATAACTGTCGGTATCCCATTGCATGGGTATTTGTGCAAATTGTCCTGATGAGTGCACGACTGAAAGCCTCAACATTCTTTTCAACAATACTCCAGTTCTGTACTACTAAATGACTATTAATAAGGCTTACCGTAAATGGACAGAGAGGGTCTTTTTTACAACGATTAGCTATGTGCATGTTATTGTGCAGAAAATAAGGAATATGCTCGTCAGGCAATGTGACGTCATTGTATAAAGGCACTATTTGGACACCGTCTCTATTGGTTTGGTCATTTTCTTCCAGTCCAAATGCAACAGCAGGCTGAATTGGAAACCGAAGCAACATTAACATCATGAGGGAACAGATGGTAGACCTACAAAAGAAAAATTTAAACTTCTAGCAGATTTTCATTAGTGGATTTGCAGCAGACAATAATTCAACTGCTCCTATTTAAATAAGCAAGTGTCCTGAATGCTACAAGCAATTAAATATTCAAATAGAAATGATTAATTCAGCTTTGAGTTAGTAGAATGTCTTTTACTGGAAACATGTTTCTGAACTTCAAAAGATGTTTACATCTAAACAGCTGCAGCAAAATTTGCCACATGTATGGCTCACTGATACAAGTTACTTTTCTGATAAGACACTGGGTCACCTGCTTGAGATTACAATTTAATTTTATCCTTAAAACAAGATACTGAAATAACAAAAAGCACTTACAGAGATATCTGGCTCATTCAAATTTAAGCTTTATTAACTTGATGTAATATATTAATTTAGTATTCACATGACTGATAAACAATTAAAAGCCTGGAAAACTAGTGAATGCATATGTCTGAAGCATATTATTCAACTTCTTATCAAATGCATTAAGCTTGTTCACAAAGACTGCTTCATACTAGTGGACACCTCAACTACGCTTTTCATGCACTGTCGTTTTTGTCGGCCTCGGCTAGTTAAGTATAATTGGTTTCAATCTATTTAAACATGGTATCCTTAAGACCCTCCAAAACAAATTAGATGCTTGGCCATAAACTATGCAATCATGGATAGCAACACGGAAAGCTCAAAATGCAAACGATCACAAATTTATCTAGTCTATGTTTCTTGCAGTTGTAGCTAATAACAGAGATAATCATAAAAGTAACATTTTCTGAAAATTTCACAGCCTCGCCTTATTTCTTGCAAATTTGCTTTTAACAAGCATTACATCAAAATATTTAATAAAACAAATTTGTCTCCAGTTTTATTGAAACACTGTGTGCTCTACATTTAAATTTCCCTGCAATGATAATATCTCCTTTTACCTGTGAGCGTATCCAAATTCATTTTCAATCATGGCATTTAAGTATTCCTTTTCTATCCATTCATGTTCTTGTTCAGTTTCACTTTCCAATTCTGATAAGCTAAAAAGAAAAACAGTTATTTCTTTTCACTTCCGGAGTAAACTCATTATCCAGTGTTCTAATCCTGGAATACTTCACTTCATTAAAATGTTCCATATCTCTCTGAATGGCTTCTCTATCACATACTGAGGTCAATATTTCAGGTTAATTTCAGTGCTTCCTGCATCTCAGTAAGGTTAATGTTCAAATTTAGTTCTGAAAATAATGTTTACTTTCATTTGTGCAAAATATGCACACTTGAATTTTAAGAACTCTATTATCAATAGGCAGCATTGTTTTCATAGTCAGCATGGGAATAAACCTATTGTACATATTGTAAACCTATAGCTATGTTGTATTGATTTCCTCAGAAAGACTTTCATTTGCAGATTACAATTCAATCTGAATCTTCCAATTACGTTACAGTCATAATAAACTGGGAAAGCAACATCCCAACAACAACCTAAGCACGATCTCAATAAATCTACTACAGTTGCATTAAAATTATTACTCCCCCATCATAATTTATCAACACGCAGTATGATGAAACAGAAGTAAAAAAAACTCAAGTTAATAAAACCAACAAATAACACGGGGGGCCTACAAACCAGAAAATTGATTTTGTGCTTCAGGTTGGTTTATAAACTACTTAAGCTTTTCTTTCAGGGCTTATTATCTGAGTCATAGGTTTAATAAAGAGTAGAAAACACATGATTTAAGAAATTATGAAAACATGCGAACACCCACAGCACAAGGCGACATCAAATATGAGAACAGTAAATGAGAAGTTGAGGTAAGTCAGGCACAAACGATCAAGCGATGCCTCTTCTGGCTTCTTAAAATATATTGCAAATTGTAGGAGAAAGGAAACACTGAACAAGTTGTTCCAGTTTTCAGTATTAGGAAAGAATTATTCATCCTACCTCTTGTCTAATTCTTGAATACAACACAGCAAAGATACAGCTAGGAAAAAGTGTGCATAATATGGCATTTTTGGAGCCCAGACAAAACAAGCCACTAGTTATATTTCATTTGTTCAACTAACTATGAAAGAATGTCAAAATGAAATGGAATAGAATAGAATGGTAAAGTAGCTAGTATTGATACCTTTAAGACTCAGACTGGAAAATGAATAAATAGCAGAAATAAGGTCATGGCAAATTTTGAACAATTATTTTAAATTTGTCTTCAAAGTAGAAGACACAAAAAGCCTCCCAAGAATAAGGGGAAATTTGAAACTGCAAGGTAGGCAAGATTCACAACAATCAGTACGTTGATAGAAAAAGTACTAGGAAAGCTAATGAGATTAAAAGCTTACAAATTCCCTGGATGTGACAGTGAGCATCCTAAAACAATTGGCCACAGAGACAGCAGACGTGTTGACTAAAATCTTCTAAAACTTCCTTGAATACAAAAGGTCTGAGAAAATTGTAAAACTACAAATAGCACATCCATTCAAAATAAAGAGAGAGCACGGAACAATTAACCAGTCACTGGGAACATACTGGGATTCATACTGAATAGAAACAGGTCATACAGAAAATCACAATAAAACAGTATTAACTGCCTGATTATGTTTGAAAAATTTACGACAGTTCTTTCAGGATGATTATGATGTGAATGTACAAGGCATGATTAGTAAGTTTGCAGATGATACAAAATTAGGAGGTATTGTTAATGGCAAAGAAGGTTATCAAAAATTACTGAGGATCTTGATCAGGCGGACAAGTGGGCTGAGGATTGACAAATGCGAATCAAACAGGTAAGTGTGAGGGGTTGTGCTTTGGAAAGTCAAACCAAGGTAGGACTTATACAGTAAATGGTAAGGTCCTGAGGAGTGTTGTGGAACAGAGGGACTTAGGAGTACAAGTACATTGTTCATTGAAAGTGGTGTCACAGGTAGACAGGGTGGTGAAGAAGGCATTTAGCATACCGGCTTCATCGACCAAGGCATTGAGTATATGAGTTGGGACATTATGTTACAGTTATATAAGTCATTGGTGAGGCCACATTTACAGTATTGTGTACAGTTTTGGTCACCCTGTTACAGGAAAGACATAGTTAAACTGGAAAGTATGCAAAGAAGAGTTACGAGACTGTTGCCAGGACTAGTAGGCCTGAGTTATAGGGAGAGATTGGCCAGGAGAGTAATTTATTCCTTGGAACATTGGAGAATGAGGGGTGACCTTATTGAGGTGTATAAAATCATGAGGGCGTAGATAGGCTGAACGCATATAGACTTTTCTCCAGGATTCGGGAATTGAAAACTACAGGACATAGGCTTAAGGCGAGAGGGGATAGATTTAAGAAGGACCTGAGGAGCAACTTCTTCATGCAGAGCATGGTGTGTATATGGAATGGGCTGCCGGAGAAATTGGTTGAGGTAGGTAGAATTGCAACATTTAAAAAACATTTGGATAGGCACGTGGATGAGAAGGGTTTAGAGGGATATGTACCAAATGCAGGCAATTGGAACTAGCTGAGAAAGCACCATGGTCAGCATGGACCAGTTTGGGCCAAAGGGCCTGTTTCCATGCTGCATTACTCTATGACTTCATGCCTCTATGTAACAAGCAGAGCAGATAAACAGGAACATGCAGACTTCCAAAAAGGATTCAATATGATGCAACACAAAGGGTTAGCATACAAGTTACAAAGGTCATGGTTCAGAAGCAATATCTTAATATAGATAGAAAATTGGTTACATAGCAACAAACAAAATCAGATTCAATATGTTTTCTAATTGCAACAAGTGCAATACCAACCTGATTACAGCTGGGATCCCAACTACTTGTTATCTATATTGATAACATGATTGTATGGACAAGCGTGCATTGTAGCCAAATTTACTTGTGACACAATGATAGGTTGGAAAATAACTTGTAAGGAGGTCACAGAGTGGAGTGGGCAAAAATTCGGAAGAAGAATTATAATGTGGAAAATTGTGACGTTGTCCATTTTGGCAGAAAGAATAGAAAACTAGATTATTATTTAAACGGAAAGAGCTTGGTGAATGCTGCTGTACTGAGGTATGATTCACAAAAAGTTCGCACATTGATGAAACAAAGCATTAGGAAGGCAAGTAGAATTTTGGCCTTTATTCCAAGGGAGTTCAGGTATATAGACAGGGAAGGCTTGCAGAGGACACCCATAAGATTTCATTCGGAGTGTTGTTTTGGTTTCCTTACTTATGGAAGAATATACGTGCACTGGAAACAATTCCACAAAGATTCACTATAGGCTGGTTCCAGGGATGGAAGGTTTTAAGAACGTAGAACATAGTACGGTACAGCACAGTACAGGCCCTTCAGCCCACGATGTTGCGCCGACCTATTATCCTATTAAGATCAAACTTCCCTACATTTTACTATCCTCCATGTGCCTAAGAGCCACTTAAAAGTCTCTAAAGTATCTGACTCCACTACCACTGCCAGCAGCGCATTCTACACACCCACTATTCTCTGCGTGAAGAACCTTCCTCCAATCACCTTAAAATTATGCCCCCTCGTAATAGTCATTTCCGCCCTGGGAAAAAGTCTCTGGCGATCCAGTCTATCTATGCCTGTCATCATCTTGTACACCTCTATCAAGTCACCTCTTATCCTTCTTTGGTCCAATGAGAAAAGCCCTAGCTCCCTCAACCTTTCCTCATAAGACCTGCCCTCCAGTCCAGGCAGCATCCTGGTAAATCTCCTCTGCACCCGCCCTAAAGCTTCCACATCCTTCCTAATAATGAGGCTATGAGAACTGAACACAATACTCCAAGATAACAAGCATGGGGCTGGATGAACACAGCAGGTCAAGCAGCATC
>JAHRHZ010000069.1:18943627-18998829 GCA_024137785.1 Ginglymostoma cirratum | reverse complement strand
GATGCTGCTTGACCTGCTGTGTTCATCCAGCCCCATGCTTGTTATCTCAGATTCTCCAGCATCTGCAGTACCTTTTATCTCTGACACAATACTCCAAGTGTGGTCTAACCAGGGTTTTGTAGAGCTGCAGCATAACCTCGCAGCTCTTAAACTCAATTCCCCTGCCAATGAAAGCCAACACACCATATGCCTTCTTTACAACCCTATCAACTTGGGTAGCAACTTTTGAGGGATCTATGGACGTGGACCCCAAGATCCCTCTGTTCCTCCACACTGCCAAGAATCCTGTCATTAACCCTGTATTCTGCATTCAAATTCTTATGAGGAAGGGCAAATCAGTGGAGATTCTGGGGAGGTTAAAAAGTTTCCGCTAGGAACACAAGGCACGTTTGAAAATAAAGGGTGTCTCATTGACACAGTTAAGGAGGGATTTTGTCTCTTAAAGGAACGTTTGTACGTTCAGGAAAGTGCATGTTCAGTTGAGGAGTAGGCTAAGAGAGCAGAATACGCTGTTGTGGCTCTGGCATATCTTTAAAGCTCCTGATAGAAGCTTCCAGGTGGATATTGACCAGAAAGAGAACCAGTCAATTTCCATTCCCTAACCCAGCGATGCCGAGGCCTCGGGTATTTCAGCGTGCTTCCCCATAGAGCTTTCCTATTGTGTATAATTCCGCTAATCACCATGTTAAAAAACTTTAAACCTCGAGACCGATCAAGTCCACCTCACAGAAGCTGGCTGTACATAATTGGTAATAATATGCATTTACTTAAAGCTGTAGACAATAGCCAAGTGCGGGAATTCAAATCCTGCAATAGCACCAGGAAGAGCTCTCAACCTCCCTCCTCCACCACGCCAACTCAAACAGAAATCTCCGAACAAGGTTCAACCAAGGCGAAGTTAACCAGTTGCCCTAGTTTTAACGGACTGTTTAGACAGTCAGTGGTTTGCAGGCTGAAGTTTGGAGTGGCCTCTGCTGCGTTTTAAATGGGGATATCGTGTAGCCCTAGCTTTTTTTTTCCTGTTTGATCCGGGGTAGGCCCAATAAAGCCCTGGTCTTGTCGGTAATGAAGCCGAGGTACTCGCTCATGCAGACGCGGAGCAGCGGTCGCTACACTGGGGAGCCGCGGAGACATTGTATCCTTCGGCAGCGTTCGATACCTGGGCCGGCGTTCCACAGCCGAGCGCGGCGCCATCGCAAGGTGCAACGTTACAATGTTTCCCCAGACAGCGCACAGGCCAGAAGCGGTCCCTCTCAGTGCAAAAAACCAAACACCCACTTCGGAGAAAATCGTAATGAAGCGTTGATCCTCGATTGGGGTTGCCAGAAAATGCAAGATGAACTGGTTAGGGTCCTACACGAGTGTCGCCAGTTGTTTTGTCAGTTACTTAAAAGTCATTTTGTTCATGCAACATTTAGAGGTTTTGATGTAAACTGCTTTTTTAAATAACTACCATCTGACCCCACAACCAAAAATGTATTTCCCTCCCCATCCCTAACTGCCTTTCGTAGGGACCGCACTTTCTGTGACTCCCTCACCTGCTCCATACTCCCCACTAAGCCCACCACCGCCACCTTTTCCTGCAACCACGGGAAGTGCTCCACCTGCGGCTAAACCTCTCCTCTCATCTCCATTCAAGGCATAAAACAAACCTTCCACATCAAACAGAGGTTCACCTGCACATTGGTCAACATGGTCTGTTGCATCCGCTGCTCCCAATGGGGCCTCCTCTACATCGGTGAGACCAAGCAGAGACTCAGAGACCGCTTTGTACAGCACCTGCGCTCTGTTCACGACAAACAACACCTTCCGGTTGCAAACCATTTCAGCTCCCACTCCCTGGGTGACATATCCATCCTAGGCCTCCTCCAGTGTCACAATGACACCACCTGCAAACTGAAGGAGCGGTACCTCATATTCCACCTTGGGAGCCTGTAGCTCAATGGCCTAAACACAGATTCTACCAGTTTCAAAATCTCCTCATCCCATGACGAACTCTCCCTCTCATCCATGCCTCCTTGACCTGACACAACCTGTCCATCATCCCTTCCACCTATCCACCCCTACCATCTCACTGACCAATCCCCACCACTGCCTACCTGCACTCACCTATCACCATCCCACCTACCTTCCCCAACCCCACCCCTTCTCTCTATTTATTTCTGAGCTCCTTCGCCCTCCCCATTTCTGAAGAAGGGTCCTGATCCAAACCATCAACTTTCCTGCTCCTCTGATGCTGCCTGGCCTGCTGTGTTATCTCTGACTCCAGCATCTGCAGTTCTTACGATCTCTTATAATCTGTTTTTTTTTTATAGATAGGGTATACAGACTTGCATATAATTCAAGTTATTTTATCCCATTGACATACAAAATACACAGGCCACTGTGTAGAATAACATGCATTTATATCTTTCCGCACACAAATGTTTACAATAGAAATTCTAAGTAAGGGTCACTAGACCCGAAACATTAACTCTGATTTCTCTCCACAGATGCTGCCTAAACTGCTAAGCTTTTACAGCAATTTCTGTTTTTGTACCCTTCTGGATAATGCAGTTTCAAGTGGCAACAATAATGTTAAAAAAAAACAATTTCCACTGTACTTCCTTACATTATTTAAAAGCTATAGACTGTTGTTACCGACCAGAAAAGCAATGTTTTTTTTCTCTCTGTTTATTCAATCAAAACCCCCCACATTATTTTGATTACTTCTAGTACATCTCCACACTATTTCACTATTCTGAGGAAAAGCAATCGTAACTTGTCCAAACTCCATCAAAGTGCAGTGTTCAGAATGATGTACAATATTTAAAAGTTGTGTCATAATTAGTGAATCATAAATGTTTTGATTACACCCTGTATCTCATGCACTTCATCTTGCCTTATCTTCACCAGCCACCTTTCAAAGCTTTGTGAAGTGCGTATGTAATTTGATTTTTAGATATTTTGTTTCCTCTAATTTGTTTCCTCTAAATTTGAATCAATTCAATTTGTGAATAATTAAATAAATCTACTTTCATACTGCTGAAAAAAAATAAACATTTTGTTGAGTTTTTTGTGTTTAGGACAATTTGCAAGAAATACAAATAAAGGGAGAAAATGCTTACTTTGTTCATATTCATCTTAACTAATTAAGGTACAAACATGACTGAATAGTGAATTTCAGATTATTAAAGAAAGAAGGCATACTTAGACTTCCAAATAATAACTTGCAAATTCATCCAGTTGGGCAGCATATGGTTAGCACTGCTGCCTCACTGTGCCAGGGACCCAGCTTCCATTCCAGCCTTGGGGGACTGTGTGGAGTTTGCATATTTTCCCCATGTCTGCTGGGTTTCTTCTGGGTGCTCTGGTTTTCTCCCACAGTCCAAAGATGTGCACATTAGGTGGATTGTCCATGCTAAATTGCCCCACAGTGTCCAGGGATGAGCAGGCTAGGTAGATTAGCCATGGGAAATGCAGGGTTACAAGGAACAAAACAGCACAGGAACAGGCCCATCAGTCCTCCAGGCCTGTGGCGACACGTTCTGCCCTTCCAAACTAAAACTGTCTTCACTAACAGGATCCATATCCCTTTGTTCCCCTCCTATTCATGTATTCATACAGGTCCTTCTTGAATAATGCTATTGTGTCTGCTTCCACCACCAGCACATTCCAGGCACTCACCACCCTTTGTGTGAAAAACTTACCTTGCACATCTCTTTTAAATTTCCCACCCCGGACTTTGAACCTGTGACCCCTTGTAATTGACACCCTCCACCCTAGTTATGGGGATGAGGTGGGTTGAGTTGGGATGCTCTTCAGAGGGTCAGTGCAGACTGAGTAAGCCAAATGGCTTCTGACTGCACTGTAGGGTTTCTATAATTCACTGCCCATTGAAGCAATCGTTTGGTTTCACCCTCTCAAGATGTTATTTTATATATGACCCCACTTGCAGAGATTGAGGTAATCTTAAAAATATTGAGTACTTGGCTAACAAAAAAAAATGCAGACCTCTGGGTTTTAATCCTTAGATGAACATCACATCAAGGGGTCAGGAGAGTTTTTTTTAAATTAATCTGTTCAGAGGTATTATTATACACAGCCAGAGCAGATGGGACTAGAACTTAGGCCTTCTGGAACAGAGAAAGGTACACTACAAATTTGCTACAAACCTTTGTTGTTGGCATTGATTGGGTCAGTCTGGCTGTTGTTATGTAAAATTTAACGTGTTCTTTTCTGTCAATTGACAGTGGTTTCATATTCATCGTTGTGCTAAATCCAGATTTTCTAATTTTTCAATTGATAATACCCAATCCAAACGAACAAGTGTGTACCATGCATGACAGAGAAGAATCTTTCTTAACCAATCTTAATCTGATCGTGAATACTCCATTCATAGTACTCGCTTCAGACTCCACCAAGACTATAGTGTCTTGAACACAATTAAAAAATTTTTCTAGATTCATCCAAATTTTTCCATTTAATTTAAAATAAATCTTTCCAATACACTTATTAATTGCATAAATTCACTGTTTAAAACTAAATTACTTTTACAATTATCTATTTAGTGATTGGCTACTGCTTCTTTTTGTATATGTAGTTAATGACCTGAAATGTCTACAGAAGCTACATGTTAGTGTTGACATGGATTCCTTGACCTTGTTACTTAGTATAGTGAATACAATAAAAAAAGTGACTATTTCAAAGCTAGAAAATGACAAACCAGGACTCCCTACATATGCCCTCAAAATAGCACCACTGTGATTATATCACTGTCTCCAAACTTATTTGAAGATCCTTAATTTCACACTTTGATGCAATTTAATGTAGGTGTCCTATATCTGCTAATTTCAGCAGCCTATTTTCTATAAAGAAGTGGGAGATGCATGTCAGATGAATTTTTCAAGCAGGAACCAAGCCAAATTCAATAAGTTGAGAGGGCACATGAAGAGGAAAATAAGACTAGCAAAGGGAGAAAGTGAAAATAAATAGGCCGTTAATATAAAGGAGAACCAAAATCTTCAATGAGCATTTAAATTGTAAATGGGAGGAAAAGACAAGATTAAGCTTGTTTGGGACAACGAGTGATACGTGTAAGGTAAGATCAGAATACTTCAATTAGTACCTTGTTTAGTGTTTATTATAGAAAGGGTGATAAAATATCAGCAGAAGCAGAAATTGTAAAGATAATAGATGCAGTGAATATTAATAGAATGTACAGGAAGGTTGCTTGCACTTAAAGTAGATTAATTCCATGGTCCAGATGAGTTGCATCCCAAGTGCTAAAGGAAGTGAGGCAGAGGTAGCAAAAGTGCTGGCCATAATCTTCCCAAGAAGCAGGGAAAATGCAATGCCAGATGATTAGAAAGAGAAAAATGTGTCACCCTTACTCAAGAATAGGTAAATACATTCTATTTGTCATATTTTCAGAAACCACAATGTGGGGGCAATGGCTTCATGGTGTTATTACTGGGTTATTAATCCAGAGATCTAGGTAATGTTCTGGGGGACCTGGGTTCAAACCCTGCCATAGTAGATGAAGGCATTTGAATTCAATAGAAATCTGGAAGTAAGAATCTAATGATGACTATGACACCATTATTGGTTGTCAAGAGAAAGCCTTCTCGTTCACCAACGTACTTTGAGGAAGGAAACTGCCATTCTTACCTGGTCTGGCCTGCATGTTAGCTTGCCTTAATATTCATTTGTGGGTGGCACAGTGGCTCAGTGTTTAGCTTTGCCGCGTCACAGCACCAGGGACCCAGGTTCGATTCTACCATCAGGTGACTGTCTGTGATGAGTTTGCATGTTTTCCCTGTATCTGAGTGGGTTTCCTCCGGGTGCTGCCGTTTCTTCCCACAGTCCAAAGATATGCAGGTAAGTAGATTGCCAAGCTAAATTGCCAATAGTGTCCAGGGATGCACAGGCTTGGAGAATGGATTAGCATTGGGAAACACAGGGTTACAGGAATGAGGTAGGTCTGGGTGGGATGCTCTTCGGAGGGTCAGTGTGAACTTGATGGACCAAATTGCCTGTTTCCACACTGTAGGGATTGTATGATTATTCTAGCTTGAATTGTTCACAGCCACTAACCTCTTCAACTCTGTTAAATAAGCCTTGAACAAGAAAGACAGGCCCTGGTGGGGCATCTCTTGTTTTCTATTTGGGGTCCAGAATTATCAGTGGTTGAGGATAGAGCTTCTAAACAGTCGAAGCACTTCTCTTAGCAATATAATGTATTGCTTGATAGCAATAGATGTAATTTACATGACTAGTCGGGCAGAATTATGAAAGTCTCTCTAGATCTATACAGAATATATCTGCTCCTTTTGGGTACTTGTGCATAACTCAACCCAAAAACTGTGTAACATCATCAGACTGGGTGGAGTTCAATGCAACATGAACATAAACTCCTTCAGAGCCAATGCCTTATACGTTACTGCTGATTTAAACTGGTTAGTTTAACATTAATAGTAAATAAGGTATAGGAACAATAATAAGGGAA
Organism: Ginglymostoma cirratum; assembly: GCA_024137785.1. Taxonomy (NCBI): domain Eukaryota; kingdom Metazoa; phylum Chordata; class Chondrichthyes; order Orectolobiformes; family Ginglymostomatidae; genus Ginglymostoma; species Ginglymostoma cirratum. The sequence continues at coordinate 18,992,342 of JAHRHZ010000069.1, read as the reverse complement.
ACAAATCAACAGACATTTGAAGACATTTGCTCAAAGACAAAGATCTCTCATTGGTAAAGGGTAGATCATGCTTTATTAATTCCAGCTAGCTGAACAGCTTGTGGGTATGAATGACATAGCCAGAAACCTTTAGACCATCTGAAGGAGAGGCGGTATACTATTCTCTCCAGTTTAAAAGTAAAAGCTAAAGAATTTATTTTCCCTCACCAGTTGCAGTAAGCTATGGTTTTTAACCAATAAATCAGAGGCCTTATAATTTGTAAACCAGTTGCTTTGTGTGTCCTGCAAGGAAGTGAAAAACATTTGGAGGATGCAGGTCAATAAGTAGCAAGTCCTGACAAGAAAAAGGATCTCAGATTAGAATCATAGAATCCATACAGGAGCAAAAAGAGGCCATTTAGTCCATCAAGTCTGCACCAACTTTCCAAGAGTGTCCCATCCAAACCCACCCCATCCCCATAAGCCTGAATTTCCCCATGCCTAATCCACCTAGTCTGCACATCCCTAGATACTATGGGGTAATTTAGCATGGCCAATCCACTTAACCAGTACATCCTTGGACTATGGGAGGAAACTGGAGCATCGGCAGAACATGCAAACTCCACACAGACAGGCATCCAAGGCTGGAATCAAACGTGGGTCCCTGGCATTGCGATGTAGTGAAGCTTACCACTGTGTGCCTCATTCATCTCATCACAGTGAACCCTGCGGACAGCGACAGTAAACCAAGGAGGTGATGGCCTAGTGGTTTTATTCGCTGGACTGTTAATTCAGAGATCTAGATAACATTCTGGAGATCAGAGTTCAAATCCTGCCATGGAAGATAGTGGAATTTGAATTCAATAAGTATTTGGGGTTAAGAATCTAATGATGACTGTGAATCCATTGTCGATTGTTGGGAAAACCCCATATGGTTCATGAATATCCTTTAGGGAAGGAAACTGCCATTCTTACCTGGTCTGGCCTACATGTAACTCCAGCCCCACAGCAATATGGTTGATTCTTAACTGCTCTCGGGGAAATTGGGGATGGGCAATAAATGCTGCCTAGCCAGTGACGCCCTCATCCCGTGAATGAATTATAAAAACCATTGAACTGCCTTCCCAGTTTTCCTTCCACCCATAACACTCTTATATTGTGTCTTCCTGTATGGATATATAGGGGGAACTATCTAAAGGAGTTAGAATTTGAAACACTAGAATTATATGTTGATAGTTCATAATTGTTTACCTGCATCCAGAATTGATTTACTTGTAATAAAAAGGAATTCTTGCTGAATACTGAAACCTGGTCCCTATTAACCCGGGGGTCTTGAGGGCAGGTAAATAGGGAATTTTGCATTTTTGGAAAACATCTTTAACTTTTGTACAACTCCAGGAATAGCAGGGCTTGACTTCCAGTGCATTATCCCAGTGCAGTATGACATCAGTTATTGCTAAACTGGCTGAGCATTTACATTTCTTTAACTTTTGAGTAACTCCCTTGGATGAACTATAACTCTCCTAAAGTACTGAATGAATAACCTCCCAATGGACACAAAATTATTTTACTTCACTATCTATTTGACTACAGTCATACGTGTGTCATTCACTTAATTTAAATCAATTAATAGCTGGCCTAGCTGCCATCAGTCATAAAAAGAAAATCAAATAAAACAAAATTTATTGATAAAAGTAACACCGATCTGTAAAAATTAGTGCTATACAGAATAATTTTTTTTTTTACTGGTATGTGTGTAAAACCTGAAGTGACCTTATCCAGGTTATTAAAACTGCATGGTTCTCTACCCTCCATCTAATTTTACACATACCATTCCAGCTAATAAAAGTATTCTACCATTGAAATCATTTAACATCCTCCACGGTGGTTGCCCACCTTTCCTATAATAGTTATTTTTAAAATCAGTCTAATATAATTGCAATTATTATTAAAACCATTACTCAATTTTATGCTACATCCAAAGCCCCCACACTGTTTAACCATTTGTATTCTGACCCTTATTCTGGTGTTTCCCATGGTCTTCAAATTTTCCTGAGTGGAATGTAGGAGGCCACAGAAGCTAAATTAAAAAAATAGCTGTACTTTTCAATTCTGCCCAGCACTTATTCAACCTTCTATGACAAATACATGGTGCACAGGCTGCAACTTTGTTACTAAATAGAAAGATTTAGTCCTCCTTATTATGATACAAACCAACATTTTTTTTACTTAATTTACAAGATTTTTGCTTCAATTTCCAAATATTTTTTGATCCAATGCATGTTAAAGATCCTAAGTAATATTTGTTTGGGCAATTTTTTTTCTAGTGTCCATAGAGTTTTATTTGTTCATGGGTTGAGTGTTGTTGGCTAAGCCAACATTTATTGTCCATTCCTAACTGCCTAGAGGACAGTTAAGAGTCAACCACACACTGCTACGGGTCTGGATTTACATGTAGGCACAACAGAAAAGGCTGGAAGACTTCCTTCCATAAAGGAGATTAGAGAACCAGATGACAATCAAGTATAGTTTCATGATCACCATCAACACAGCTTTTCATTCCAGAATTTTATTGAATTCATCTTTTACCATCTGCCATGGTGACATTTAAACATATGTTCCCAGAATATTAGCTTGGAGTTCTGGATGGCTAGTCCAGTGGCATTACCACAATGTCACCACCTCCTTCAAAATTAAGTTCACAAAGGTTTTCCTGAGAAGTCATAATAAATTAATTACAGAAGCCAGAAAAGATATATCACAGCACAGCAGTAAAAACCTCAAATATATTTTCTACAAGCCTCAGATAAACTAATTTTGATCTAAATCACGTAAATCACAAAAGGTAAGACATCAAACAGAATGGAAATTTAAGTTCAGCAACCAACTAAAGCAAACTACATTTAACGTCACTTGATTAGTCTTCTCAGAATAGTTACTGCATTCTGTTAAAAGATTTTAGTCCAGCAATGCTCGATTAATTGGCTACAATTCTTGAGACAGCTTAACTTAGAGCAGCTGAGAGCCAGTGTGCAGCAGACAACATTGGAGCAGAGCGAGGCCAGCAGTTGGACTGGGATCTGGTGCGAGTGGTCAGACCACATGTAGAAGCCCCTGCGCTCAGCTACTGCAATGTAATGTTTATTTGTAATTTGTTGATGTGACTGTAACGTCTATCCATTTAACTATGTTATATTTCGAACTTACTATGAATCACTGTAAAGTGATGCAACTACTTTTTTATTCCTCTTTTTGTATCTAAGATTTGCAGCCAGGTTCAAATGTGCCTAAGATGGTACCATTTGTGGCAAAATTGTAAAACTTTTCACTGTACTCCTGTACGTGAGTACACTTGGCAATAAAGGATATTTTATTCTATTTTCTATTTTATAAGTGGTGGGAAATGGGCCCTCTTGTGGTGCAGTTGGTAAATTTTCTACCCCTGGACCAGGAGGCACTGTGTGGGATTCACCCAGGCATACAGGAAATGGAAGTTGATTGCTGAGAGAAAGAGGAGCCTGAAGGGAGGAGAAAGTGAACGAAAGAGAAATGGTGGGGGTGGGCCCTCGTGTGGTAGTTTCCCTACTCCTGGACCGGAAGGCTGGCGGTCAAGACCCACCTGCTCCAGAGGTGTGTAATAACATGTCTGAACAGGCTGATGAGAAAAATAGTTTAATAAAAAGTTAAAAGTCAAAGAAATGGCATGGGAGTGGTTCAGTCTTTGAATGAAACAGAAAGGCACAATGGGTCAATTGCCTTTTCCTGTATTGTATGATTCTGAGTATTAGACTACATTTCTGGTACTGAATCATTAAAATGCCTATTACTATACCATATTTAGACTACAGACAGAACTTAGCCATCTATTGTACCTATCCTATAAATCAATGGTGTATTATCCAGGAATCATATGGTCTATCAGTCCAACTGGTCATCATACACAGGAAATTATTATGGACATTTTAAGGCAGAAACCTAAAGAAATGAACAGTTTATTGAAGGAAGTTTTTTTTTTTAGGAAAAGTAAAACTTTGAAAAGCAATAATGGGCATTGTAAATAAAACGTGCATTGTGATTTATTCAATGCCACAAATAGGAAGAACACGAAAGTTAAAGCATATTAATGATATGGTTGGAAGAAATCATTATACAGTTCCACAACCAAATATTAACAAATTAAATTGTGCATATCACACAGCAATAAAATTATCAAATTACTGGAATCTTCAGAAAAAAAAAATTTTCGCCAATATCAGGATAACTATTCCAAGTAATTCTCAAAATAGGCATGCTCTAATTTCTACCAAATAACACTTTTCAAATGTCTATGTGGTGACATTTCAATGCTGAATTTGTAAACTATGAGGGAAATGACCAAATATGTCCAAGTTAAAAATATCTTAATGAATAAATCAACAGTAAATGTACTCAACATTTCTAGTTCTGCAACAAGCTAGTCATCAAAAACTTAAAACAGAAATGCATTGAGTCATTGTACTAACAAATATTTGTCACTAAACATTCTGACATTCATAATTAAACGTATAAATCAATTGAACCCGAATGAAAAACTATCAAGATATGTACATTGATAGTTCACACTGCTCAACTTGTATATTTAACTCCTCTAGGAACAAATAAATATTGGAAATAAAGTTTCCAGGTTGAAGCTCAGGCACTTGCCTGCTAGCACTTCATCATTACAATATAGACAACTGGATGAAAAATCTACCAATTCCAAGATCAGATTGGAACACTGATGCTCTGCTAGTCAGTAAAACAGATGTTCTTTAGGGCCAATCCACTTTGATGTCATAGTTGTGCTCTTTATCTTGGCACTGAAGGATGGAGTCAAAGATGGTTTTGCTTTTGTAATCACAGTTTTATGTCTGATATATACCAATATTAGGATTGGGATTTCACTTGGAGAATGGAGGTGGTTAACTAGAAAAGAAATGCAAGTCAACTGTCCTGTATCACTTTCTGCCATTGTGGCTGAATCAAAATAATTACAAACAAAAAGATGGTACTCAGTAGAGCCAATACACCTCGGAGACAGTAAGGACAGCAGATGCTGGAAGCTAGAGTGAATAAATGTGGAGCTGGAAAAGGGGAGCAGGTCAGACAGCATCCGAGGAGCAGGGAAGTCAATGTTTTGGTCAAGACCCTTCATCAGGACTGGGGAGGGGAACGGCAGCCCAGAAATAAATAGAGGGAGGAGTGTGGGGCCGGTTGAGTGTAGTTGGGATGGAGATAGGTGGATGCAGGTAGGGGGTCATTGGATTTGGTCAGTGGGAAGGATGGAGCAGACAGATGAGTAGGAAGATGGACAGGTTGAGGGTAGAGAGATTTTGAAGCTGGTGATGTAGGTAGGGGGTTATTGCGGTTAGTCAGTGGGAAGGGGGGAGTGGATAGATGAGTCGGAAGATGGACAGGTTAGGGGAGGAAAGATTTTGAAGCTGGTGAAGTCAATATTCAGGCCATTGGGTTGTAAGCTCTCAAGGTGAAATATCAGGTGTTGTTCCTCCAGTTAACATTTGGCCTCACTCTGACAGTGGAGGAAGCCAAAGATGGACTGTCACCAGGGGAGTGGGAGGGACAGTTAATGAATGGCAACTGGAAGGCCGGGTTTTTTGGTGCTTTCAGAGTACAGGTGATCTGCGAACCGAACCCTGAGTCTGCGTTTAGTCTCCCTGATATATAGGAGATCACATGAGGAGCAACAGATACAGTAGATGAGGTTAGATGGAGTGCAGGTAAATTTCAGCCAGACTTGGAAAGATTGATTGGGGGCTTGGACAGAGTTGAGGTGTAGGGACAGGTCTAGCACCTCCTATGGTTGCAGGGAAAGGTACCGGGTGTGGAGGAGGGATTGGTGGGGAGCGTGGAACTGACAAGGGAGTCACAGAATGAATGGTCCCTGTGGAAAGTGGACAGGGGTGGTGGAGTCTGATTGGAGGTGATGGAAATGTCAGAGGATGATGCATTGTATACGGAGGTTGGATGAGTGGTATGTGAGGACTAAGGGGACCCGATCCTTATTGTCGTTGTGGAGGAGAGGGTTTGAGGGCAGATGTGTGGGAAATGGCAGTGATACAGTTGAGGGCATCTTTAGTAACAGAGGAGGGGAAACTGTGGTCCCGAAAGTAGGAGGATATCTGGGAAGTTCTAAGAGTAGAATGCCTCATCCTGGGAGCAGATGCGGTGGAAGCGGAGGAATTGAGAGTGTGGGATAGCATTTTCGCAGGAGGGTGGGTGAGAGGAGGTGTAGTCAAGGTAATTGTGGGAGTCATTGGGTTTGAAATGGATGTCAGTGGTGATTTGGTTACTGGAGATGGAGACAGGCAGGTCCAAGAAGGGGAGGGAGGTGTCAGAAATGGTCCAGGTGAATTTGAGTGTGCGGTGGAAGGTGCTGGTGAAGTTTATGAACTATTCAAGCTCTTTGTGGGAGCACAAGGCAGCGCCGATACAGTCATCAATGTAGTGGAGAAAGAGGTGAGGGATGATGCCAGTTTAGTCGTTGAAGAGGGACTGTTCCATGAATCCTACAAAGAGGTAGACATAGCTCAGGCCTATACGGGTGCCCATGGCCACCCACTTTGGTTTGCAAGAAGTGACAGGAATCAAAGGAAAAATTGTTGAGGGTGTGGACCAGTTCCTCCAAGTGAAAGAGTTTTGTGGAGGGGGACTGGTTGCACCTATGGGAGAGGAAGAAGCAGAGTGCTTTTAGGCCATCTCCACGGGTGTATGGGTGTACAGGGACTGAACGTCTATGTCGATGAGATACTGGGGGCCAGCGAATTGAAAGTTTTGTAAAAGGTGGAGGGCGTGGGTTTTGTCCCCAACGTAGGTTGGGAGTTCCTAGACTAAAGGGAAAAAAACGGAGTCAAGGTAGGAGGAGATGAACTCGGTGGGGCAGGAGCAGGCAGAGACAATGGGTTGACCGGGGCAGTCGGGTTTTGGATTTTGGGTAGGCGATAGAAATGGGTGGTGTGGGGTTCGGGAACTATCAGGTCGGAGGCTGTGGATGGGAGATCTCCAGAGGTAATAAGGTTGTTGATGGTATGGGAGATGATGGCTTGGTGATCAGAGGTGGGGTCATGATTGAGGGGACTGTAGGAGATGGTGTCAGAAAGTTGGTGTCTGGCCACCGTGATGTAGAGGTCAGTTCGCCATACCAGCACCACACTCCCTTGTCGGCGGGTTTAATGGTGAGGTTGGGGTTGCAGCGAAGGGGCCGGAGGACTGCGCATTCTGATGGGGAGAGGTTGGAGTAAGTGAGACGGATGGAGAGATTCAGGCAATTGATGTTGTGGCAGCTATTGGAGGTGAAGAGGCTGAGAGAGGGTAGCAGGCCAAGCCATTACTCCTATCACTTTGTGTTAACTCAATTATGCAGCTCTTCCTTGAGGCTTTTCCTTGCTTGGTTGAAGGTTTGTAACTCCAAAGCTATAAAATAAAATCTTTTTATTATGACCTTTTTCAGCTCACTGAGAAACCTTCGGGCCAACCCATATCCAACAACTTTCTCTGAAAAAGCAGCTCACATTTTGATAGCTGTAACTAATCCCATTGCAGCAGCTGAGACAATCCACAATATTTTAAAATAATCATTTAAAAATTTTTTTTAAAAAGACAACATTTGTGAAGTTGTGCTCTCTCTCTCAATGATGATGGATCCTTTAAAACAAATTTCTAGGATTTGGATCCCAAACTACAATTTAATCAACAATGAATTAGTCCTTCCTTGGAACACAGATAAGGTATGGCCCGCATTTTGTTAAAATCTAACCAATAGTTTTGAGATATATTTGTTTACAAATAGACTAAAAAACAAGGACAAAAATATTACTTTAAAAGTGGTGGAGGTAACTGGAACAGTTTCCCTGCTATACTGGCCTGAAAATAAAGATAAAATAATTTCCTTTGTTCCTATTTTTAAAACTATGTTAACAAGAATAAATTTATGCTCTTTAGATTCCAGCCTTATTGAATAAATGTAGCATTTTCCCCCAAGTATTACAACAAATGAAAGATGCCAAATTCATCCAAATCAGAGTACAAGACAGTAAATCAGTTAAGAGACTTTATTACCCCAAACCCCATCAGTATTACACAAATTAAATTACTTACATTTTAAACCTACTGTTTGAAAGTATAATAGCACAGATTACAAATTCAAGTAATAGAAAATTATTTTAAATAAAGAATTCTTAATCTTTTTCAATGCACAGAATATAGCACCAAGAAAGATCTAATGTTACTATGCACGTGTCCTACACAGATCACGATGGAGTTTTAAAATTGTATACTAATGTATGTGTACTTATTAGCAAATGTAGGCCAAAAGAAAATTTTTTACTTTTTAGCCTATTTTCAGCAATACATTATCTTTATCAGTTCAACATCATTTTGTTTAAATACTCAAACTGTGTAACTGTAAAATCTTTGTATTTAGAATTTAGTAATAACTAGAATATTCAATAAAATGCAACATGCTTTAGTTTGAACTTATTTTTAATTTACTTCTGTAAAGTATCTACCAGTGTAGCATACAGTGTTTGGATATTTGATTTACTGAAATATTTTCCTCTAGCAGACAATGTTTTATGAAACTGAAAACCTTTGAGCCCAGTGAATTGAGTTTGCCATAAAATTGGTCCATCTTGTGTTCAGAAGTACAATTCTGTCCAGAAAACTGAATTTTTCAGAATGTTATATGTTTATCTGCAGAGTCAGCTGTAAATCAGGTTTACTCATAATATTGCACTTGAATCCTTCATATTATGTACTTCTCTTACACCATCGCACCTCTTTTTTTCCAGCCGAGCTATATTATACTGTACAGTTTTTGTTTCTAAGGCAACAAATGATTAACAAAAAGCACTAAAGAATACAGTTCATATTTACAATCATATATTTGCATCTTATGCCAATTATTTGTCAGCAGTATTGCATTTCACATTCAGGGAAACTGGGGGGAAAAAATTAGAAATACCAAGTTTACTGAGATAAAGCAAATCAGGTTAACCGCTGTTTCAACAATTCATCTATCTGGGTTTTGTACATGTTTTTCACATCTTCCAAGTCCAGTCGCAGTTCTTCAGCTTCCTCTGCTTTTTCACCATACATCTGAAGGATAGTATTGTACCGTTGATCAATATCCTGAAAAGCAAATTAGATCAGATCGGTCAATTATTTGGCATAAATCACTTTACATGTACATTTTTTTGTAAATTTTACAACTCTTGGCCTTTTCAAAGAATCATAAATGTTTAAAAGCTGTTGTAAAACATTGCCTGACTTTGTAAAAATCATGCAACATTTAATTGAATCCTAGCTATAATGTAAGTTGACAAAAGTTATCTTGTAGGCAAAGCACAATCATGCTCATTGTGTCACTCAGCCCACAAAACATTTATTTACATTTATCAATTAGAACATCAGGGCTCTGGTCTGACCTTGAAATAGGTAGATTTTTTTTTCCAGTTGTACTATACAATGTTGTGGACCAGACCAAAACCCCTCAAAATATATTAAGCAGCCAAGACCCTAATTTTTTCTTTAAGCAAAACGTACCATATTTTTACACTACAGTTAAAATAGACAAAAAGAAGAATTGGCTTAACTGTAGCTCTATCGAAATGTTTAACAAAATAATATATATTGATTACTAACTAACTGTCCCAGTAAAGCAAAATCCCATAACACTTCCTTGGCAAAGGTAGATTCAGTAAAATAGATTGTTCTCACACGCAATTCTAGTAGTAGGAAGAGAAATCCAGATTTTAGCTATAACAGAGAACAGGAATAAGAGCTTCCACATCTAACTCCAAGAAGCCAGTAACTACTTAAAGCTAAAACTAAAAATCCTGATTCGTGGGAGCCTTGACCCCATCCATTCAGACTACTTCGATTTTTTCCAACTTCAAAAATAACCCAAACTATGTATTGGCTTTGAGCAGACCACTCTCACCACTGTCTCAACGTTCCTTCATTAAAAAAAGGACAAAATACATCTATTAAGGCCACAGTATTGTCGTAACGAGGCAACGGCAATAATATGTAACTATAACTTCAGAGTTTTACAATTTTGGAGTTTAAAATTAACATTATTGTTGACTACAATATATAATTTCTATAATTTCAATAGTTCTGAGTAAGTTTATAACCTATTTCATAGAAGTATATGATGTTCAAAAATCTAACTACAATCATAATAGCTAATTCTCTCCACAGAGAGAGTACATATGAGTTAGTGAGTACGTTAAATTTGAAAAGTAATGAAATAACCTCCTGATATGGTAGATCACATTTTAAATTATTCATTTGTTTTCCACTGTAAAAGACCAAATTATTTTCCTCCTTTGATTCAACAGAAATATTTCAACTGCTACCAACAAATGGCTTCGTGGAACATGCTGATCAGAAACCTATAGCTTTCTGGATATCAACATATTCAAGACTGGAATCTTATTTAGCTGCCAAATACTGCAATTTTTGACTTAGATGCCTCCTGATAAATATCCACATTGGCAAAGAGCGTGATAACAAGGTAAATACAAACATGGAAGATTTGCTGGCTCATTTTTGTTCAATATCCGCAAAACCTTACATAGTGGCATCCAACTGTCTCCTAAATAGTTCCCAAGATTACTGTATCTGTTACTTCCTCCAAAGGCCTACTCCATCACTCTGTTATGAAGAGTAATTTTCTGATATTGTAGCCAATTTTGTCTTTTACTAGTTTTGAGTTGTCTTCTCGTCAAACTTTTCACAACTTAGTTGAGATAATTTATGGAATTATATTTTGCATTTATTAATCACTCTCGATGAAGAATAATTTTGATATTCATCCGAATTTTGTCTTCCACTCGTTTAAACCTGTGTCCTTTTGCCCAACTTCTCACAATTCAGTATGAAATAATTTTCAGGATTTATATTTTGCATGTTATTTTGCATGCTATTTTACCACTATACCTTGCTCTGCAAGATTATTTCACAGGCTGCTCCTTTCAGGACCATGAAGTCCAGGATTCTGGTATTTTTCACATAAATCAGGCCTTTAGGTTAAACATTTCCCATGTTCCTCAACAGCTGCAACTGGAGAAGTAGTCATGTCACAGTATGACCAAAGACTCAAAATATTTGATCATGACCCATTTACACTGTAGAATTCAGCATTCCACTGGTTTTGTTGATAGCTGCTATATATTGGTTGGCCATGACATTTCTCCTTCATTTTTATCCTTCAGTCATTTTAACACATTGTACAATGTATGCTATTAATTTTTAATTCTACTTTTAACGTGTCTGCATGCGATTCCAAGTTATTGACATCAACTAAATCAGAAGTGGAACTCCAAGCTCAATCCCTGTTTCACTCCATTAAACATTTCTCCCTCATCTCCCCATCATAATTTCTCCAATCTTTTGGTTTCTATCATTCAGTCGATTCATCATCCATTCCCAAGGTCTGCCCTGAACTCCAGGTTTGAGTTTAACTAAAGCTTTTCAATCAACTTCAACTTGTATTTATTAAGTGCTTATAAAATAATAAAACATAATGCTCCAATGCTCCTGGACAATAACTTGATATAAAACAAAGAAAATAAAAATAAACAACAACCAACATACGGTTTTGTAAGGAATAGTTCCAACCATTGTTTCTCCTAAGCTGTGTAAGCTATAACCTGAAAGTTCCCACACACAAGTTGGCCCCTTGAATGCACATGCACAGCCATGCAAAAAACAAAAAAGGGGACACATACTGAAGCAAATAAGCAGTGCTGAATAAGAACACAAGGTATGTCATCCCAGCTTGCCAAGTATTCATCTGTTCACTGTGAAGATGTGAACTGGTAGGTACCAATGGGTAAAATAAACTAAAATGTATACAACAATATTTTAAAACAATGATACATTCAAGTAGAGATTGGGTGTGATAGCAGCTGTAATACCTGAATACTCTTACCTTCTGCCTAAAGAGTACAGCACAAATCAAATAAAAACTTCAAAGAACAAACTCAAAATTTAACTAGCTCACATTTGTCTCTCTGCAAATAATTTTTCTTCCTTTCACTGTTGAAGTTCCACCTTCCATCTCTTTTCACTCTACAGTGCCAAATTAATTGATTTTCACAGTGGGATAACATTCATGGTGTCAAGTATGTTAGCCAGATAATTATTACTCATCTGATAGTCTTGACGGTGAGGATCAGAAAGCTTTGCACTGAGATGTCTGACCCTGGACTCACCAAGATCCACATACAAGCACTTCCAGAGGTCTCCCAGTAAAGTGATAGGGAGTGGGAATGCACAACAGATTGCCTTTTCCACTCCCAGGAGCACAGAGACCAGTTGCACTCCATTACCACAACTGAGCTTATCACCACTGCGAGAGAGATCTAACCCAGTAGAAACAAGCAAATGAACTCAAGGCCTTCTTAATTTATATAACTCAGCTAATCGCTGAATATATTACAGGTTAACAACACTTCCAAATAAAATACGTAGTGTGAAAAGACAAGACATACCCTAAGCTGTACACGTAACTTGGGAATTTCATTTAGCTTCTCTTGTAGTTCATCATTCTGAGTTGTTAACTTGACCAGTTCTTCAGCCATGATAGTTCGAGTCTTTTCAAGGTTAGAAATTTCAAGCTGTAAAAGTTTAAAAAGCTTGATTTAGCTTATTTGCAATATTATTCTCAGAGAGAACAAAGATCGAAAGGCTGTCATTAAACTATATCAAATCTATGAACAAATAAGTAGAAGAAATGATTATGTATCTTGCTCACCCTCCAATAAATTAGGTTTCCTAACCAATTGAAAACACAGCCCATTTAAGAATAAGGAGAGGCAGTGGCAAGGTATGTAATAAAGGAAAGTATTGCAAATACAGGCAGTCTCTTGGAAATTGACTGCACTGGAGATTTCAAAAGAGCAGGACTGGTCTAAATGCAGCTGACTGTAGCTAAGGGGAATTATATAGAAGGAGTAAAAAATCAACATAAATTTGCTGCAGAGTGCAGTCAAAATTTTGTAAATTTGGAGGAAACCATATATTAACCACGTTACAAATGTCTTCCTTGTTGTGAAGCGGAGGTTGACCTTGCCCCCCCCCCCCCACTCCCGAGAACTAAAACAAACACCCAAACAGAAGCACCTCGCCCTGTAATCTGTAAAAGGAGTGTGAAAAATGGTGTAACCTGCCTTTCAGCAACTTCTAGTGGTTAAATAAAACAAATCACTGACACTCACTTTATAATCAACAAGTAACAACTTATTTATCTAACAGTGAGCAAATTAACTAAACTATTAACAAACCAAATAAATCCCTTTTAAGTACTAACTATTCCCAAATTAAACAAGATTCTAATGATATGTTCTTCCAATAAATAAGAGTCCCACTTACATAAAATAAAAAAAAAATCAAATTTAGTCTGTTGAAATTACAGCCAAGTTACATATCTTCCAGAATGTTTTATGCCTTCTCCGTCAAACGTTCTACCAGAAATGCATTCTCAGTTGATTGTTCTATCAGGAATATTACCTAGTTGTGCCATAGGTACCTTTGTTTTTTAAATGGTGCTTTCTCTAAGACTTAAAAAGTACTATGAGAGCCAGGAATTCTCTTGAGAGCTGTTAACTCTGGCAGATGGCCATTAGCTCTCCTGTCTTTGTCCAACTGCCCTCTTTTATACCCTTGATGACATATCAAGTTCTTATATTAGGACTGGTCCTATGTTGTCAAAACCTTCAGACTTTAAATTTAATGGTTTTTGGTATCTAGGTGCCTGGTTCAAATTGATTGGCTAAATTCAAAACTTTGGTAAAAACTGCTGCTTTACCTGTTAACTGTACAGCCTTTTGATACACGTATTTCAATTCGGGTGCTCTGTGTACTTACAAACCTTCAAGCTGCTGCTCACAGGTATCTATTTTAAATCTCTAAGCATAGAAAAAGCACATCATCTTCTAAAGGGACCCTCCCTAGTATACTACAAACACCGAATATCAATTTCCTGCCTCCCAATCCACAAGTACGCTACCCAATTTCACAACATCCTGCATTAATCATTTTACTGAAACCCACCTGCAACTGTGCAATTTCTCCTTCTCTTTGCTTCAGCTGAGACTGCATATTTTCAAATATGCTTGATCCTGCTCCCATTCTGAGGGCTTCATATAAGTTGTTACCACTCGTTGATGCAGTCATTGTTGCAAATGAATGTTCAAATAAATCATCCTGTAAAACATATCTTACACGTTAATATTCAAACTTTAATGTAAAATTCTTCACAAAACAACCGAAAGAACTGCAGATGCTATTAATCAGAAACAAAAACAGAAGTTACTGGAAAAGCTCAGCAGGTCTGGCAGCATCTATGTAGAGAAATCAGAGTTAACATTTCGGGTCCGGTGATTTAACTCTGATTTCTCTTCATAGATGCCTGCAGACCTGCCGAGCTTTTCTAGCAACTTGTTTTTGTTATTTTGCTTACATTTTTTTTTTCAGCAGAGACTGTATTCTGTCACAGTTCAGTATTAAAACATGTCTATTTTCACTTCTTGGTTTTATTCAATCAAAGAATGGATTTTGAAACAGTCTGAGAAAAACTTCCAAAAGACAAGGAGAATGTTTAAACTATGTGTATGCATATAGGGATCTTATATGTTCATGAAACATATTACAGCTTTAACTCACCGTGGAGTTATACCATCTTCACGTTTCTACCTTCATTACTCTTTCTGTTCTCAACTAAAATAAAACTTCAGCTTAAATGTTTCTTTGATCTTTCTTTAGCAATGTATTATTTTCCTTCCTGAACATGTTGACGTTACTTAATTCCACTTTTTCACTATTTTACCTTTTTTGATTTTTTTTAAACTCCCATTTTGTTTGGTTGATCTTGCTTTTCCATTTATCAGTCTGATTTTCTCTCTATTTTTGTCATGTTATGCTTCTGATCTAAGGATTTGTTTGATTTTTAGTGGAGCAATAAACCTTACAGCAAGATTTAAAAGTTTAACTGGAGAAATGCAGTTACCAGTAAGGACCTACATGGTAAAAGTGAAGTGAGAGAAGCATCAGCACAACAGAGTACAACACTGGAAAAGACAAGGATATTGTGATATAGTATCCCAGAGGCCCAGGATGCTGCTCTAGGAATATAGGCAAAAATCCTACCATTGCAGCTAGTGGAATCTAAATTAATCTGGAATATAAAGTGAGTTGAGTAAAATGACCATGAAACAACTATTGCTGATTGTTAAATGCCCATCTGACTCACTAAAATAGAACAGAATAGAATCCCTATGGTGTGGAAACAGGCCCTTTGGCCTAACAAGAGCACCGAATCTCAGAGCATCCCACCCAGACCCATTCCCCTGTAATCCACCCAATCTACACATCCCCGAACACTATGGGCAATTTAGCATGGCCAATTCACCTAGCCTGCACATCTTTGGACTGTGGGAGGAAACCGGAGCACCCGGAAGAAACCCACGCAGACGCGGGGAGAATGTGCAAACTCCACACAGACAGTCACCCGAAGGTGGAATCAAACCCGGGTCCCTGGTGCTGTAAGGCAGCAGTGCTAAACCACTGAACCACCCCATAAAGGCCAAATACGGGCACTTCGACTCCAACATTAACCGATTCGCTGTTAGGCACGGGTGATGATTGAACCCATGATCTTTGGTTTATGAGACCAACACCTTCCCACTTAGCAACCTTAGATGGCCTTACCTGGCCTGGCCGACAACCGACTCCATGACTTATGAGTTATAGAGTTCCTACAGTGTGGAAACAGGCCATTTAGCTCAACAAGTCCACATCCACACCCTCTTCCCCTGCATTTTCTATGTCTAACCCACCTAACCTAAACATCCTTGGACCTAAGAGCCAATTTAGCATGGCCAATCCACCTAACCTGCACATCTTTGGAATATGGGAGGAAACCGGAGCACCTGGAGAAAACTCTCACAGACACAGGGAGAATGTACAAACTCCATACAGACAGTCACCCAAAGGTGGAACTGAACCTGGGTCCCTGGCGCTGTGAGGCAGCAGTGCTAACTACTGAGTCACTGTGCCGCCCCTACCTTAACTGAAATTGTCTAGGAAGCCACTCAGTTCCAAAGGCAACAAATGCTGGTCTTGATAGCAATGTTCACATCCCATGAACAGACAAAGAAAAATCAAACACGACAATGATAATTGGGCTTGAAGAAGTTGGTGGGAGGTTGCTAACCAGCCTTCAAAATTGGGTCGTAAGGGGTTGCCAGTGGGATAAAGTTCCTGGCACAAACCAAGTGCTCGGAGGCTGAAATCCTAGATTTGGCTAGAAGCAGGAGTAGGAAGAGGATGCCTGGAGCAGTGGAGGCCGAGAAGGAGCAGTAGAAACAAAAAAGGAAGCGTACAACTGATCCTTCTATTCTTCAGGCTATTGCTACTGGCAGGTTTTACCAGGTGAGGAAGCTAATGCTGCTTTCCACACACAAGCCTCAGGTTAAAACTGCAGATCAGGCTCTGATGGTGTCCCTGGTGCCTGATTTATATATTTGAAGAAGGCCCTGTCTGGAAGATGAACCTGGGCCAAATATCCTGTCCTCCAGCAATTCAAAATTGTTGTCAGTCTGATCAGATTATAAAGTGAGCACACCCTGCGCTCTATTTTAATTGTACCATCTAACTTTGGTTTCTGCCAAGATGAGTAGTTAAAATCAAACCTATTGTCTCTGAAGTACATTGAGACAAATTAGTTCAGACAAATCTTTCTCCACCATTAGGTGCACTCAAATTACAATGACATAGAACCTTTAAAAAGTGCCATTGAGTGGAATAGGGATTAAATTGATCAGCTACTTACTGCAACAACAGTATGCACGTATTAATGTAGTATAACAATACATGTTTCTATCATCACTGCGCTAGTCATTTTTATCAATTTCAACAGAATAGAAATGGCAAGATCAACATCAGATGTTTCTTCCTCTGTGCTAGGAGTCTGGCAGCAATTTTCAAGCTGATTTTACATAATGCTGGATTTTAGTTCCCAACATTTCTGCTGTTAAATTTTGTTTCTGGAGCCTCCCCAGATGGATTTGGATTTGGATTGATTGTTGTCACACGTACCGAGGTACAGTGAAAAGTGTTGTCTTACGTGCTTTACAGGCAGATGGTACTATACAAGTGCATCAGGGTAACAGAACAGAGTGCAGGATACAGTGTTAAAGCTGCCAAGAAGGTGCAGAGAGAGATTAACATTAACGTCAAATAGGTCCATTCAAAAGTCTGATAACAGTGGGGAAGAAGTTTTTCTTGAATCTATTCGTACGTGTGTACAAATTTTTATATCTTTTGCCCGACGGAAGAAGGTAGAACGAAGCATAACCAGATTGGAGGGATCTTTGATTACATTGACTTCCCAATGGGACGGGAAGTATTTGTGAAGTCAATGGACGGAAGGTTGGTTTGAGTGACAGATTGGACTGTGTTCATGACTCTCTGTAGTTCCTTTCAGTCTTGGGAATAGCAGTTGCCATACTACACTGTTATGAATTCAGATAAGATGTTTTCTATAGTGCATCGACAAGACTTTTTTTTAAAAGAGACTTCACGGACATGCCTAATTTTCTTAGCCTCCTGAGGAAGTAGAGGCGTTGCTGTGCTTTTTTGACCACAGCGTCAATGAGAATGGACCAGGGCAGATTGTTGGCGATCATCACCCAGGAATTTGATACTCTTGGCCATCTCCACCTCAGCACCATTGATGCAGACGGCAGGGGGCCTCCACTCCACTCCCTGAAGTCAATGACCAGCTCCTTTTTTTTGCTGACATTGACGGAGGGACGGTGTCTTTACACCCTGCTGTTAAGCACTCAATCTCTTTGCCGCACTCCATCTCGTCGTCGTTTGAGATCCAACCGATAACAATGGTGTCATCAGCAAACTTGTAAATGGAGTTGGGGCAGAGTGTGGCCACACAATTGTGCGTGTACAAGGAGTATAAGCCTTCACAGGCACCAGGTTGAGAATTATTGTGGAGGTATTGTCACCTATCCTTACTGGCCGCAGTCTGGTGGTCACAAAGTCGAGAATCCAGTTTCAGAAGGGACGTTGGTCCCGGAGTCTGGAGATGAGTTAGTTTGGAATTATGGTATTGAAAGTGGAACTGTAGTCAATAAGTAGGAGCCTGATGCAGGTATTCTTGTTGCCCAGATGTTCCAGGGATAAGTGTGGGGCCAGGGAGATGGCATTTGCCGTGGACCTGTTCCGTCGGTAGGTGACTCTTGCTCTCAGTTTTATCAGACTCTACAATACTATAACCAGTTTTAGCGAAAAATAGCCTTGTGATGCTGACTTCAGGAATCCAAATTAAAATGTAGAACAGATCTAATCTTTCATTTAATGTAACATCAGTTATCAGAAGCAGCTTTTTCAATCACAAACTATCAGAAGCTCTGTTAAGACTACTGTGTTAACTATGCTAATACTTTCAGATTAGTATTGCCCACTGTCCCAATTTGATACACAGCAGCACCACAACATTCAGAAGTGTGAAACAAATAATAAGCTGAATTGTTAATGAATAATTAAAAATACTGATGCCAGTCTTTAGCTTAATATTCAATATTAATGAAGCTGCCAGTAGTTTGTGCGCACGTATTTACGCTATCTATACAGTGACTGATGATGTTCTGTAATGTTTTTCCTATGATTATTATAGAAATATATGCTATATCACCTACATATGTAACTAGTATTTCAGTTCAATATGGAGACTTCTTCACTGGATTGAAGGTGAGATGACACAGGAGTTTGTATTGTGGAGTGCAATGACATTATCATCAGTTTCAGGGTTTAAAAATATTGACTGCAGGCATGGATATTTATAATTCATTTTTATCAATTCACATAGTGGCATTAACTTCGACTGTCGACACTCCACCTAGGAATCTCACTACTCAAAAATTAATTCCTTACCAACAAATCCTGTCCCCACAACTGTTGCTTGACAAACTGCCAGTTGAAATGAAATGGATCTAAAGCCCCCGGCCCTCTGAATAGCTCCATAAAACGATTAGTGCTGAATAAAAGTTTCCTTCTTCCTCGTTGTTGAGGATTTCCTGATGCTGATGAGGTAAGGCTCAGAGGACAGAGAAATTCCTCTCCCACCGTAGAGAGCTATTTTCTTCAGCTAAAGGAAATTGGCATAATATAACCAACTACTTCAAAAACAAATTAGACAGCTACAAGAACATGGAGGTACTGCCACCCTAAAACGAGGAAAAGATTGGAAGGGAAGCCTGTACTGTTCTGGGCTCTATTTTTGCTCCTTTATTCCTCACCCTGAAATGGATAAAATTGCCAGGCCCCCCACCCAGCGAAGATAATCTACTAGCCTTCTAACTTCAAAAAGCTTAAAGGGCTCATCAGCATGTTCAACTCCCCATTGCTTAGTTATTTTCACAGCCTCCTCCCTCAACTACTTCTGCTGGAAGAGTTTGTTGGTGTTCAGTACATAGAAATATGGGTGATTCAAGCCTGTTCTAGTATTTAATAAGATCATGGTTGATCTGTATCCCAATCCCACTTACTCATCTTGGCCCATATCCCATAATATCCTTTATTGGAAACATTTCTCACATTCATATGCAAAAATCATTAAAATAGCACTGACTTTTCGTTTGCATTCTGTTTCTGCAGCATACAGTTCCACACTTCTATCAAGCTATATACAAAATGCTCCCTAACCTCCATTTTTTTGATTGACTTGGCTCTAATTCCGAGGTTGTTTTCTGTCATCCTTGAATAGTTCTTCTCAAAATACAAATAAACCTAATCATATATGTTCCTCAACTTTCTATATTCTGGGGCGTACAAGCCTAGTTTATACAAAGTTGCCACATAATTTGCATTCATCTTCGGTACTCTGATCCCTAAAACTCTTTAGCTGTCTAATATTCCTAGCTTTCTGCCAATTACAACAGGTCATGAACTATCCATTTTAGTCTAAAATGGAAGACTTCACAATTATCTACACTGACATCCCCCGCCCCAGTTTCTCCGGTCACTTCAACTATCAATGCATCTTTGTAATTTTTTGCTCTCAACATTGCCACTTATCACTGAGTCAACAAACTTGGATGTACAACTCTACTGAGTTATCTAAGTAATTAATCTATTTATAGCTGAGGGCCCCTGTTGGATGCTACTAGACACAAACTTCAAATTCGAGATTGTACCCATTAATCTTACTGTTTGTTTTCCAACACCTAACTAAATCTCTTAATCAGGTTAAACATGTGCTATAATTCCAGGTACTTCTCTTCTTGCTTCTTTGTTCCATCCTGTCATTTTTCATGTCTCTCCCCAAATCGTTACAGTAGCATCAGGTATACCCACCTGAGAGTTTATAGAAGCCTGCAACGATGCCATCTCAGCACCGCTGACAGAACTAGATCGAGAGAGTGTTGGAGTACTCAACGCTGGTTCCAGCCCTGGATTAGTAAACAACTTCCGTTCCTTTGGAAGAAACACAGAACTAGTGAAAATGCATCAAAATACACACAGGACTTGAGAAACGTGGAACTCTGATATAGTCCAAACACTTCTAATTTATGTCAATAATTGCAATTCCTAGTATTCATGCATCCAACCATCAATTAGATATATCAAGTGCTAATTCTGATTGGGAATATAAAAATCGGTTCAATACCTTCTCTTTTAATGCATCTTGTGCAAGAATTGCTTTCTTTCTTTCTTGTTCAACTTTCAACTTCTCCATTTCTAATAGATTAGTTAAGGCAATCTAACATGAGAGAAATACCATGAAAAAGATTGAGACACACTGATCCAGCTGAATTACCAAACTGATTTTAATTTTACCTTTTCTTTCTTTGCTTCTTCAAGGGCCTTAATGTACTCAGTCTTCAGGTTGTCAAATTCCACATGATGCCTGAAATTAACAAACACATTTTACAGAAATGGAAATTCTTTAGTTTAAATGTGACTAGTGAAATAAAACACAATTTTAATTTATACATGTAGGTCATTTGTACAGGATTTGAATTTTCTAATTTAGGACTATATATAGCTCAATCTTTGTCTCATTAAATACCACACACTTCCACGTTTATACCACATTTTTGTGAGAACCTTTTTAAACACCATCATTAATTCCAATGGTCACCTTCATAATGGGCTTTACTTGTGTACATTTGGAACTGTGCAACTATACGTGCCACATAAGTAAACTCCTAGGTTAGCCCTGGCAGATATGCTGGACGGACACACTGGTGGCAGGGGAGGAATCTACAGGAAGGCTGTCCTTTATAATGAACTTGCTTTTCTCCCTTACAGGCACTTGCCTGACTGGCCCCCTTACCTGGCTTCCAGGACTGATCCTCATCCTTGGATTCACTGTAATACTCCCAGTTGCACAGCTAGCACTAAGGAACTGCGAGTCTCTGATCGAAAGGGCACAACCACCCTGTAAGGAAATTCCCTCGGCTGAAGCTGGGTATTCAAAGGGCAGCCAGCAGACTGCCTGTGCAATATTTAATACCAATAGAGCTCCCAGAAATGGCCACAACAGAACTGCCACTGGTTCTCCAGGCAGTGGAAGGGCCCACTGTCCTAGCTCCTAAATTCCACAAAACATACCTAATTTTTTAGAATGCCAAATCAGCAGCATAGGAATATTTTTCTTATGTTTATGCAAAGAAGAAAAGGATAAATTTCAACAAAAAAAAAGATATTTGAATGCTTTTCCTTTTATAAAAAACAGAAGTACTGCATGTGTTTCAGAGAAATAACAATAGTTAACCAAATATATTTTTGTTGTAGCTTATGCTCATATTCTGTAAAAAGTGGATTAATCTGAGAATGGGGAAGAAAGCAATATAGCGAAGAAAGGTTTTCAAGGTAGTTCATATGGAAACATTTCCATTTTGAAGTTGACCAAGTTCTCAATTGATAACTTACAACGAATAAGAAACTAGGAAACAAACTACCAAATAGTCAAGCTAATTTTTTGAAGCAAAATTAAGAAGGAATTAAATTGCAAAGTGAGGAAGGAGTCAGGTTTCTAGTGTGTGGCAATCTCAGAAAATGCTGAGAAAATTAGCGAATCTGGCATCTGTGGAGCGAGAGAAAGGTAGTTGATGTTTGGAGTCCAGTGTGACTTCTTCAGAACAGGCGTGGGAAATTCTGCCCATTGTTAGCCACATTTGGAGGTTAAGAGCAATGAAAGAAAAAGGGTGAGGTGAGCAACAAGACTAAAGAAAGAACTGGAAAGACAAAGGGAAAGGCATTACCAAGGCCTACGTTTTAACCACAAACCCCCACCCAAATGCAGCCTGTATCTACTTCTGCTGTTTTCCCCCCAACACATCAGACTATGTGACTCAGCAGCTTCCATCTAAAAGGAAAAAAATAAACATTAGCAGAGAGTGAAAGAATAACATAAAGACAGAAGAACAAGGAAGAAGGTGATACATTTGTGCAATGTCACAAATATTAAATATTTTATATTTGCATTCATTTTTGATTTTCCATTATAAATGTTTCCATCGATGATCAAAAAGGATAGTAAAAGAATGTCCTCAGAAAACCTGTCATGCTGTACTCATGCCTGCCTCATGCAGTAGGTACCTATGTTTTGCATTTCTAGCTGCTCAGTCTGTACTTCACAAAAGGGTTAAATACCTTATCCAAAATAGGACAACTCCGCTGAGGCAACACTCTCACAATGTGCTGAAACTGGGGAATCAAAGCTTTGACCTATGGTTGTATACTCAATCTATGAGGGAACGTTGGGATTACGTGTGAAAGTTTAAAATCTATGGGCTGGAAACTTCACCCACCCTAAACAAAAAGAACAAGCTCATTCCACAGACATAAAATACTGTGGATGGGGTAAACAAGCTCCTGGTGGGAGTTACTTCCATAAATGATCAGATTGACCAGCAACTCGAATCATCCTAAAATTCCGTCATGTGCAATGGTTGGAATTGCAGGTAGGCCCATAAGATGTATTCCAAAGGATGTTGTCCTGAGGCTTTGGATAGGTATTGAGTTTTGGAGGAGGGTAGGGAGGATCGGATAGCTGCGTTTAGTATTATGGATGGACAGGATGAGACAGGAGGTATCATCTTATCAGTGGTGCCTCTCCAATGGGCAAGGAACATTTTCCAATGATAGTGCCCCACTTCCCCATTTTAATCATATTCATTAAAAAGAGTCTGCCCACACATGATCAGTTAATTACATCAAACATTTTATAGTTCAAACTGTATAATATTTGGGGTCAAATGACCTTTCAACAAGTTGCTGATTTTGGCTCCCAGCCGCCCTCCATATTAAGGGGCTGAACTTGGGGGTGGAATATGGTGGGCTAGCCATCTACCTATATGAGAGTCATAGAAATTTTACAGCACAAAAAGAGTCCCTTCAGCCCACTCTGGCAATCACCAAACAGCCATCTATTCTACCTCTGTTTTCCAGCAGTGGGCTCATATCCTTTTATGCTATACTGTTTAAGTGTTCATCTAAATTGTTCTTAAATGTCTTTTAAAAATGCCTTAAAGATGTTCTTATATTCCTACTTTCACCACATTTTTCAGCAGTGACATTCAGACATCCACAAGCTCTGGGTCGTAAACAATTTCCTAATGTCCTGCTAAACCTCCTGTCCTTTTGCCAGTGGTTACTGATCTCTCTACTAAGGAGAAAAAATTTCTCCCTTGTCTATGCCCCTGAAAGCTTTGTACACCTTAACCCCATTCAGCCTTCTCTGCACGAAGGAAAACAACCTAGTCTCTCTTCATAGGTGAATCACTCGAGCCCAGGCAATATCCTGATAAATCTCTTCTGTACACTCTCCACTGCAAACATATCATTCCTATAGTGTGGCAACCTGAACTGCATACAGTACTCTAGCTATGGTTGAACTAACGTTAAATACAGCTCCATTATAATCTCCTTGCCTTTGAACTCAGTGCCTTGACGAATATGGCCCTTGCCCAAAACACACCCAGAAGGGACATAAAATATCCAGCCTACGTTTCTATTAGTTTAGATTTATCTGACTTTGCATATCTTGATGCTCAAACGTAGGATTTATCTACCATTGAGATAACACTAAAAAAGCAGCCAATCTAACTTACTAAGCCTACTTAATTCAAGTAAGGCAAGTTAGTGAATAAGTGATATAAGTGCACTAAATGGCTTGGATGTTAAAGACTGCCTGGGAATTGGGATTTGTATGCTAACAAAGTCACAAATTGAACATGCCTGCATTACATATTTAAGTCCTAGATAGTTTAAAAAAAAATTTGCCATTGGAGACAATAATATTTTAAATGCAATATTTTATCTGTAAAATATGCATCACCACAAAAAAGTCAGATTTACATCTTACAGCCATCAAAAACAAACAATATTACAGCTAAATGCCCATTATTTATAATCATCACAAGACAGAATACAGGAAAGAAATAGAGTGGTTTGTGGCGTGGTGTAAACATAAAAATGTCTCCCTCAGTGTCAGCGAAACTAAAGAACTGATCATCGACTTCAGGAAGCAAGAGGAGGGCACGCTCCTATCTACACAAATGGAGCTGAGATGGGGATGGTCGACAACATCATGCTCCTGGGAGTGATGATCACCTACCTGTCCTGATCCACCCACATTAATGCAATGGTCAAGAAGACTGAACAATGCCTCTTCTTCCTCAGGAGGCTAAGGGAATTCAGCATGTCCATAAAGACTCTCACCAACTTTTACAGATGCACCATAGAAAGCATTCTACCTGGATGCATCATGGCTTGGTTCAGCAACTGCTCTACCCAGGACTGTAAGAAACTAGAGTTTTGAACACAGCCCAGTCCATCACTGCAAGCCAATCTTCCATCCATTGACTCCACCTAAACTTCTCACTGCCTTGGCAAGGCAGCCAATATCATTAAAAACCCCTCCCATCCTGGTTATGATCTCTTCCACCAGGCAGAAGATACAAAAGCTTAAACACACGTAACCAACAGGTTCAAGAACAGCTTCTTCCCCGCTGTTATTGGACTTCTGAATGGACCTGCCAAATTTCAAATCTAATGTTGATCTTCTTGCACACTTTCTTTACAGCTGTAACTTTTTATTCCTCGCTCTGTTCAATCACCCTATGATCTTTCTACGGTATGATCTGCCTGTAGTGCACGGAAAACAAAACCTTTCACTGTACCCAAGTACATATGACAATAATAAATCAAAACAAACCGTTAAGGATTACTGGAAACGTTTCTGAAAATCAGCTTCTATTTTCTATATCCTACAATTAACATGATGCTAAAAAAAGATCATTATGACTTATTGAAGCAGTCTTGAAATATGAATTACCAAGGAGACCCAATAGATGAAACTACTAAATCTGCTCAGGCAAGACTGACCTAACAGGGTCATATGTAGGTTTGTCCAATATCATACAAATTCCAGTTAAGGTTTCTTTCCTTAATGTTACCAATACAATTCTCATGAGTGCAGTGTCTTTTTTTTGGAAGACAATTTATTTATACATAACATTTTTGTTTCATCTACGTCATTTAACCTGTAATTATAGAACAACAATGTTCAGGACCAAATATTCTTCAACCTTTGTCTAATCCAGGTGACTGAGGCCAATTTTATTATCTCAATGCACCCACTTGAGATTAGCTAGTTCACCATAGATCAAAACTAAATTGACTTGTGCATATTGTTTTGCTACTCAATGAGTAAACTGACAATATATCAACATCAATCTCTAAGTGCTAGTGAATTGTAATTTGTAGAGTGAGTAATATCCACATATTTCAAAAACAGAGTGATCTGGCAATCTTCAAATTGAAGTATTTATACATTACTTGTTATGCAATGTCAAATTTGAACTGTTAAGTCTAATACAGTTTAACTTTTCATCTTAATACATGGGGCTCTATAAATGCAATAGGCCAAAATTATATATACCTGGATTACATCTCCTCTGTGTAGTACAGCAGGGGTGCCTTAGAAAGTGAACTTTCTCTGTTTAGCCTACATGACAGAATGCCCCAAACTGGAGTGTATCCATTAGCACATAGTCCCCTATATCAAATCATGTGATAGTTGATATGTTACTGGAGTGACATAAATGCTACAAGCACTCAGGATTCCTAAACAGTAGTTCAAATTTATATCCCCACGGATAGCATGTTTAGAATATCCAATAAATATCATGATAGGTCTTATAACGTGTGCTGTGCTAAATATATCCTGGTCTTCGAACCTGAGCTGGTAGTTTCCATTATTAATAGGGCATGACTATGAATGCTCACTGCATGATATTTCAAAGGTATGAAAGGCTGGAGGTTTGCCGAGTTGCATACCAGTGGTGTACTTTAAATTAGAATCCCTACAGTGCAAAAAGAGGCCATTCAGTCCACTGAGTCTGCAGTGACCATCTGAAGAGCATCCCATCCACACCCAGACCCAGACCCTCATCCTGTTCCCATAACCTCACATTTACTAGGCCACTGTGGGCTCAGTGGTTAACACTGCTGCTAACAGTTGTAATTTGCATATTTCGCAATTGAAATGGTGTACCTTTCATCGCGTCTCTTGTATCAAGATAGGTTCAATTGAGAAACTGTTTCTGTGCTGGGTAGAAAATGGGACTAGAGGGTAGTTGTGAAACCTTTATTAGATCAAACTGCCCAGGTATGTCCCATATGTGAAAAATTGCCCAGGTATGTCCTGTACATAAAAAGCAGGACAAATCCAACTTGGCCAATAACCACCCCATCAGTCTACTCCCGATCATCAGTAAAGTGATGGAAGGCATCATCAACAGTGCTATCAAGCAGCACCCGCTCAGCAATAACCTGCTCAGTGACGCCCAGTTTGGGTTCCACCAGTGCCACTCAGCTCCTGACCTCATTACAGACACGATTCAAACGTTGACAAAAGAGCAAAATTCCAGAGATGAAGTGAGACTGACAGCCCTTGACATCAACCTGCATTCAATCGAGTGTGGCATTAAGGAGCCCTAGCAAAACTGGAATCAATAGGTATCAGAGGACTAACTCTCTGGTGGTTGCAGTCATACCTGACGCATAGGAAGATGGTTGTGATTATTGAAAGTCAGACAGCTCAGCTCCAGGACATCTCTGCAGGAGCTCCTCAGGGTACTGTCCTATGTTCGATATCTTCAGCTGCTTCATCAATGACCGCCCCTCCATCAGAAGTCAGAAGTGGGGATGTTTGTCGATTTTTACAGAATGAACAAGATGATTCACAACTTTTCAGACATTGAAGAAGTCCATGTTCAAATGCAAGATTTAGTTGATATCCAGGCTTGAGCTGACAAGTGGCAAGTAACATTCAGTCCACACAAATGCCAGGCAGTGATCATCTCCAATAAAAGACGATCTAGCTACTGCCCCTTGACATTCAATGTTGTTACCATCACTGAATCCCCCACTATCAGCAACTTGGGGGTTATCATTAATTAGAAACTCAACAGGACTCACCACATAAACACAGTAGCTATAACAGCAGGTCAGAGGATAGGAATACCACAGCAAATAACTCACCTCCTGATTCCCAAAGCCTGACAACCATCTACAAGGCACAAATCAGGAGTATGATCGAATACTCCCTACCTGCCTGGATGGGTTCAGCTCCAACAACACTCAAGAAGGTTGACACCATCCAGGACAAAGCAGCCGGCTTAATAGGCACTACATCCACAAACACCTATTCCCTCCACCACTGACGCGCAGTAGCAGCAGTATGTACTATCTATAAAATGCACGGCAGAAATTCAAAGATCCTCAGACAGCATCTTCTCAAACCCGTGACCACTTCCATCTCGAAGGACAAGGACAGCAGATACATGGGAATACTACCACTTACAAGCTCCCCTCCAAGCCACTCACCATCCTAACTTGTAAATATATTGCCGTTCCTTTACTGTCACTGCGTCCAAATCCTGGAACTGCTTCCCTAATGGCATTGTGGGTCAACCCACAGCAGGTGGACTACAGCAGTTCAAGAAGGCAGCTCACCACCACCTTCTCAAGGTCAACTAGGGACAGATAATAAATGTTGGCCAGCCCGCGACACCCACATCCCACAAATGAGTAAAAACATAGTGACAACAACATTTATGGAAGATATGGCCACAACAAAACTCACAGCGAATGAAAAGTTTCACATCCAATTTATATGCTGTTCTGCATTCTGAAATACATCGTCAAAGATGTACAGAATCCTAAGCCATTACTTGCAAACTATAGAGATCTACTCATGTCCTTCTTAGTATACATCTACTTTTAAGAATTGTTATTCATTATCACATTTTACAGCAATTGTTGTGGTCAAATGCATGGCATGGGGGTTATACAACTGGTATTTTGATAAGTTACTTCTCAAAACGAAGAATTTCTCTATTAAATGCAGTATTCAAAGAAACATTTTGAAAAAAAATCCCAGAAGTTTCACTAAAAATGTTGACCAATAGTAAACAGTTACTGTGGTTATCACAAACACAATTTAGAAAATGGCCTAGGAAGGAAATTAACCACAAGGGCACACGAACATCAACTGGTAACAGAAAGACACGACCAATACTCACTCATCTCCATCCACATGGATAAGGAAAACCACCAATTCGATTGGGACAACACCAGGATCCTGGGACAGGCAAAGCAGAGACAAGCACAGGAATTCCTAGAAGCCTGGTAGTCCACTAAGAAAGCCATCAGTAAACACATAGAACTAGACCCCATGTACACTCCACTGCGAAGGAAAACCGAGAAGTGAGGTAATCCAGCTCAGCGGACACCAACATTTTAAATTACAGGCAGGAAAACACAACAGCGCTTCAATGGAGGCTGCACTGATGATGTTACCCAGCTGGGTAATGAAACGTCTGCAGAACAACGAACCAGCTCGGCAAGCCAACCAACCACAACATCCACAACCCAAGCTACAAATCTACTCTAAAACCATAGAAGTCAGTTATTAAACAGTAAAAATTGCAATTTATTGTTAATTCTTAGGAATGAGACGAACTGCGAGATCTCACAGCAAAGATACATATATCTTTAAAGTTGAGAGCAGCAATGGAATTGATGAGAAATAGAAGTGGAAATCAGCAATACATATACAGAAACACTGAATGTAACAAAAATAAGTAATTCTGAATTAGTACAATATTTTAGATACACTACAATGGGAAGTATTGAATGAATTCTGGACATTGCATTAGCATACCGTTTATGGAGCCTTTTAAAGGTACAATAAAGAGTAATTAGAATGATACCAGGAGTAAGAACATGTTATGAGGATTAATTCAACAATTCATGCTTCCAGAATCAACAATGTCAGCTAGTAGCATGGATACCTCTGTGATGGAAGGTTGTGGATACAAGTCCAATTCCAGCATTTTTGAGCACAACTATCCAGTCTGACATACCAATACTGTACTGAGGGTATCCTGCACTGTCAAAGGTGCCATCTTTCAGATGAGATGGCAAAACGAGGCTGCGCTTGACCCCTCAGGTGGATGTAAAAGATCCAACAGCACTATTTCAAAGATGAGAAATCTGACTTCCTGACAATTATTACACATTTGCAGAAGTACGCTGTGTGAAAATTGGCAAATGGCTTCTTTGTATGCTGCAAATTACATAATTGTAAATTAGCCAGGAAATTTTCAATTTACTCACCTATTGCTTTCGTCTTCAGTCTTTTCAAGCCTGATTCTCTCAGACTCTAATTGAGCTTGCAGCCTGCTCTTCTCCTGACGCAACAAGCTGTTTTGTGAATCTAATGAGGAAACTTGGGTCCTGAGTGAGAGAAGCTCTTCTGAGACAGACCGTTCCTTTTCCACAGCAGCGGCAAGCTGGGCTTGACTGTCAGCTAGCCGAGAAAAGTTAAGATAGAGAAGAGTGGATGACCAGCTCTGGGGTTTCAATTGGCTGCTTTCTTGATAACTAAGCACTAGTTAGTTAGTATTTAACTAACATTACTAGAACAATAAACACTACCAGAACAATCAATATAGCTGCACAACAACACGTTTTCTGCCTTTCAACTAGATTTGAGTCAGTGAATCTGTTTCGCGGTGCTAACCATGTCTGCTTGCCAATTTCCTTCACAGTATTAATAATACAAAATAACTACCAGTGAAGTTGCAGCAGCTGTATTCAACAGCTTGTACTATGCTCACCAACACTTTAAACATTTACTTCAAATTTTACTTCCAAGATATGGTGATCATTATACAATGTTAAAAATGTGTTTCTTGAATAAAATGGGCAACATCACAAATGGAGCCAGTAGAATTTTTTGTGAAAAAATGCAACAATGGCCAGATTACATAGAAATTGGGTGGGAGAATCACCACACCCTCCCCCCCTTCCCCAAACCAGACCTCAGGGTCTAGCTTGCTGCTGCCTTGGATACCTGAGCTATGTAAGAGAATATGAGCAGCAATATAGAGGTCTAGCAGAAAGGTGGTGTGTTACCCTGTCATATTCAAGCGCAGCATTTGAAAAGCATTCATCCTTCCATAACGCCATGTGACTTTGAGGATTTTTAATGGCATGCACTTGTTAAACAGTAGAGAAGTGAGCAGCACGTATACAGATAACTCTCTTTCACTCCATCTCTCAGTGCAAAAAAAAAAATTTGGGAGGAAGTGATAACAAAGCTGGAAAGCTGCAGCTAAGTATCTGGCTCTGAATTCTTATCAATGCATGACTAAAACAGCAAATATACAGTAAACATTTCACTTCAAGCCAGACTGCTTATGAGGAACCTCATAGGCTACATGCAGGAAACATTTTTCCAAGATGTTTTTATTGGCGATATGAAAAAGAGTAAAAAAAAAAGCGAGATCACAGAAAATTCGTGAAGTCATTGGTGGGTGAGAAACTCCTATTTGGCACTGTCTTTAAATTGCTGTAAATTAGGAAAGCTTATTATTGTCAAAAAAGTAGCTATACTTAGATTTAATTGAGAAATGATAGGAGTAAGACAAAGCCAGAGCAATTACAATAAAGTAATGTAAGCAATCCAAGGTAGAGCAAAGTTAACACAGTGGAAATAATTTTAAAATATGACAAATCATCATAGTCAAGTGAAATATGTGGTTTGTAATATATGGGAAGTTACAAACCTTACTGATGCAAGAAGGGAAGGACTGGGTATTAAATACTCCTGGGTATAAGATGTTCAGAAAAGGCAGGAAATGAGGGGAGGTGGCATTGGTTGAGGACAACCTGGACATGCTGGAGGAAGAGGACATCCCAATGGCTTCAAGTACAGAATCACTTTGGCTCAAAGTAACAAAAAAAAGTTCAATCACATTGCTTGATGTAGTTTGTTGACGATCAAGCAGTGGGAAGGATGTAAAGAAACAAATCTTCAGGGAAATTACACAGAAATGCCAACATTATTGAGTGTTTATAATTAGGGACTTTTAAATATCTGAATGTAGGCAGGGACAGTGATAGCATTAAGGATGGAGTTGCATTTAGGAAACTTTCCTGCAGCAGTTTGTGTCCAGTCCAACTAGAAAGGATGCATTGTGAGACTGGCTCTTGGAAATGAGGTGGGCCAAACAGACCGAGTGTCAAGACATTAAGAGTCAGTGATCATTACATCATAAAGTTTGGAATGATGGTAAAAAAGGATAATAGGCAATTCAGAGTCAAAATAATTAACTGGGGGAGAACCAAATGCAATGGGGCAAGAATGAAACTGCGCCAGAGAGACTATAACAAAAGGTCAAGGAAAGAAATTGCAGATAAATCTTGGGCTACCTTCAAAAAGCAGATGACTCATGTGCAGGCAAGGTATAGTCCCTTAAAAGGGAAAGGCAGGTCAAACAAATACAGACCACCCTGGATGAAGAAGGAAATAGTAATTAAACTAAAGAAGGAAACGTGTGCTCATGATAAGTGTCGAGTAGAAGATATAATTGACAACCAAAAGGAATACAGTAGGCTCAGAGAGGAGGTGAAAAAACATATTAGAGCAGCAAAGAGGGATAATGGGAAAAGACTGGCAGCAGCATAAGGGGAATCCTAAAGTTTTCTATAGGCACATCAATAGTAAAACGGTATTAAAACAATTGTTAGGGCCAATTAGGGACCTAACAGGGGATTACACACAGAGGCATGCTGAGGTGCTAAATGAGTACGTTGCATCTATCTTTACCATGGATGCTACATAGGCCATGGTGACAGAGAAAGAAAGCACTCGATTCAAACTGACAAACAGGAATTATTGGACAGGCTGTCAACAGTTGACAGGCCAGTGGGACCAGATGAGAAACTGAAGGAAGTGAGTGTGAAAATTGCAGGGGGCTGGCCATAATCGTTCAGTCTTCCCTAGATTCAGTGAGATGCCAGAGGACTGGACAATCGGAGACATTATGCCCTTGTTTTAAAAGAAAAATTTGTAAGCATAGCGCAGCAATTGCAAACTAGTCGGTTTAATTTCAGGTTGGGAAAGCTTTTAGAATCAATTATTTTGGAAAGAGTCAGCAGTCACACAGAAAAAAGTGAGTTATTTACAAAAAGCCAACGTAAATTTCTAAAGATAAAGTCACTTTTGACTGATTTGCTGGAATTTTTTCAAGTAACAAAAGGGGTCAATGAGAGTAATGCTGTTGATTTTGTGTCTATGAACTTTCAAAAGACATTCAATACAATGCTGAATAACTGACTTGTGAGAAAATATATAGTCCACGGGAATAAACGGCTCAGTAGCAATGAAGGTACAAAGTTAGCTGATTAATAGAAAACAGACAGTTGAGGTCAATGGGTATATTGTGGGCTGGAGAAACGTTTCGCAGTGGGATTCCCAAGGAGTTGGTTCTGTGACCCTTGCTTTTCCTGAAGAAATGTTAATGATACAGATCCAGGTGTTCTGGGCACAATTTCAAAGTTTATGGACTATGCAAAACTTTAAAACAGTGTAAGCAGTGAAAAGGACAGTGTAGAACTGCAAAAGGACATTGCTAAGTTGGTGGAATGGGCAAGTAAAGTTCAGTGCAGACAGGTGTGAGGTAATGCATTTTTGTACAAAGAACACATTACAATAGGGTCAATACATAACAAAATACCGTTAATAAACTATTCAATATTCTGGACTTTAATGATAAGGCAAAGAGTACAACAGCAACAACTTATACAAGACATTTCTTAGATTTAAGTTAGAATATTACCTCCAGTTCTGGTCACCACACTTAGCAAGAAGTGAAAGCAGTGGACAGTATAGAGTAGATTTGCAAAAAACAGTTCCAGGGATGAAAACTTCTGTTACAAGGATGGATTGAAAAAGTTGGGACCAATCTCCTTGGACAGAAAGAAGCTAAGAAGAGACGTAATAGACGTTTTTGCAATTTAAGATGAGGGGGCAAGACTTAAAAGGGACCTAAGATGCAACTTTTTCACACAGTGGTGGTGCATAAACAGAGTGAGCTGTCAGAGGAAGTGGTAGAGGTAGGTACAATTACAACATTTAAAAGACATTTGCACAGATACATGGGTAGGAAAGGTTTGAAGAGATATGAGCCAAAAGCAGACAAATGGGACTAATTCAGTTTAGGAAACATGGTCAGCATGGACAAGTTGGGTCAAAATGCCTGTTTCTGTGCTATATGGCTCTATAACTTGTGGAAGGCCTGGATAGAGTAGAGAGGAAGAAACCATTCACGCTCATAACAAGACCACGAATGAGACAGCACAGGTTTAAAGTAATTTGTAAACACAGTAAATGTGAGATGAGAAATAGCTTTTTCATACATTGTGTGGTTTGAAGTCTGGAATGCAGAACCTGAAAGGGTGGGTGGAGGCAAATTCAAATGAGACATGGAAGAGAGCAGTGGACGATTATTTGAATAGAAACAATGTGCAAGGGTATGGGAAAAGGCAGAAGAATAGCATCAAGTCATGATGCTCATTAGGAAAGCTGGTGGATATACAATCAGCTGAATGACCTTCTTCTGAACTGTGACGTACTGGCATTCTACGAGGTCCTACGAACCAATATACGATCTTATTTTGGGAAAATTCTCAAGTGCTTTGCTAGTTAATTAACTTGAGATTCATACATTTTATGAGAAAATTGCTGTCATCAGAAATTTCATAAAGATTTACTCCTTACCTAGACGATTAGACAAGTTCTTTTCCAGTTTTTCCCAGGATGCTGACTGTGCCACAAGTGTGGCCTGTAGGTTTTCAATTTGTCGCAGCAATGGTCGACTTGCAGATGTAACACTTTGGCTCAACTCCTGGTTCCGATTATCTGCTTCTTGAAGTCTCTATTAGAAATCCATACTGGTTAAAATTTTAGATTAAACAGCACTTTAATTCTCCTTAAACTAACAAAGTGATATGCACTTAAAGGTAATCAAACTCTAGGATGAAAAGAATAAAAACTGCAACAATAATTTGTACTACATCAGCCTCCTGTTCTTTAGGCTAATTAGACATACTGATAGACAGACAGTATGAGGTTGTAGACCTGCTGGCCAAGCCGGTGTGTTTGGTTGCAGATGTCTCATCACCCTGCGGGGTAACATCGTCAGTGCGCCTCCGGTGAAGTGTTGGTGTTCTGTCCCACTTCTTATTTATAGGCCTTGGTTTACTGGGGTGGTTGGTAATACTTCCGATTCTGTTTTTCAGTGGTTTGTACATTGGGTCCAGTTCACTGTGTTTGTTGATGGAGTTCCGGTTGGAATGCCAGGCCTCCAGGAATTCCCTGGCGTCTCTCTGTTTGGCTTGTGCTATTACGGAAGCGTTGTCCCAGCTGAATTTGAGTCCTTCTTTGTCCGTGTGTATTGAGACCAGTGAGAATTGGTTGTGTCTCTTGGTGGCTAGTTGGTGTTAGTGATCCTTATTTGTCAGTTTTCTTCCAATTTGGCCTATGTTTCTCACAGTCCTTGCATGGTATTTTGTATATTACGTTAGTTTTATTGGCTGTGGGTATGGGATCCTTTACATTCATCAGTAGCTGTTGCAGGGTGGTTGTTGGTTTGTGAGCTACCCTGATACCTAGGATCCAAGTAGTCTTTTGGTCGTCTCGGATGTATGGTAGGGTGACTAGTGTGTCTGGCCGTGTTGTGCCTTCTTGTTGTAATCTGTCGCAGAGGTAATGGCAGATTGTGCTTTTTGGGTATCCATTCCTTCTAAAAACTCCGGGTAAGTGCTCCTGTTGTGCTTTGCACAATTCCGGGTTGCTGCAGTGTGTTGCGGCTTGTTTGAATAATGTCCTGATGCAGCTCTGTTTATGGGCGTTGGGGTGGTTGCCGGTATAATTAAGTATCTGGTCCATATGTGCGGTCTTTCTGTATATACTAGTCTGGAGTTCCCTTTGCTCTTATGTTTTACCATTATGCCTAGGAAGGGGAGCTGGTTATTGTTCTCTTCTTCTTTGTGAATTTTATTCCGGTGAGGATGTTGTTTGTGTCGGTGGGTTTCTTCTGATCTTGTGTGTTTGATAATCACGAAGGTGTCATCTACATAGCGAACCCAGAGTTTGGATGGTATAGTGTGAAGCGCTGTCCATTCTAATCTTCGCATTACCACTTCTGCTATCAGTCCTGATACTGGGATTCCACTGGTGTTCCATTGATTTGTTTGAATTTACTGTCGTTGAAAGTGAAGTGGGTTTGTGAGGCACAGATCCAGCAGTTTCAGGGTGCTGTTCTTGTTGAAACTGTTGGTGTCCTGGGGTGCCTGTCTTCCTGATTCGTCCAGCAGTGTGGCAATTGTCTCTGGCTAGGTCGATGTTTATGGATGTAAATAGTGCTGCTACGTCAAAGGATATCATTATCTCAATCGCTTCTATTCTAGTGTCCTTGATGATGTTTAGGAATTCTTGGGAAAAATGGATGGAGTGGGTAGTGTTGTCAACTAAATATTTCAGTTTCTGTTATATCACCCAACATTACTTTAGATTTAGCAACAGGGGCAGTAAAACAAAACAATCAATATCATTGCGCTATCCAGCAAGTGTAAGTGTAAATATGCATCAGGACCCATGATCAAATAAAATAAAAAATACTGAAAAAATACTGAAAAAATTTACTCAGTCTCATAGCTTCTAACAGTGTTGTACATGAAGCGTCTTCCTTCACTTATTCTTTTAATTGATTAGCAAACAATCTTGACCAGGTTCAACTGACAATTGATTTGCTAAAGATAAATAATAAATTATGTAAAACGCCTTTTATATCTATTCCCTGCCAATGCCATCAGCCACTTCTCATTTCATCAAGATGCTGTCATTTTATGAGATGTGGTTCAACAGGCATCACTTGTTCTCGGTGCTTCATCTAAATTGATATATTATTCATGTTTGAGCGAAGACCATGTTTATCAGTTGTGTGACACCAATATAGTTTTAATCTTGTACCAGCCTCATCCAGTACTCTCATATATGCACTTTCATAATAGAGATATGATTAACTTTTCCCTTCTCTAACCCACAGAAGCGGAGGCAAATCACAGGATGCCTCCCATTGCTGAGTTAACAGCAAACATCAGATCAAATTGGAAGCTTTTTAGTCTGTACAGCTCTGATACTCTCTAATAATTTTGCTGAGACATTAATTGAGCCCATAAAAATACCCATTTTAAGAACATACTTGCCAAATTCACATTTGTTATTCTTTCTGTCATCCCGATTTCCATCTTTTAAATACCGCGCCTCCAAAATATGAAAATATATACCTGCTGCAATTCACCAATTTCTTGACGCAAGTAGTCCTCTTTCCTGGCTTGTTGCTGTTCAGCCCGTTGAAGACCTATTCTTAGGTCTGCCACCTATACCACAACCAAATAGAAATACGTAAATTTTTGCTCATAAAACACATACATCACTTCATAGAACTAAATTCAGTTTTAGTAATATATTAATTTGGCTACAAACCAAAATTTATAGAATACATATTTCTAAATTGCCTTATTTGTTCATGATAATTTACAAGTGTAAACATTTGGACCTACTGACTGATATATTAATTAATTTTTAAAACACCTTTCAACATTGATAATATGTAAGCACGTCGTACCCCTTTTAGGATATTTGACAATATGCCTTTGCTTGGTGCCATTTTAAGTCTGCTATTAATAGGTGCACTGAACAAAACCAAAGACAACTTTCAACGTGCAGCTTAGTCACTATTTTGAAAACCAAGAATCCACTGACATTACCTACAAGCTAAATACAGAAACAAATGTTAAAATACTGAGTGAATGTTGCACTTACATCAATTGCCAAATTTCATTATCATTCTGCCACACCAATTCCTGTTATTTTTGACATTTACAATATTTGAAAGCAGAGCATAGTGAAGCTGTGCCTGTTTTGATGGTTGATCTATGCTGCGTTACTTGAACGTTAGATTTAGCAAAAGGGACAATATAACAAAAAACAGCAACATCCTTGTGCTCTCCAGCAAGTCAGGAACCATGATCAAATAAAAGCAAAATATGCTGGAAAAATTCACCCAGCCTGATTGTTTCAATCTGCTCAGAAGCAGAGTAAACATTTCAATTTCAGAAGAATTGGGAAAAGTTTGAGATGGTAGAGGTTTTAAGCAATTGAAAGGAGGGAACATGGGTTTAAGAAAAAGGGATGATTTATGACAGGTTAAAGATGAGAGATTAAATAATTAAAGGCTTCATGGAGAAGGGCTAAAGGAAGATGTAATGGAACATGTGAAGAAACAAAAGAATCAGGAACAATTGCCCTTCAAAACAAAACCAAAAAGGAAAAATACAGAAATAAGAGAGAGGAAAACTAACCTACAAAAGAAATAGAAAAAATTAGGGCAGAAATTACAATCCAAAACTGATGAACTCAAAAGTGAGTTCAGAATCTGTCACAACTGCCAAGTCCAAAGATGAAGTGCTATTCCTTGAACTTGTATTGTGTTTCACTGGCGTACTACAGGAGACTAGTGACAGAGAGGTCGAAGTGTGAGCAAGATGAGGGATTAAAATAACAGTTAATAGTAAACTTATTTTCCCCCCTGCAGATTGAATGGCGGTGCTCCACGAAGTTGGAACCCTGTCTGCATTTGGTTTTCTCAATACAGAGGAGACCAAGTTGTGAGCAGCAAATATAGTACACTAAACTGAATGCAGTGCAATTAGTCGTTGATTCACCTGGAAGGTGTATTTGGAGGCCTCTGACTGTGAGAAGGGAGAAGGTTCACAATTTTAGACAATATCCTTTGCTATTTCTCCCTTCTTCATTCCCCTTAGTTTCCCTTTCCCATTTGTTCTGCTTTCAAGCTGCAATTGTTTACAATTCTGTCAGTCTTGTCACAACAGCACTTCATCTAACGTTGCATTATCATCTCTTCTGATATTAAACTTCTCTAGCCTTCCACCCTACAAGAGACATGCCTTTCTGTTCTTTTATCTACCCTCATTTGTTACTTGTTTGAAACTTGTTACATCTCTAACTTTCTCCAGTTCTGATAAAGTCAAATGAAAATTTTCTAACTTTTTCCAGGTCTAATAAAGATTACTGACCTGAAATATTAATGCTGTTTCTCTCTCTATTGTAGATGCTAGACCTGCTGAGCATTTTCAGCATTTTTCATCGAAGGTCAAGTAGCCTACAATCAATTATCACTCCTCAGGTACTGAGGCAGTCCATGTTCAAATGCAGCAAGACGTGGACAATAGCCAGGCTTAGGCTGACAAGTAGCAAATAACACTTGCACCACACAAATGCCAGGCAATGACTATTTCCATAAGAGACAATCTAACCACCACCCCTTGACATTGAATGGCATTACCATCATTAAATCCTCCACTATCAAAATCCATTCACCAGAAACTAGCCATATAAACACAACGGCTACAAAAGCAGGCCACAAGCCAGGAATACTGGAGCGAGTAACTCACTTCCTGACTCCCCAAAGCCCGACCACAATCTACAAGTCTCAAGTATTCTATTTTGAGATAGAATACTCCCTACCTGCCTGCATGAGTGCAGCTCCAAGAACACTCAAGAAGCTTGACACCATCCAGGACAAAACATCCTACATAACTGCCACAACGCCCATAAACATTCAGTCCCTCCACCACAGGGACAGCAGTGTGTACCAGCGACAAGATGCACTGCAGAAGTTTATCAAAGATCCTTAGACAGCATGTTTCAAACCCATAACCACAACCATCCGGACATGTAGATACATGGGAACACCAGCAGCTGCAAGATCACCTCCAAGCCACTCACCATCCTGACATAGAAATATACTACCATTCCTTCAGTGTTGTTAGGTCAAAATCCTGGAACACCCTCTATAATAGCACTGTGGGTCTACTTACAGCACATGGACTGCTGCAGTTCAGGAAGGCAACCCACCACCACCTTCTCAAAGGCAACAAAGGAAAGACAATAAATGTTGGCCCAGACAGTGAGGGCATATTCCATGACTGAATTTAAAAAAGGTACTCATTTCTTAGGTTTATCTGTAAGATTACACAGTAACATAACAGAAAATCTACAAGAGGTGTTGGAGAAGTTTGCAGATAAATATTCTCCACAATATATGGCAGATTTTTTTAAATGATGCAGCATTATGTTACAGAATCAGAGGCAACAGCACAAGAGGTGGCTATTTTGAATTCCTTGTCCTTGCTGGCAACTCATCTCATATCACTCTGCTGCTGTTTCCTAGAAGCCTACAAACTTTTACTCTTCAGACAATTATTGACTTTTTGGGGGGAGGCAGTGGCATCGTGGTAATCTCACCGGACTGGTAAGCTAGAATTCCAGAGTAATGTCTGGGAATGTGTTCAAATCCCACCACATCAAATGGTGAAATTTTAAAACAATGAAAAGTTAGAATAAAAAGCTGGCTGAATGGCGACCATGTTGATTACGGGAAATTGTCATTTGGTTCTCTAATGTCCTTTAGGGAAAGAAATCTGCCATCTTTGTCTGGTCTGGTCTGCATGTGACTCCAGATCCACAGCAATGTTGTTGGCCCTTAAATGCCTAAGCATTTGATGCATAATAATGTTTTTCTTCATGGTAGGTTTTTGCAATTCATCTTAAGTTAGTGTCCCCTGGTTCTCGAATGGATTCAAACTTTCTTGTTTAGGTATTCGGTGGCTCTGTTTATTAAACCCAGTATTCTGTGTGCCTTTTTAATCACTTTCTCAACCTACCCTGTCACTTTTAACAATTTATACACATCTGCTAAAAGGTCCCTCTGCTATTTGCATTCCACTTTAGAATTCTATGATTTGTTTTATACTGTCTCTCTTAGTAGATTCTACATGAAATGGCATTTCCTAAATATTCTCCACTTTGCCAGCCAATATCTTCTTCAAGCATACCGAAATCCTTCTCACAGTTCACAATACTTCCAAATTAAATGAATTTGAATTTAAAGCTACATTTGTAGCATGTCAATTTTTAAAAAAAAGTTAAAATAATTACACTGACTTGAACTGCAAGAGCCTCCTGTTGCTGCCTGGCCTCTTCCTGGGCTTGTTCCAGTGCCACTGACAACGCCTCCTTTGTTTTAATCTCATGACTCAAAGCTGCCTCTTGGGCTTCACTATCCTTAGCGGCATTAGCCTTATGAAGTTCAGCAAGCTCCCTGAAGATAAGAATATTAAGTTAGGCAATGTGATGAAACAAATTACAAAGTGATCTATAGAAAACCATTTAGCTGAAAGAAATACACTGGGGATCAAAAGCAAATTCTGAAACACAGAGCTCTTTTATGAACAAAAGCACGCAGTTATAGAAGTGCGGATGCTTTGTTCTTCTCAAAATAATATTTCAGTAATTCTGCAATTCATTAGGGAACTACATGCATGCAAATAGAAGTTGGGGACAGGAACATTGTAACATGGTCCTCATTTTGTAACCAGAGTCCCCTACTTGGAATGTTGAAATCCGAAAAACCTGATAAGCATGTTTTGAGCAACCCAGCACATATCTCTTGCCACTTTACATGAGCCAATAGACTCAATCACAATCATTGTAAGCTTTCAATCTCAACCATAAAGCAGTTCCTGGAACACAAGAGGAGAAAAATACAAACAAGAAAGGATCTTGTGTATTTCCAAGCAACTGGTTCTAGAGAACACGTAAAGAAATTTAAGGAAAAGTTATTTCTTTGTGTCTTTTAGGTGCAGAGTGCTGAAGATTGGAAGAGCTAAAGAAAAGGGACAAGGGGAGTTGTTTACAAATTTAAGGGAACAATTAACTTCACCATAATGGATACAATTATTCTCTAATCGTTTGATAAAGAAATATAGCACACAAGATTTAACTTTCTCTTCATGATTTGTTGGCCCTGTCCACCCAAGAAAACCAATCCACATGTACCCTATGCTCTTACTTGTAAGAACTGTCAAGTGCAGACTGAAGGCTGCGATTGTTTTCCTGTAGCTCCTCGAAAGTAATTTGCAGTTTGCTAATTTCTTTTTCCTGTTTCTCTACCACACCATTGAGCTTCTTAATGTTCTCCCGATGCTGTTTCTCCACTTCCTCTTTTCCATCAAGCACCTGCATTAATCCCAACAAAGTATCGTGATTTATTTAGGTTTTGGTTTCATTGTCTGAAAACATAAAAATCATTATTAAAATGCAACCTGTGCAAATGCTACTTTTTTAAAATGTCAGACAATTGTGAATTACTTCTGGAATATCCTCCATTTGTCTTTTGTCTATTGAACTAAGCATAAACAAAAGCTAAATATTAAGTTAGAAACAAACTTTGAGTAGGATAAAGAGGTCTGTTGACACTGAGATATAGTACGTAAACTTGATTATCAAACATCCTTCCTATCAAACGTGTAGTATTTCAGGAGAGTTTATATTGATCATTAACTAAGGGTATTTAAGTATACTACTAAAAGAGTACTTAAATATAGTGAGTCAGTTCCTGCTCAAGGCATCAATTTCATTCTCTGACCTGCTGCAGATGTTTAATTTCTTCCTCTTGCTCTTTAGTTTTCTTGCTCTGCTTTGCGATCATTGTCTCATTTTCTTTTTCTTTCACCCTTAGTTTCTTTATTATGTTCGAATTGTTCAGGAGTTGTTTAGAAAGTTTCTCTCCTGAAATCATTAACATTGTGTTTAAAAATAAAGCTTGCATTGCTTTGTCTCATAACTTCTACCTTTCAAATGAGTTCCCAGAAAACATCAACCTTAACATCGTTGCAACTTGCTTCTGCATAACAACTGGGATTGAAATATTCATTACTACGTTACTGAGTAGTTTGGCACGACACTGAATAACACTTTTTAGTTCATCCTGTTCTTCAGCACCTACTTCACAAACTTTTATTAGAGGTAGAATTTCCAGGTTCACTGTTCTGAAGAAGTATTGATTTGTACTGAATAGTCCCATCAACTTGTACAGATTTAGACTGAGTAACCCGAGGAATGGGTGAAAATGCAAAGCAAGTACTCGTACCATCAATTTTGATGAGACAGAGTCTTTGCACAGTGATCAATTGATCTTTATTTTTGGCACATTTAAGAAATAAGTTTAGAAGAATGTCAATGTCTTGCCTAACCTGAAATCAAATAATAGCATTTCTGGTCACTCTAAAAATGGACATATCTAATTACGTAGAAAATTTGCACCAAAACAACCGAACAAATTTTCCAATCAACAGGGAATGAATGGCGTAAGCTCTTTTTTTACACTTGCACTTGCTCGCAGGTGTTCTATGGAATTTTGTCCAAGAAAAACCATGATGCCAATATGTTTTTGGTGGGATGAGAAACTAAGGTGATTACATCAAACAATGGTATATACCTCTTTAAACAATCAAATTGCAAAATGAAAACTATGCAGTAGGGATTCTAAACCAGAAAGTTAAGTTAGACTATTTCATTTAAACCCACATCAGGTACAGAGAGCAATAAATGAGAGGAAAAGATGGACTGGATTTAGAGAGAGGGTGAGAGATAAAAGTTAGAAAGTAAAAAAACTGCTTTGACAATAGCTAAAATAAGGAGATTGGGATTCTGCCCTTGTAAAACCTTTTTATGCCACGCATGCCATTCGGCAATAATTAAGACTCATAAGTCACTACTAAATATTTATTTACACTAGAATGGACAAACATTAACATTTTCTGCAAAACTTTTAGTGTTTATTAGGTGTCAATTCTGGCTCAATTCTCCCATTGAGTCACAAGATTCTCGGTTCACGTTCTGTTTCATAAATTTGAGAACAGAAGTCAGGGCTGACTCTCCCACTAATGGAGTGCTGCACTGTCAGAGACAGTTTTTAAGAAATAAAATGCTAAAATCAAACCCCTTCAAGGTGGGCGCGAAAGATTCTATGGCACTACTTTGAGCAAGACAAAGAACATTGTCCCCAGCGCCTCGGTAAATAATTAGCCCTTAATCAAGATCACAAAAACAGATTCTTCGGCCGCACTGATGTTTAGGGAGTCTACCATGTGCAAACTGACTTACTGCATTTCCTACATAAGTTACCATGCTTTACGTAGTACTTATTTGGCTGCAAAGCACTGAGGTAGCTGGTGGTGGTGGTGGTGGTGGAAAGCATTGTGTAAATACATGTTTATTTTTCTCGGTCATGTGAGCATAGCAACTCCCCAACATTTCATGTTTCTTGGTCCAATGCTTTCCTATTTTCTCACAATCTCTGAAGGATGTACTTCAGCAACACGTTCCAGGCACGCATATTTCACTGTGTTTGTGAAGTTAGTGAATGTTGAGGCAATTCACCATTTAATAATGATGATGTTAACATCACCATGATCTCTATAGTAAAATTTTGTTACAGGTACAAGTGCATCCTGATAAAAAAAGTACCTTCCCAAAAGGAAAGAGTTTATATAAGACTATAAGTCAATATGAAATAAGAATTTGGGCTGCACAGTGGCTAGCACTGCTGTCTCACAGGGCCAGGGACCCAGGTTCGCTTCCAGCCTTGGGTGACTGGCTGTGCGGAGTTTGCACATTTTCAGTGTGTCTGTTGTGGGTTTCCTCCAGGTACTACAATTTCCTCCCACAATCCAAAGGTGAGCCGGTCAGGATGGATTAGGCATGCTGTATTGACCATTGTGTCTTGTGGATTAGAAATGGGAAACGCACAGTTACAGGGATGCAGTGGGACTGGGTGCGATGCTCTTCGGAGGGCCATGTGGACTCGAAGGGCCGAATGGCCTGCTTCCACACAGTAGGGATTCCGTGATTCTGAGGAAGAGATGTAGGCCATTCAGTCACTCGAGCTTGCTGTGCTTTCTGGGCAATTGCAATGTAAGATTTTATTTGTCAAGGTTTTAAATAAAATTTATATCACAAGGACTAAATTGTGATATACTAAATACATTTGAAAAAATTTGAATGGTGGATTCTATTATATTCTTCTGGATGTACAACCAGGTTGAATATTTTAAAATAGCTCTCAAAACAAAGTTCATGGTTTTGTTGACTACCGCATCGTTACATTATCTAAGCAGAGAGAACACGCCAATACATACAGCATTAGAGGCAAATCCGATACTGCTACATTACAGTATACCTCATTAATGCAGGTCTAAAAACGTGGTCTGGTCAATTTTTTTCCAGATAGTATTCAGTGGGGAATGCCGTTAAGCTTTAATACAAAATGATTTCAATACTTTGACATTTACATCTCATTTCCTACCTTCCTCCATCAGTCCTCTAATTTGTTCATCTTTCTCT
Organism: Ginglymostoma cirratum; assembly: GCA_024137785.1. Lineage (NCBI taxonomy): Eukaryota > Metazoa > Chordata > Chondrichthyes > Orectolobiformes > Ginglymostomatidae > Ginglymostoma > Ginglymostoma cirratum. The sequence continues at coordinate 18,947,605 of JAHRHZ010000069.1, read as the reverse complement.
CTGACTAGATCTGCTGTTTCATTACAGGTAAATCTAGTGGATAGTTCTGTCTTCATAGTCTTTAATTCCTAAACTCAGAAATGACACAGAACAGAAGCTTTAATTTTTGCCAAAAAAAGTAGAAATATTGACAATTTTCAAAGATGCAGGAAAAAGAAAGTTTAATCATTGTAATTACAATGAGCACTGCTCACAATTTAAGTATTATTTTTCATACCGTTCTACAGAAACTTACTTTTAAAGATTTAAACTAAGAGGAGAATTAAAATAATGGTGATAACTCTCATTACCTTTTTAATGTTATCTCTTTCCTTGCAAGCAAGCTGGGCTTTCTTTTCAGATTCTGCAATGCGTTGAGTAAACTCATCTTTTATTGCAGCGATGCTGTTGCTTTCTTCCTTTAGTCTAACCATCTCACTTTATTAACAAAAACATTTATATTTAAATAGGAGGCTAAGACCTTGGAGTTTACTGATAACCATTACCGCTCTGTTCAAATTACAGATTGGTATTAATTGCTGAACAACAGAAATACTAAACAATGGAAATATTAAATCAATATTTTTGTGTTTAGTTTGGAATATAAACTACTGATGATAAACAGCAACAAGGAACTGTTATGAATTAATAACAAATGTAAGCACAAAGGATTGTGCTTACCAGAAATCAAAATCCTACTTTCCAGAAAAACTGAAAGGCAGTGTAAACAGAAATGCACCAAAACTTAAGCTGGTAAGACCGCAGACGACTTAGACCCTTTTCACAATGATACCGAACTCAATATGACTATATCTGATTTTTTTATTCACATTTACAGGGCACTTAAACAAATCAAGTTATTCTTGGACTATGTTGGTCAGTATCTAGAACTATGATTCACCAGTATTTAAAAAAAAAACTGATGGAGCAGCTTCTAAAGTTGGCAAAGGATTTGTACAATACAACACAGTCTTTTCTTCCCTACACCCCTCTAATATCTTTCATGAAATAAAACCGTAAGACAGAGAAGCAAGGAAGCATAGGAGCCTTTTCACCCATTAAGTCTGCTCCACCATTCAATGAGATTACGGCTGACACGATACGGTCCTTAACTCTACTTTCCTACCGTATCCCTATAACCTCTGATCCCTGACTGTTTAAAAAAATGTGTAGCTCATCCTTGAATATATGTAATGACTTAACTCCTACAGCCCTCTGTGGCAAGAATTTCACAGATACACTGTCCTCACAGAAAAGATTCAGCTGTTAATTCATTTATTTTCTTCTGAATACTACATATGTTCATTTATGTAAAGAGCCATTAACTTTGCCCTTTTAACATGTTTTCCCCTCTTTGCCACTGATTTTTCATACTTGCACACTCTGTCCCTTCCTGTCACACTCTGGGCATTATTATCAAAATAATTGTAAGCTATAGATCCCTCTTGAACCCACCACTCTCTAATATTTAAAAGTCCTATCTACAATTCGAATTATATATTAACCTAGTGCTGCGAAATACAAAAAGTGCTCGCTGGCAGAATTACAGACTTTGTATTTCCAAAAATAGGTTATGATTTAAAGATTTCTAACACAATATTTCACAATATTTCTAACAGCAACACCATAGTAATTCATATTTAAGAGTTTATAATAATACTATGAACAATAACCCAAAAAACCCCACAAAGATAATATTCAGTCATTTTGATATAAAGAACATACTTCAGAATTATTCTAAAACTAATGTTACCGTATTGCAGACAAATTCTATCAGAGCAAACAAAAGGAAATGGCCTGTTCTTGGCTCAGAGAGATTTTAGAATTTTACATCAGAGTATATTAAACTGATGAATAGTTTTGCCACTTTCTGTGTTTCCTACAGCACATGATTTTATCCTTGAAAGAATTTGTTCTGCAATTCTTAATAAGTTATTGTCTTACAGAGCTAAAGCAAGATGATGGGAGTAAAACTTACTCTTGTAGGTTATCAATTGCCTCCTCCAATTTTGCTTTATCTTTGCTAACAGACAACAACTGTGCTTCTCTCTTTTCCAACTTGTCTGTCAACTCATCAATTATCTGAAAACCATTAAAAGATAAGTATGAATAATACTCAAGCTTTGATAACAACTTTGGCAATATTACCACTATTCAAAAAGGGTGTGAGGGATCGAGCAAACAACAATGTCTGTCAGTCTGAACTCAGTTGAGAGTAAGTTAAAGGAATTAATTACAGTTATTTGGAGAATTAATAAGAAATAGCCAGCACAGTTTTGTAGCTAATTTTTTTGAGGGCGTAACAAAGATGTTGAAGGTAGTTTTGTACTTGGTGCCTACATGGATTTTATTAAGTCATTTGACAAAGGCTCAAAAGACAATCTGTTAACAAAAATGAAAGCCCATAGGATATAAGATATGAGATATGATGACTTGGACCCAAAATTGGTTCAGTGACAGGAAACAAATGGCGATGATTGATAAATGCTTTTGTGAATGGGAAGTTGGTGTTGCCTAGGGCTGTTTTAAGTCACTTGCTGTTTGTGATATAAATGAATGCTTTAAACCGAAAGGTGAAAGGCATGATTGGAAATTTACAGACCACATAAACATTGGCTGGGTGGTTGACAGTGAAGAGGCTGGCTGTCAACTGCAGGAACATATCAATGGTTTGGTTATGTGAGTGGTCATTTGACAAATAGACTTCAATCCAAAGAAGTACATAATTATGCATCTGTGGAGGGCAAACAAAGCATAGCAGGGGGCGCATTGAAATTAAGAGGGGTAGAGGAAGTGAGGAACCTTGGAGTGTACGCCCACAAGTTCCTGAAGATAGCAGGAAAGGTAAATAAGGAAGTAAAGGAGCCATCTAGAATGTTTTCTTTCTTTAGGGAAATATTGCATACACAGCAGGGATGTAATGCTGGAATTCCGCGTTCAGTTCTGGACATCACATGATAGGAAGGATATAACTGCTTTAGAGATAAGCTAGGGTTGTTCTGCTTAGGATCTAGGAGACGGAGAGATGATTTACTCAAGATAAACTAAATAGTGAGCTGTTTGGATAGAGTGGACAAGTAAGGCCTGTTTCCCTTAGCAGAGAGATCAATTACCAGGTGGCACAGAATTTTTTTAACATGATTGGTGGAAGAACTAGACAGGATATGAAGAAAACCTATCATACAGAGGGTGATAGCTCTCTAGAATTCAAACCCGCTACTCATGTGAAAAAGAACCTGAACCTGTACCTGAAGTGTTGAATCCTGCAAGGCAATGGACAGATGCTTGTAGGTGCTGTAAGAATGGATGGCTAGTTTACTCAGCTGGCATAGACACAATGGAATGAATAGCTTCCTTCTGTGGTTCTATAAAGCTAGGAGAATATCTGGTCAAGAAAGAATGGAAAACAAACTACTGCCAGAAGCTGGTAATGAGCCAACCTAAACAGGAAGGTTCCCAATTCAAACGGTAGTCCGCGTTGACTGAACTGATATCAGTCAAGGAAGCCACCGGAACACTTAAACTAATGCCTTTTGATGGATGATAAGCTTGAATTTCTCCATCCATTTAGCAACCGATGGTCCTTGTTGCAACTGCAAATGTTATGTGAACAGGATGACGCTTGAGGTTGGTTGGTTTGCCGAGCTGGTTTGTTGTTCCGCAGACGTTTCGTTACCGTGCTTGGTAACATCCTCAGTGCAGCCTCTGATGAAGCGTCGGTGTGTTTTCTCGCCTGGTTTTTAAACTCTGGGGTCCGTTGCGATGAATTGCCTCACTTCCGGGTTTCCTCCGTCGTGTAATGTATATGGGGTAGAGTTCAATGTGTTTATTAATAGCCTGCTTCGTGGAGTGCCATGCTTCCAGGAATTCTCGTGCTCGTGGACATGGACAAGGAGAACCAAGACTTTGACTGGGACAACATCAAGATCCTGGGACAGGCTAGGCAGAGACAAGCACGAGAATTCCTGGAAGCATGGCACTCCACGAAGCAGGCTATTA